>BSBK01006803.1:0-107500 GCA_027943335.1 Chamaecyparis obtusa
GAGAGAGAGAGAGAGAGAGAGAGAGAGAGAGAGAGAGAGAGAGAGAGAGAAGGTGTTTGTGTGGGTGTGTCGGTGTTTGTGTGTGTGTGAGAGAGAGAGAGGGAGAGTAGGTGAGAAGGGAAGGAGAGATAGAGAAGAGGAAAGGGAGAGAGTAGGGGAGAGAGAGAGAAGGATAAGGGGAGAGAGAGAGAGAGAGGAGAGGAGAGAGAGAGAGAGAGAAGAGAGAGAGAGAGAGAGAGAGTATATGGGGGAGGGAGGGAGAGACAGAGAGAGAGTATGGGGGAGAGAGGGAGAGAGAGAGAGGAGAGAAGGGAGAGAGAGATATAGGTCAGTGTGAGAAGGTGAGAGAGATTGTGATAAGGGGGATAGAGGGAGACATATAATGGGGGAGAGAGAGAGAGAGGAGAGAGAGAGAGAGAGAGAGAGAGAGAGAGAGAGAGAGAGAGAGCTCTCCCTCTATCTCTCTCTCTCTCTTCCTCCCACTTTAAATATTTCTAATCACTATGTGAATCTATATCTTACATAGGGTGCACACTCTATAGGGTGCACACCCTATGTATATTTATGATTTACAAAGGGCGGACGCCCTATAGGGCGCACACCCTATGTAAATTTATGATTTACATAGGGCGTGCATGCTTTAGGACATGCGCACTTTGTAAAGGATTTGAATTTACCAATCCTAAGGCTTGGATTTGCCTTGGAGATCCAACCCAAAGGCTTGGAAGATTGAAATAGGGCTCAGACGTGTTTTTTAGTAGACATACAAAAACATGACATCTTTTTTTGTGTGCTCTTCGTCATGTTTACTCATGGCTCAAGAACGTAAAAATCAGACAATGTGATATTGTAAATCTCTCTGTTAGCTATCTAAGCATATAATCTATTTTGAATTACAATTATGTTAAGCTTTTCAACTCTAATTTCTTTTGTATGTCCATTTTTTGTAAAAAACCAACATGCAGTATTTTGGGCATAGATTTTGGCTCGTTCATCGAATTTTGCAATAAGTTACATTTTTAGAAACTAGACTCCATTCTACACACTTTCAAAAAAATGAAAATTTAATTTTTGATTAGTTTTAAATGGTTTCTATGGGGAGCACACAGAAATTTCATGTTTTCAGGATGTGTGCACCTCGTAAATTCATAAAAAATTATACATTCATCAAAAAATTACCAAAAAAATCCAAGATAAACTACATGTTGTTAGCTAACTTCTCACTAGAGCAATTAAAAAAAATCAAAAAAAAAGTTAACATTTTAGAGGGAGCACACCAGACGCTATGTTATGTTTTTGGACAAAAAATAGGACCACTTTTTGTGCTCCCCTTTTTTGAGAGCCTTAATCTACACCATTTTCAAAATAAGTTAGTAGTTTAGAAACTAGATTCAGAGTATTACAACTCTTGTTTTTGTCGCATCTCAAAATTTTGAGTCTAACTATCTTCAATTTCTTGTTGAAGTTCAGAGTTTGCTGATTTTAGGAAAAAAGTGGCATCTTATACCCCCTTTTTGGTCCCCCATCTTTGTGCGCTTACCCATCATTGCTAGGATAGTTATCATTACATCCATTTCTTAAACTATATTAAACGTAATTTCACTTCATTTTTTAATCTAACACTATTTTTTTCTTAAAAGGTGGAAAACCCAAGATATAAAGTTAAAGGATGCTCTCGTACAGAGTATGACAAACTTATTTGGACCTCGTGCATTTGAGAAGGGTAAGCTCCTTCAGAGAGCTAGGTTATGTTTCAGGCATATTAGGGACCATTACAGGTGTAAATTATCCAAAAACTTGAAGTACCAGCACCCCTCTTGCATTCCTGACAAAGAGTGGGAAAAACTTATTCTAGATGCGAACAAGAACAATGAAATAAAAAAAGGAAATACACCACCAGACAATAGAAGAAGGTATGTGATACTATTAAGAATGTAATTGTGTACTAAATACTCTTCATATTTATATCAACTAACATATTTCAATCTCTCCATAGATTTCCTAACACATCAAAGGCAACCAAGGAAAGACTACAAAAGCACGGAAACACAAGTTAGGCTCTGGTAGTTTATTCCAAACTTGTTGCACGAGTTGTAAGTGTTAATATTGTCAGAATCAAATGAGGCAAAATACAATCTGTAGATGGCTTTTAACACTGAACATAATAATTTGATCTTTATAATATTTATTTATAATTTATAATATTTTTGTTTTGATGAAACAATGAAATAAATTTGACATACCAAGAAAAAATGTAGGGTGCGGAGTTCAATAAAGTCTCATAGAAGAGGACAAGAAATTGGCTTCCAACAAGGCTATAAAGCCATGGCAGAAAGAATAAGAAGTGCACAAGGTTCTACTAATGTATCCATCATGGTAAGTAAGCTAAATAGATGATATTTCAAATTTAATTATTTACCAATTACTTTATTTGATGTTAAGTTCCAGCATAAAGTGAGTAAATTTGTTTTAAGTAAGAAAACAATGATAACATGAATGTATATGAAATTGAAATGCAGCGTGTCAATTCTGGCCGTACACAACCTGTGCATGATGATGACAATGAGGATGTGCATCATAGTAATAAACATCTTAAATTGATTGGTGTAGTAATACAAATTTAATTGCAATTGGTGTTTGGATTAATGTAACAATTTGTATTGCAGCTGTAGAGAGTGTAGAGGCCTCTGTTAATGAGCGGGTTGAGGTTGAGGCCAAGGCTAGATAAACTGATCTTGATGTTGATGATGTGACTAGATCAGGTAAAGAGCTATACGATTATGGCCTTTAAAGTACTAAAATACTTTAAAATGTTTTTAATGTTTTTAATTATAATAAAATGTTTTTAATTTAACCCTTTTATATGTTATTGCAGATGACCCCCCTTTGCATCAATAGAGAACTAGGTGTGCATTGAGATCTAATGAGAGGGGAGATGAACATGATGATATCGATGCTCCTCTTAGCAATTACTTCTTAAAAACAAGAAGTCAAAAGAAAAAAAAGAAATGATTGTCATCTATGCACCTTAATTGATAATGACTAATTTTTATATGCCAATGAATTTAATAATGTGGTATTGAATGTTCATAAATTTTATAATGTGTTAATGAATGTTAATGAATGTTATTGTGTGATAATTAATGAATGTTACATTTTATTAATGTGTTAATGAATGTTATCGTGCGATAATTAATGAATGTTACATTTTATTAATGGATGAAATAATGAATGAATGTTAGATGTTAACGGGGAATATTAGAGTGATGTTAGGGGGGTGGGGACAAATTAGCTTCCACCTTCATGTGGTTGGCCCTATTTAGTACATAATAGAAAACCATTCTGGAAACAAAGTGAAGCTCAATAAGATTCTTCCTTATATAGGGTGTCAAGTGTAGCCTTTATCCCACTCTCAACATTGCAAGGCTTCAAGTGGTATTCTGAGATTGGTTTCTCCATCTTCTAGTGACACCTTGTCTTTCTCCTAAGAACTCTTACCGAGCTTTGATACATGGATGAGCAGAAGATGTCCCTTACAGGCTGCACATATATAATATGGTAGAACTAGGGAACAAATATACTACAACATAGAATGAGTCAACTTGAATCTATAGTTTCTTCATTCACAACGAAAATTAAAATTACAAGCCATATTTTAGATTTAATATTCATATTCATCTTCATCATGATCATAGCCATCATGGTCAACATTTGGTTCAACTTCATTTGAACCATGCTCCATGTTGAGTACCATTAGGCATGGAGTGTGGTCATGCCCATGTTACCGTAATAATGAGTTAGCCTATAAAATTATGAATAAAATACCTTGTGTATCATATTTATAATAGTGTAGGTGCACTCGGGATTGGCCCAAGCACCCAAGTTCCTACCAAAGGAACCCAAGTCAAACCCAGAGGAGAACAAAAGTAGAACCGAAACCCAGCCTCAAACAAAGAACCAGATAACTTAGCTTTATTCTAATTCAAGTTTATTTCTAAATTCTTCTCCAATTCCAACCTGATTATTCCATATTTGGTTTTCCAATTTTCCTTCTTCCTCACTCCAAACAAAATGTCTTTCCTTCTATGCCTCTATATCTAAATGAAGTAATGCATCCCTTTGAATAGAGATCTCTCTTCTAAGAGACGTGGCTTTCTATTTAAACTATAAGTGCTACTTTATACTTATTAATAAAGGTAATGATTATTATTTATGTTGTTATTTCCTTTTATTAATTGTGTTATTTCAAGGATCACCACCCATGACTTGGTTAAGATGATGAATGTTGTCAATGCCTTTATTACCAAGGAATCACCACCCGCCATTAATAAATATTAATGATCATTGTTTCCTAAGGGTAATCATTGTTTGTGTACGTTGATCACCCAAGTCTTTGGCTTTGATTTGCATGCTATGAGGTTTTTCAAAAGTGGAGGTATGACAAGTTGGTTGGATTATAACATATTGACACTTACACCATGAAGAACACAAATGATTAAACAAAATGAATGTGAAGCTTACATAGGTAAACAAAAATTTAACTCTAGAAATTATTCAATCTGGCCAATTCACCTGTACTAGAACTCAATGAATTCAGGATACATCAAATAGAAGAAAAGTTTCTTCAAGACCATGAATGATCAACAACATTCCATGATTACATTCAAAATATTTTACATTAGAAAACAAAACACTAATCTATATTATCATTAAGCCATAAAATATGTCTTTAAAGTTTAGAAGCGTCACAAAAACTTTCAAGAAACATAGTACTATCCAAAACAAATACCCTCTAAATGATTATGATTATGTTGATGTTGATGTCTATAATTTATGTCTAATGATTATGATGATGTTGATTTTGATGTCTATAATTTATTTCACTTACTAATGCTTGCTTAGATTGAATTTTGAATTGCCAGGCTGTAGAATGCTTTCAAAGTTTAAGGTATGTTCTACATGATACTCTTAGTTACAGCTCAAATGCAACTCAACATATTTTTTATGCTGGGCAACCCACTGCAAAAACTCATCCGCGGGTGAAATTTAATGTTGTGAATCTTTGCATTGTTAATGTTATTACTTTTTCTCACATTTCATATTTGTGAAAATGTTTCTTGGAACTATCTTTCCTATATTTGCATCTTTTTAGATCATTAAAATAAGCATTACATGTCTTTGTTCAAAGTTTATTCTAGCACTATATTATATCTTATTAGATTATTACAATGTTCTTTGTTGTGGGGCAAGAGGTCAATCTTCATTGTCTTCATTGTGGGGGACAATGAAGATTTCTCTGACAAATAGAAGGTCTTCTTTAGTATCTTACAATAATATGCTAAACTGATAAAGGTGTTAACTACATTTAATCTACCAATTACTAATAGATTAATTATATTATTACTATGCTTAATGTTCCATTTAAATACATTTAAGACAAAAAATAAATTTATAAAACTGAACCAATGGCATATTTACAACAAAGGTCTCCAAACTGATTTCTTTCCCTTTCAATGGTTTCCAAGATGTGTTGAGGATTTTTCTCCTTGTTTAATGTTAATTGTTCCTACACAATCCACTCATACAACATTGAAATGCTATGTGGAAGGGATGGTTGATAGTGTTCCTCGAGGGAAGGGGGATTGTGAAAGACTTTTTATCATTGTATTGTGTATTTCCAATATGTTTGGATGTAGGGCAGACTAGGAGAATGAAGGATCACTCACTGATTGCATGATAACCCAGTTTTGAAGGGTCACTCATTGAGGGGAAAGTCAAGATCTGGATGATTGGGCCATTGGAGGACCCTATTTCTTTGTATTAATTTCTATTCAAATTGGATGCATGGATTTCTTGTGAATTATCAGCTGCTATGTATCCTACAACTACATCTATATATCTACATATACTTCTCTAGGGTTGTAAGCCACTTAGGGATCAAAATAGAGAAAATAAATCAAAATCATTTTTTGTCCTATTTCCTTTTAACAAAGTCTCAACTATCAATGATACAATACATTTGATGCCCTAAGCTATCAATACAAATGGCACCTAGCTAGAAGCTCATGGGCTATCCATTTGATAACCACAGTCAACATTTCAAAAAATGGATATAAATCACGGGCTAGGGCACAACACCAATAGAATGCGGTCATTTTAGAGAGAATCTCAAAAATATACAATGGATTCATTAAACATGCCAGTAATATCAACAAACATGAATCCAAACATTTCAAAACCAATGGCATGTTTACAACAAAGGTCTAATAGAACTCCCAACAATTCTTAAACATACTTTATCTGATATGATGAATCCTTAAATAATTAAGGTTGGAGTAGACATAGTTATCACACATTTTTTTGTGTGGTACAAGGAAGATTTGTCTAGGTCAAATCTTCCTTCGTGCTAGAAGTCTACAGAATTAGACCTTTATTAACAATTCATCATATCAGATAAAGTATGTTTAAGAATTTTTGGGACTAGTCCTTTGGTGTGTATTAAATAGAATAGAATTTTCAGCATATTATTATCATTCTATTTCTTTGTTGTAAACATGCCATTGGTTCAGTTTTGTAACTTCACTGTTGTATGAGTGGATTATGCAGGAACAGTTAACATTAAACAAGGAGCAACTCCTCAACACATCTTGGAAACCATTAAATTCAATAATAAATGAAACCTAACACTAACACTATTCCTTCCATTCACTTCTACCAAGAATAAAGCATTTAATCCATTCAATATTACATATAATCATTAGACAGTTACATTTCCTAACTGTGTAGAGGAACAATCACAACCAAAATGATCAAAAGTACTTTCACCCTTGCACAAGCTATTCCAAACTTCAAGTAAAATGAGCAATATGCTATATCAAATCATTCATATTCATAGTAATCATTCAAAGGATCATTTTTTCAATCAACCCTCTGATTGTACTCCTGCGGCAGAGAAAGGAAACATAGTAAAACCAGTCTATGTCATTGTTTGTGAGGGTACAGTCATTATAAGTGCCTCTCAAACCTCTCCAAACATGTAAGATTGTCTTTAAATACTTTATTGATATCTTCTAAACATTAACCAAATAAAACCTACATTTGAATCCACACACAATAACCCAAAATGAAGGGTTTTGTATCCGTTAATGAATCTTAGTCACTGGTAATGCATGGACAGTCAAACTAGTAGTCTCCAAAGCATTCAATAAGTGAATATGAATGTTTGAAAACTATCCTCTCAACTTCCTCAACCACTCCTAATCGGTTAGAGGGATTAGTTGAGTATTTATACACTAAAACTTCTCATGCAACTCCCAAAATTTCACATACAAAATAAAATTAAATCCATTTATGAGCTAAATCCAATATGCCAAAGGACTAGTCCCAACAATTATTAAACATACTTTATCTGATATGATGAATTGTTAATAAAGTTCTAATATACAATGGTCGTGCCAATAATATCAACAAACATGAATCCAAACATTTCAAAACCAATGGCATGTTTACAACAAAGGTCTAATAGAACTCCCAATAATTCTTAAACATACTTTATCTGATATGATGAATTCTTAAACAGTTAAGGTTCGAGTAGACATAGTTATCACACATTTTTTTGTGTGGTACAAGGAAGATTTGGCTAGGTCAAATCTTCCTTTGTGCTAGCAATCTACAAAATTAGACCTTTATTAACAATTCATCATATTAGATAAAGTATGTTTAAGAATTTTTTGGACTAGTCCTTTGGCATGTGTTAAATAGAATAGAATTTTTAGCATATTATTATCATTCTATTTCTTTGTTGTGAACATGCCATTGGTTCAATTTTGTAACTTCACTGTTGTATGAGTGGATTGTGCAGGAATAGTTAACATTAAACAAGGAGTAACTCCTCAACACATCTTGGAAACCATTGAATTCAATAATAAATGATCTCTTCTAAACATTAACCAAATCAATCCTACATTTGAATCCACACACAATAACCCAAAATGAAGGGTTTTGTATCCTTTAATGAATCTCAGTCACTGGTAACGCATGGACAGTCAAACCAGTAGTCTCCAAAGCATTCAATAAGTAATATAAACAAACGTGAATCCAAAAATTTCAAAATAGTAAATCGATATCCTTGAGCACAAGCACCAATAACATCAAATAATGGAGATAAAGCATGGGCTAGGGTAGGACACCAGTAGAATGCGGTCATTTCAGTGAGCATTCATGATCAAATAAAATGCAATGCATTTGAAATTTACTATTGAATATGATGCCAAAGGCTCGAAAGATGTTGCCTGTCAAAGATACCAATCAAAGATAAAGAAATCACATACCTTCTCTCATGCTCAACTTTCATGAAGGAAGATTTGATAGCCAAATCTTCCTTGTACCACATGAAGAACATTCCATTGGTTCAGTTTTGTAAATTTGTTTTTTGTGTAATTAGTAATTGGCAGATTAAATGCATGTGAATAATAGTGAAATGGATTCACCATTATGGGTAGGATAATTATGGGGTATGGATGGAAGTGAAATGAATGGCATGAAAATGTGAATAAGGTTGAATAGTGGTAGATGAGATAATATGATATGCAAGGGGAATATAGGACCTATCCTTAATCCAAATTCCCAAATGGAAAGATCCAAATGGATTAATCACAAAGAAGTGATCAATGCACAATTGAATCAAACAATGGAGAACATGAAGAAAGGAGAAAAAACCTATAATCTACTATAGAAAGTGTGTACTTTAAAATCTTAAATGAATAGAAGGAAAATACTAACCTCAAAATAGGGAAAATTTGGAAAATGTTGATTTCTGATGTATCTGCACAGTTTTTAGAAATTTTGCAACCTACTCCAGACTGGAAATGTCGAGACAGAGAAAACCTTGAAAAATTTTATCCTTTTGAGATCAGGTCAACTTTGACCCAGATAGAGGGGCAAGATCTTACCCTGGGGCACAATCCTACCCCCACTGAAGGTTGTCCCTGACCTAAAATAGCTCTAATGGAAATTCTATTTGTGGATCTCAGAAGTTCGCCAAAAAGGGTATCCATATTTGAACTTCAATTCACTGTCATGTACCTGTACCTACAAGAAAAATGGTTTTTTGTTGTTTGGATGGGGAATTTTCCTTGGTCAAACCCCAATTTAGGAATTAACCTTGAAATAGAATTGAAATTGTTGGAATAAACAAAGTAAATGGAACTATTCAACTTGCTTATGTTGAAGTCCTTGTGGAGGATTTGAATCCTTGAATCCACAAGTAGGGATGCTCCAAATGAATGTAGAAATAAATGGGATGTCTCAAATCAATGGCATTAGATCTTCAACACCAATATTAAATGGATCTTTGCATAGGAAGAGGATGCTCCAAATGAATGTAGAAATGAATGGGATGTCTCAAATCAATGGCATTAGATCTTCAACACCAATATTGAATGGATCTTTGCATAGGAAGAGGCTTGGATGTATGTGGATGGAGAAATCTTCAACAAGAGGGCTCCATAGAGATTGAATCCTTCAATGGCTAACAATGGATCTCCTTGATGAATACTTGAATGCTTGAAGGCTTGATTGCTTGGCTTAAAGATGAATGAATGCTTTCTTTCTTTCCTTCTACTTCTTTCTTACTTGCACTTGAGAGCTTATGAGGTGAGATACTTGATTGAGAGATTCTCACAAAACTTGATTGCACTTGAGGGATCGAGAAAATGAGAGAGGAAGGCTTCCTTTTATAGTGATCTAGGGCACAAACTTCTAGAGAGGCCAACATTGGAGAATTAAATCCCAATTAATCTTAACCCCTAAAAATGGACCTATATTAAATGCAATTTAAGGGTTTACCATTCTGAAATCCAAAACAGCCGACCCAGAAGCAGGAAAATAAAACTTTCCGAAACCTAACATCCTGAAACTTTCAAAAACTAAAATTTGGACCTAGGGTCAGGGAAAAGGTAGTCTCTACCCTAGGTTAGGGTCAAGGTCATCCTTAACCTAGGTCAGGTTCTAGGTCATCCTTGACCCAAAAAGTCAAAGTCTTCAAATTCTCAGAGAAAGTTTGTCAGAAAGAGGCTGGAAACAGGGAGAGAGAAGTAGAACAGGGGGAAAATAGCCAGATCCTTGCAAAGACCCAATCAAGGTGCTAGACATGACCCTAGACCACTTACTCAGAGGGATAAATGCTCTTATCATGGAAGTGCTTCCATTTTAAGATGATACATTAAGCCCCCACTTTAGCAAGAGTGTGGACTCAATGCAAACTCTTGGTAAAGGAGATCATAATGAAAAGATAATCTTATTAAAATCAAAGGGACAAAGAGATTCTCAAGCCCCCAAGGACTCAAGTCTTCATCAACTCCAAGATCACAATAAGAAAGACATCTCTAGAGAGAGAGTGTGTGTGATTATCTTGCCCAATGAGAATTTATGTCCCATTATGAACCACATAAGAAAACGGTGCAACTAGAAAGATGGAATTGAACTACCTAGTGAATGTGGCTACTCACTAGTCAACCCATCAAAGATTCACCCTCAGGAATATTCTATTCCATAAGAGTAAAACCAAAAGAAAAAGATATCTAGTCTTAAGGACATCTTCGACCTTAAGGGATCAAAAATTTGAAATTGAAGGGATCAAGAGATCCTAAAATATAAATCCATGCTTTAAGGATTAGTCACTAATCCAAAAAGGGAGAAAAGTATCCTTGAAAAATAATATATGTGTATTGAAAAGTGCGTGTGTGCAATAGGTGAGCAGAGTGTATGCACCCACATTAAAATCATTGCTAACACTTTAACAGGAGCAATGACTTTAATAGAAACATAAACAACTCCACTGATTACATTTCCACTATGAGATGCCCCCAGACGAAGACAAATCAAGGAAAATACCACATAAACATATAGAGAACACAGAAGGGATCTACCTACCATGGGGTCAGTATGATCATAAGATAATATATATGATATTATTGCAAATGAATTGACATCATTCCCCAAATAAAGTAGAACTACAATCGCAAAGGAGGAAAGATCACATAAGCGATACGAAGAATAATCTTTTCTGACCATGACCCAGAGACCAAAAAGAATCAGTGCTACCAAGTTGCAAATCCAAGTAGATTACACAAGGAAACATTTATGAACAATAGCACAAGTACAACATAACATGAAACAACATATAGAAGAATAGAGATACGTATAGAGGAATTGTACAATAGGTTTGATTCCTTTATCACCTTGTACCAACAAAGTAACAAGGGGCATATAAAAGAATCTAACAACATTTAGAAAATACATCACAGGAGAAGCATAGTACAATAGGAAAACACACAAAAAAGCTACCATAAAGGACAAGCTGATCAAGCATGCCACCTACTCTCCCCATCTCATTCTATATCATTTAGGGAAGGTGGGTAACTCACAAGAGGGACTATATCACAAATAGTAGGAATGATAACCAGTTCCAAACAAGGATCCTCTTGAGAATCAGAATGTTTTATACTAGGTGTAAGTGTTAATTGTGATGAAAAAATATTAGGTAAATCAATGTCAATGTCAATAGTCTCATATTCATCATTAACATCATCAAGAGTATCTTCTTCATCTAGATTAATCAAAATAGGATCTAAGATATGAATAGAATCATCATAATCATGCATCTTAACATCATTATTAGTAACAACATCATGCATAGGCTTATCAGAAGAATGTAAAGAATTATGAGCTTTAGCTTGAGCATGACGCTTCTTACGAAATTCATTAGAAAATTGATTACATTTTTCTTTACTTGAAATATGTTGAGAACTAGGAGGAACAATTACAGGATCCTTCACAGGTTCTTTAGGAGGATTAATAGGATTATCAATAGTCAAACGATCAACAGTACACTAGTACATTTGAGCCCTTTTTCCGATGGCCAACCATCAGAATTCTGACCGTATACCATTGATCAATTGACATCACCCACCGTCATAGTTTTGCAGTAAAAAAAAATGACGGTTTTGATTTGCGTCATAATTATGACAACCATGGTCATCACAAAAAGGGGGTGACAACATGGTGAACCTCACTACTACATTTGACCTCATTTTTCTACCAAAATTTTTGACCATCAATTAAAAAGGTTTAGGTTGGTCAGATTATAGAAGGAAAAATTTCTTTTTTTAAAATCCATGCTCATGTTGGTCAAAATTTTGACCAACACGGGCATGGATTTAAAAAGAAAAAAGATTTTTTATTTCATTTCATTATTTGGTTTTAACTTGGAGTGTGCGAAGGAGCTGGAGCCTGTGATTGTTTTAACTATTATTTGGTGAGAGTTTTAGGAGGACCACCTACGAGGGTTGCCACTTTTATTTGGTGTAAAAGGAGGACCGCTTGTAAGGATTTCCTTACTTTGCATTTGTCTGGCATTGTTTTATGCATCTATGCTATTGGAACTTGTTGGTTACCTACTTAGGGCACGTGAGCAATGTGCTAGGGAATCATGTATTATGTATTTGCTGGCACATTTTTTATCATTGTTTATATACATTTGATTCAAACTCAATGAGTCATCAAAAACTTGCAAAACCCTAAATTTCTGAATCACCACATCATGTTACAATGTAAATGTAGTAGTGTTAGGTTTATGATTGCTATAGATCCTTCAATATTGATCATGTTCTTTGTATTCATGTTGTCACAGCGAACAAGTATGCAATATAGTGAACAAGTAGTGTTTTCTCATTGCTTTCGACACTCTTGCTGATTACCAATTAGCCCGTGAGTTTTTCCATGGTGTCTATGCTATGTTTATTGTTATACTTGTGCCCTATTAATACTGTCATGGTATATTGCTTACTTTCCCTTTCTCTACTCATAAATAGCCAAGGAGTTAGACTCCTGGCATCATGGACCCTCTGTCTAATCACTGGTCTTACTCGCCTAGAGCTCATGAATTTTCCATCATTCTTATTTGTTGTTTACCACATGGCACCGTGTGATGGTCTTATGCATTAAACCTGTTGTTGACATATGTGGCATTGTAGAGATCCTTCTTTAATTTTTTACTCACTATTATGCGTGGTCATGGTTATCACGACGCCCATGAGATATATGCATTTCAGTATCATTGATCTATGCTTGACCATTGGCATGCTTCAACTATATATACTCATTGCGCTGGTATAGAATTCATTGTTTATTATGGACATTGTTATTTATCTTTGATGACCCATGAGCAAGGCCAGGATGCATCATTGATCATTTGATGCCATGCCTTTGAGCCACAGGTTAGGGAATTGTCTTGATTCATCCTTACTTGGAGCACGCCTTTTGAATCATAACACCATTCATTTTTCTATTGTGTTTATCTTTATGGCATTATGCTTTCATGTTTTGGCTTCGAGCTGTGAGTGTTCACTGTATTGCATACTTGTTCATTGTTTGGGTTATAATCACTTCACTACCTTTTTAGTTGTTTCAAGATAGTTTCTATGTTCTATAATATTGTTCTTTTCTCCTTTCAATGATTTTCCTCTTGAAAGATTCTTAAATGCCTTGATGACTATCAATAAATGATCCTTGTAGCACTGCACCATTGATTCATGCTTTTGATTTCTACCACTATCCTTTAGCATGTCCTTTATATTGTTTTGATTCAATTCATGGATAACATATCACTATTTTTTACCATTGAGTGTCCTTTATATAGAGCTCTGTACTCATTGAAGTGTCTTCTTATGCACTTTATCTTCATTGTTTTCATAAACATGAATAGATACCTTTTATATTATCTTTGACTATTTCTATGCATAAAATATTCACTACCATTTTTTTTCTTATTATAGTTTAATTAAGAAGCCATTTGTTATTTGTGATAGTGAAAACATCAATTCACTGTCATGAATGATGAATGCCTACTCAATAAAACTACAAACATGTTGGGTTGAAACCTTGTGGGAGCCCATTTTACCCTAAATGTTAGATTAAAAAAAATCAAAATTGAATGGATACCGATGATAGAAACCATAAATGAAGATAAAAACAACCATAAAATGAAAGAAACCATAAAATGAAGATAAAAAACATATAAACCATTACCAATCCTTCTACCAACACCTCAAATAAGAAACACTATTTCAAGTATGATCTCCTCCAAAACACCCCAAATGAAAAGCCATTACGATACCCAAATAGAATGACGATTCCAAGGACTATCATTTATGAAATTCATCACAAGATAGCATCTAAGTTGGAAGTGCATTCCATCAAATAGAATGATGATTCCAAGAATTATCATTTATATAATTGTTCATCCAAGTAATCTTTATAAAGAGAGATTTCTTCCATGACAGTATCTCTCTTATACTTCTACCAGGCCACTTCTAGATTTGCTTTCACCTAAGAATTATTACACTTATGTGACTTTGTCCCTATTCCATCGCTTGCTTGCAATAGATGCTCCTACCACTCAACTTAGATCACACATAAGGGATATGTATCAATTCATATCAACTCGTATGTGAAAGCATCCTCGGTCATTTTGGCTCAAGTTATTGCAGGCTACATAAACTTGTGCATGCTAAGAGAGACTTACACCCAATATCATGGCAATTTCCCTATCTGACAACTACACCTTGTCTTCTTGGACCTGCACTAACCTACTTGATTTTCATCTAATGGATTTTTCTTTCAATTAATTTTCATTCATTCTTGAATTGATCCAACGTATGAGTGCTTCTTGTGTGAAATTGTAGAAACTATCACTTATAAAAGTTTTAAGTATATATGCAAGCTGGGTGTACAGAGGCCATCTTATATCATGGGAAAGGACCATTTGGATTCAATAATCTTTCTTTTTTAATTTGTATGAAAAGTGATTCATATTTTCGTCAAATACTCTTAGAAGTTAAGAAATTACTGAATTTGTTATAATTTGCTACTTAATCAATCACGTGATAGTCAATAGGAAGGAAATTCTTCATAAAACACAATAAAAAATTAGAAATACAAATTGAGACACCGGATTTTCTAATGGAAAATCTTGGAGTGGGAAAAAACTCTAGTCCATTTTCTTTCTTTTTCTTCTAGTATGGTTGTTGCTTCTCACCAATGGCCAAGGCTCTTCTTTTGATTGAATGTGAAGCATTTTAGGCTATCCAAGATCTCTTCTTGTTCTTTTTCCTTCCAATTTAGATTAGGCTACAAAATAGGAGCTCTAGGAGTTTAGATGGTCATTTATTTTGTTTTCAGCAACTCCTACTCAATTGTAGGTGCCAAAGACTTTTACTCTATCCTTGTAGGACATCTCATATCAGAACAATGTTTTAGCAATTTTCTCATAAAATTTATAGTGAAAATCTCCTTGAACTAATCTACTACAAAATCTGAAACTAATAAATGAGATTGCTACTTTTGCACACCATACAATTTATTATGAGGGGGTATGGCATGTAAGTAAAATGTTGGAAAACAAACTAAACCTTTCATTTTTTATCTCAAAAAGTTGGAGGATGAAACTAAAAGTAATTTACCTTACCATTGATATTTCTATTTATATAGCTAAATTATAACATGAATTAAACTAGAATGCCTTCCACTTATTAAACAAATTGCAATGGATTCACACAGCAGTAATGAATGTAAACTATTTTCAAGTAATGAAAATGTAAATTCATTGGTAATCTGCCAGTCACTGCTCGTGAGGGTACAGTCTGACTATTCTATTGAAAAACATTTATTTATATGGCTGATATAGATCCAAATGACTTCTAGGATATGGTGTTGCATGTCATTGGAGTTACGAATAGTTTTGTACAAGTTTGAAAGAATTTTTGGGTCCTCTGGACGTGACTATCCCTATACAGTTAGGGTATACACCAGTCAAATTAGATAGATGCAAAGATTGGATTTAACTATCTTAGTAGAAAATATGGTGATAGCTTAGGCATTTAATACATGTCACCTTTGAAATTATGTGCAGTGATTTTGCATAATAAAACTTTATATGGTGAAGGATATTGGTTTTGTGGTCAGCACCCTCATTTGTGAAGGAATTATTTTTCCTTAAGTAGGCTATGAAAGTAATTTGGGTTTTCTTTTTTATTAAACATCTAGGGTATAGTCAGTTTAATAGTAGTTTGACATAAAATATATGAAGGCTACTTAGTTTATCTTAGGGATATAGATAATTTAATTTTAACTTTGGTTGTGTTAATAGAACTATGTTGACTTTATTATGTAGTTGTTTAACATGAGAGTTTGTAGATTAATAGGAGTTCACAGATACTAGTGTTCCATAGTTTCTCATCTATAACTAGTGAGATGAAAATAACTCATGTACCTCATGCTAGTGTGCTTGGATACCTTATATACATTATATTTATCATTAGACTAGCCATTAGACAAATAGTGAGTATTTATATAAAGTGCTATAACACATAGACGGTCCTCCTTTTACACCAATTAATAATAGTGACAACCCTCACAGGCAGTTGGATAATGTCTAGTCTAATCCAAGCACACTAGCATGAGGTACATGAGTTATGTTCATCTCACTAGATATACATAGGCATTAATGCTCAATTGAATGATATGTTCCCATAAAAATGTGAACTCGTATTAATCTACAAACTCTCATGTTAAACAACTACAAAATAAAGTCAACCAACCTAAACCTTTTTAATTGATGGTCAAAAATTTTGGTAGAAAAATGAGGTCAAATGTACTAGTGTCCTATTTTACTCAAGTTGACTTCTTTCAAATTCTTTTAGAATTATCTCAAAATTCAATTCTATTCAATTCAAAAATTTCAATTTCACCTTGAGATAATTCCATTTGCTGCTGGGTCTACCTCCCAGTATTGCTTGGTCAAATCTACATGTTTTTCACATATGCATATACCTTCTCTGATCAACTATGATATGCATAGGTGATGAACATTCATATTTTTCTAAGCAGTACTTTGAGCTTTCCTGCAACACATGTACTATTGTGAAAATCATCACAAGTCTATTTGTTGCAGGAAAGCTCACAATACACATGTCTAGATGTTTGCATGTTTTTCACCTATTCATATACCAAACGATGAATGCTCAATTGTTGTAATGGAAAAACATTAGAACCGTCCATATACGTTCCCATAAAAATGTGAACTCCTATTAATCTACAAACTCTCATGTTGAACATTCAATGCAACTTGGGCTGATTCGTACTGTGAGCTTTCCTTCAACACATGTACTATTGTGAAAATCATCACAAGTCTATTTGTTGCAAGAAAGCTCACAATACACATGTCTGCATGTCTGCATGTTTTACACCTATTCATATACCAAATGATGAATTCTCAATTGTTGTAATGGCAAAGCATTAGAACCGTCCATATACGTTCTCATAAAAATGTGAACTCCTATTCACATATGAACATTCGATGCAGCTTGGGCTAATTCATCCAATCTTTATAGCTTAACATACAAGCATATAAAATCAGAAGAAAAAAAAGTATGGTGCATTCATACTGATATTAAAAAGTATTAAAAATTAGAAGCAAAATAAGCAAGGGTATTAAAAAGTATTTCAGGAGAATATAGTGACCATTGTGTTTTTTTTTTTTAAGTAAGAAAGACATTATAACCTCTTGTATTCTATATTATATTAGCATGCACAAACTATCTTAGTGCTTTAATTGTTAGGAAATAAGACAAACAATGGAAATGGAGATTATATGAGATAACTCTCTAACATAGAGAACAAATTTATTTATATATGAAATCTTGTGGGTATGTGCAAGATCATGAGGGGCCAAAGTATGCCCTTTAGTGGCAATGAAAAATCAGCAAATCAGGGTTAGTCAACTTGACATGAAAATTTCAACTAGCTATCAACCTAATATCAAAAAGTTGTAAGAATAGAATTTGTAGAAAATTGAATGTAGTTTCTAAACTACTAGGCCTTTTTTGAAAAAAAGTTAGTATGATTGGTGAAAAGTATAGATTTCAATGTAGCAGTGCAAAAATTTTTGGAAAAAAATAAGAAGTAGGTGTATGTCTGACCACCTTAATTATAGTCAAATGATAATATTTTATATATAAGTAGTAGACTCATGCACAGATGTGATGCATATTTTTTTTTTAATTTTATTCCAAAAAAATAATTAATTATGAATTTTCTGCTACAACATTTTCAGAATAAAAAAACTCCCATGTCTAACCACTTTAACTCATTCAAAACTTTACAAAAAAAAAAATTTAAAAAAAATTCCTTATACTAGGTGAAGCATAGAATGTGACACATTTTTTGGATTACAAAAATGTTATACCGTCTGAAAGTTATAGTCATTTTTTAATCAGTATATAAATTAGCACTTTAGAGGTAACTCAATTAGAAAATAACTAATAATTTCTTACCAAATTCAAAATTTGACAGCAATTATATCGATAGAAAGTTGATAATCTCCTTAAGATACCCTTTTCGTTTCATCAAATTTGGGTGAAAAAAAAGTTGTCAACTACATGGTCGAAATCTGGAATTGAGAGAAACAGGGGCAAAACACATTTTTGAGACATTTCAATAGTTTCCAATGTAGGTTTGGTGCACAAAGCAATACCGAGCCTAATCGGGTACCCGATATTTTTCGTGTACCCAATATTTTTAGGTACCCGAAAATGCCAACAAAATTTTGATTTTTCACTTTTCCCCCCATTTCTCCCTCCCATTTCTCCATCCTTCATATGATTATATATATTAGATTATATCACAATCAAAAATTATATATTATATCAAAAACTATATATTAGTTTGTGATGATGATAATCACCTTCATGAAATTAAGATCAAATTAGTAACAACTCAAAGTAAATATAATGCAAATCTAATTAAAATTAAAACTAAGATTTATAGCATCTCATGGTTCTCTAGAAAGATGTGGTAAGTGAAGCTCTCAGCTTAATCTCTAGTAGTGACACTTCTAAAATGAGAATTTATGCTGTTACAATGCTTCTACAATGATTATTCTAGCTCAAATTGATATAAAAATATGCAAATTACTCTAAATGCTCTTAGAATGCTCTTCAATTGCCTATAATAACAATGCTTTGCAAATGAATTTCTAAGATGGGAATTGCTCTCAAAATGCCTCATACTTATAGTAAATTCCCAAGGGTAGGGGGTGGAGTGAAGTAATCATGATTAACCCTTGGTTGAGTCAAATACTTTTCTTTGTTCATAAATGGGGGGACAATTTAAAGGTTTGTCTCAAAGCTTTGGACAAAAGGACAAGATTGAGTGGTTGAGATTGAAACTCTAGAATGAGTGATTGAGATTCATCCTTTTTGAGCTATTTATGTCTTTTTGTCCTCAATTCTCATTGGTTGCTCAACTTTGTTGAAATATATTAGGAATTATTAAATTCAATTAATTAATTAAATTTAGCCATGTAAGGGTAATAGGTTCATTTTGATTTTTGATTTAAACAACTATACAACTAATTGATTAAAATCAATTATGTAGTGTTTTTCACCCCTTTAAGCTTTGATTTAATTATTTAACATCATTATTTGATTTTTCCTTTTCTTTAATTGATTTTGTCCATTTTTAATGATTTGATCCCTTTTATGATTGAATTAGTGCATTTTGATGATTATTGTGATTTAAAAGCACTTGCCCATTTTTGAGTGTCTACAAATGCCCCTCTTTGAATTGATGTGTGAAGAACATTGATTCAAAGATTCTTTTGATTCTGATCGCTTTTTAGGTCCTAATTTTTGATTAACTGATATGCCTCTAATATGAAATTTTTTTATAAGTTGCCTTTGATATGGTATGATAAACTGATCTGATACTGATGAAATTATATGCCTCTGATAATGATTCCAAAAAATTTGATGCCCCACTAATTCCAATGATGTTTGATTTGATACTCTGATGCCCCTCAAAAATAAAACATATTGATTTCTTGATTTGTAAAATTTGATGATGTTTGATTTATTGAATATGTTTTCATTTATGAAAATCTTGATGATGTGCCATGATTCAAGAATATGCCCCGATTGATTTGATAGGTTAATATAGGTCTAAGCCAAACTTCACCTCTAAAATTAGGTCAAAA
Source organism: Chamaecyparis obtusa (assembly GCA_027943335.1). Lineage (NCBI taxonomy): Eukaryota > Viridiplantae > Streptophyta > Pinopsida > Cupressales > Cupressaceae > Chamaecyparis > Chamaecyparis obtusa. The sequence continues at coordinate 20,093 of BSBK01006803.1, forward strand.
TAGCTTAAATAGGTTGAAAAACCTTGATTTACTATTCATTTGCACTTTTGACTTTGGTGATTTTGCTCTAGTCCCGTGGTGATTTTTGAGATGGTTGTCCCTATCAGAGATCATCAATTCGAGAGGTGTCAGTGTTACGTGAGACCACCTGACTACGGACCTCCAATGAGTCATTATGAACTCCCTTTTTGCATTTATTGCTTGATTCATCATATTTATTGCATTTTTTCCATTTATCATTGCTTCTAATTTACAAAGTCGCGCTTAGGATAAATTTGATGTCGCTTAGCCCTTTTGAATGTCGCATCCGCGCTTTTTACTCACACCTCCGCATAGTAAACTATCACTTTAAAAACTTTCATTCTCACCTGAGAAAACTTCAATGTCACGTATGTGTGCTATAATTGTGTCACACTTCTATGGATCATTACATGCAAGGAAACTCAAGAATGAGCCCTCACAAATCGATCCATAGCTCCCTAGGCATGGAGTGCAAGGGTTTTTAAGAATGCTCTCAGCTAGAGCTATTAAGCCAATAACCTTGCTAGTAAACCATGCAATGGGAGATTCAATGAAGACAAGGGCAAGAATGCCAACATCTCCAATGAAGCCAAATGTATACAATGCAAAGCAAATCTATATGACAATGCAAGTTAATCTATTGCATAAAAGGAAATCTAAGCTAAGAATGCCATGAAAATGAAACTACTATGCAAGAAATGAAATCTAACTATGAAGCAAGAAAGCCATGATGATGAAAGAATGAAGACAAGAAGATAGAGTGTTGATGAAGATCCAAGATGAATGCCAACAATGCTCCAAATCTTCAAATCCTAGATGCAAGAATGTCTCCAAAAGCTCCAAGATGACCTAGAAAACCTGTAGCATAACAATAGCATAAAAAGTTGGGGATCTAGAATGAAGAAGAGAGCTCTTCTTTTAAAGGAAATGAGAAGGAATGGACCATGGAGATTAAGAGGCAAAAGATTTAATCAATGGTGGAGCTTAAAAGAGGAGCAATCCATGTGCACAAGTAACCTCCAATAGGAAAATAAGAGTTGACTTTTATGTCCATATGAGACAAAAAGTGCTTTTTCCCTTTTTATAAAATAAGAATAATGCTTTATTTGTGCAACTTAGGATAAGAGGAAAAGTGAGGACTTTTATTTATTTAAAAGGGGAGGAAATATTCCTTTTAAATAAATAAAGACTTAGGATAAGATGGTTAGCCCATAGAAAATAATCGAATAATGATAGAGCTAGGATTTGATCAAGAATAAGCAATTGATGATTTAGCAAATGGGGGCTAATAGTCTAGGTGACCATTTTTAGGTGTATACATTTGCCCCTCTTTGACTAATGTGTGATCGATTTGGGAACACATGCAGTCAAAGAATGAAGTTGAAATGTGAGATCGATTTGGGATCACAAAGCAACTCAGATCAGCCAAGAAGGCAAGAGATAGCCAAGAAGGCAAGCAAATAATGATCTGACTCCAAAGAATGAAGTGCAGAGAGATAGAAAATCCTGCATGATCAGCCTGGTAGTGACAGTACTGAACACTTAGGAAAGAGATAGCCAATAAGATATGATGTGTCTGCCCCCTCAGGATCGAAAGTGAAATCCAGGTAGAGGGAAAGCAGAAGCAAGAGCAGCATGATCAAATCACTAGAAATCATAATCGAAGAAACAGAATAGAATAACCATCAAGTAGTGAAGATATGCCCCACACATGGGACCCGGGGCACGAACCAAGCGGTCCCTCAACCCGAAAACACCATGGAGGGGAAGAATTTGAACTTGGGATTTGAAAGTGAATGAAAGACTAGAAGTTTGAAAGAGATGGGGATGAAGAGGTGAAGAATGCCCCAGCGAAGATCGAAGGATCAGGCCTCAAAAGGTTAGCCAACTGCGCGAAAGAGGGGGAAAAGGTGATTTGGATGATCAAGGTGATCTTGGATTTCGGTTTCGATCCCGAAATGAATAGAAAATGATGGGATATGAAAGACAAGAAGTGAAAGACATGATCGGGAAGAAGTGAAAGGTGAGTGCAGTTGATTAACAAGTCCATGAAAGATGAAAGGAGAGCTCTCTCCATATGCAAGATGCAAAACTAACTAACATGAACCTAAGAATGCAAGCTACATGAAAAGTGGTTTACTTGCAAGGTTACAAAGCCAATAGACATCTAATATTCATCATTGAGTGTTATTGGTAGCGTCGCAAGATCATACAATACACACTAGCATAACTATGTGGATCTGAATATGATCTATATCAGATAGAAATGTGGAAATCCCACCTAGGCATCAAAGACATGTAGGTCAAGATGACTAGTGTAGTGAGATTACCTAAGTTTGATATGGCAAGATTATGCTAGCATCAAGACACATGAAAAGTTGGGATAGCTATAAGCATGCACTTGTGAAACAGTCAAGGATAATACCTTGTAGGTCCAAAGTGTCAAGTAAGACCAGCATAAATGCTCTTGATAGTTAGGACCAACAAAATATACCCACAAGCAGAAAAAGCAATAAAACATGTTCTCATTCCCTCAGTCTTCTAGCTATGCATCATCGAAAATGATCATAGGGGGAGAACACTCAGCAAAGAAATCATCATAGACAGCATGCAAAGAAATAAACTCAAACAAATCTCAGTGAGTCAAGTGCGTGTGTGTAGGTCATAGAGTCAAACTTTGAGTATCGCATCTGCCAGTGAGAAATATTGCATCATCTAGACTGTGGGTAGGACATCTGATAAGTGTTGAGAAACACTCGACGTGAGGGTAGCGTTGAAAAACACAGTTGGGGTGGTGTTGAAAAACACCATTTGCGAGGTGCCTAAGAAACCCAGATGCACAAAGAGACCCAAGATAAGCTTAAAACAATGTATGCCCCTAGACTAAGACAAGAGTCAATTCCAGGCTAGGAGAGGCAAAGCGAGAAGTGGAGCGAAGGAGCGCCATGCAAGATTGATAGACATAGGTGCAGAGGGTCTCAAGCAGTGCCTGTTTCCAGGTTTTCACCACTTGATAGATTTATTGCAATTTTTTCAGGACTTTTTATAGATTTTTTTGTATTTTTGCTACCAAGGCACTTGTTTCCAGGTTTTCACCAAGGCACTTTTTCAATTTTTTTGATTTTTTGAATATTTTGATTTTTTTTTGGTGAGACATCAAAGTGCCTATTACTAGGTTTTCACTAGGATACTCATTTTTTCAGTACTTTTTATGCTTTTTAGGATTTTTTCAGCATCATATATCAATTTTTTTGGAGTTTTTTTAGGATCATAAAATATGTACAAAGAATGCCCCAGACAGAAATGGGCATCAAGGATCTGCTTCCTCTGATGTAGAGAACTGATAGGCCCCAGGCCCAAATGCTGCAACTGTGACAATAGGAGGTCTCAACTAGTTTGACCAATAATAACTAGCCCTGAGCAATGTCAGAGCTAGCGGAGGATCGTTAGAATGTGATCCACATATGCCATGGTGGATTTCAACTAGCACTTTTTCTGACTCCTCTATTTCTAGACACTTAAGGAGAGTTCCATCTAGACCCTTCCTATACAAGTCACCAGAGACAAAGGCAAAGTGTAAGGGATGGTGTGGTGGATTTGCAAGAGGAATATGAGGTGGAAGATATGAAAAGATGGTAGGATTGTAAGATTTGTAAGCATGATAGCGGAATTCATCCACCAGGAACTTGAAGCGAAATTTATGCTTTTTCATTTGTAAGATGGATGTTGAAGTAACCAAGGCATTACCAAATTTGTTCTTAGCTCTAGGAATGGGCTGAAGTGTAACAGATATGAGATCATGCTTGAAGTAGTGCACCATTTTTTTGTAGAGAATCAACTTGTCATCTTTTATTTGATAATCAATATTTTTGAGCAGATTTTTATTTTTACTTTTCTTAGGTTCGGATACCGCCACAATGTGGTTTTTGCCATCCAAACATTGTTCTTTTCTTTTGACATGATGACTGTGATACTTGATTGTTGATTAAATGAAGTGACTGGTTCAATAGCATTTATGCGAGGGGTGTCATCTCTGGTAACAAGAGAGGTTGAGCCTATAGGGTAAGCTCCAAAAGTAGCTAGATCTAGACTTGTCATAGAAGAACCAGCGTGGTTCACTAAGGAAATACGAGGAACAAACTCATCAGACCCCACACAAGACCCATTGACCATGTCGGGATGGTTACTACAAGAATGAACCATATCAACATCCATATCATCAGTAGATATACATTTTTCTCCCCAAAGAAGTGAAGTAGAGGGAATATCATCTCCCATTTGAGCCATAGTGTGTAGCGGTGACTCATCTGTATCTGTGTCTGAATTACTGAGCATGGGAGTATTTCTAGAATCCTCTCTATAGATCCACTCTTGAATAGCTTGTTCTTCTCTTTCTACTTCTAAAGGAATGGATGAAGGAACAAAAGTATCAAAGATCACCATAGCAGAAGTGGAAGGCTTCATGTGATCAGAAGGTCTCCCATATGACCTAGGAGAAACAGGTATAGAAGAAAAGGAATCCAGCGTATATTCACCCATACCAAGGCTCATCATCTTAAGTGATTTCTCAGCAGCAGCTAGAGACATACTAGGATCAACAAAAGGTTCATTATGAGGAACAAATTTTTTAGTAGTAGCAAGAGCATTAATAGCAATAGTATGGTCTCCAGGAATCACAACCTCAGTGCCATTGTATGGAAATTTGATGCACTGATGATAAGTGGAAGGAATAGCCTGCATGTCATGGATCCAAGGATGACCCAAAAGAATGTTATATGCGAGTGGGATGTCCAATACTTGGAAGCTAATATCTTTCGTGATAGGGCCCACTCGAACAGGCAACGTGACAAGACCTTTGGAAGATCTTTCCACTTCATCATAAGCTTTTATAGTAATCTTCTTCTTGGAATCCACAGCCAATTCTGACAAACCCAATTGTTGTATGACATTGAAAGAAACAATATTTAACCCTGCACCATTATCTATCAGGACTCGGCAGACTCGGGTATTATAGACTAGAACTTCAATGTGTAAAGCTAGATTATGTGGGTGAGCAATAGATATGTCATCTTATACAGAAAAGGAGAGAGATAGCGGAGATGAAATGTGGTTGACCATAGCCTGAAATTGATCTGGATCAATGTCATTGGGAACACGTGTTGTATGTAGAGCCTCATCAAGAATGTCTCTATGCGAAGAGGATAACCGAAGCAACTCAAGGATAGATATCTGTGCTGGTGTCTTTTTCAAATGTTGGACAAGATCATAGCTAGGGGTGGTCAAAGGAGCCGCTTGTTTGGAAGGTAAAGCTTGCTTGGGATCTTGCGCAGTTTTAAGGATAATCTTGGCTTGCCCCCTAGTAACAGCATTCAGTGTCTCACTTCGGGAAGATGAACTACCACGTGTTTGCAAGACTAACTTTGGCTTACCATGATTGGTGTTATTATCATCTTGAGACCTCATCATTAGAACACTCTCAATGGGCTCTACCATGTTAATCACAAGCGTATTAGAAGGATACGTGTAATTGATCTTTGCATCATGATTCTTCTTATGTGTTTGAGAGGTTTCCCCCTTATCATGCTTAGGTAGAGGATCTTTGAAAGCTGTGTGATCAGAATTTTTAGTTAAGCCATTAGTGGAGATTGTGCCGTTCTCAATAAGATCCTAAATATCATCCTTAAGCCTAAAACAATTATCTGTTGGATGTCCCTTGTTTCTGTGATAATGGCAGTAATGATCCTCTCTCCACCAATCAGGCTTATTTATTGGATCCCAGTTACCAGGTTTATCAGGAAGCGTAAGATATCCATTGTCAACCAAAGTCTTAAGGATCACATCGTAAGGTTCTGCCAACTTGGTATAGACTTGCTTTCGAAATTACTTCTTAGGCTTATCTGCATATTGAGGTTTAGGAGCACTGTGAGCGTTGGTAGCTTCTTGTTGTTTTGCTGCATAGATAGCATTGGAAAGATTGAAATTTTAGAAAATTTCTAAAAGATAGCTAACAACCTAAAACTTGCAAGATGGATAAAATAACTCAAAAATAGGTCACTACCAGGTATCAAAACTTGCAAGATGGATACCATTTTTAGGTGTATACAACGTAAAGTTAGGGTTTTAAGTCCTTTTTGCATATGAGTTTACACGTATGAAACCCTAGATTTTCATTATCACCTAGGCTTGATTCAATGTCGCCTAGCAAATTTTAATGTCGCCTGATAGCTGAATTACCACGTAACACCAACAAAGTGTCACATAACATCATTTTTGTACCGCTTAAGGTAAAATATTGCATGGAATGATTAAAATCATGCCTAAGGGATTTTTGAAAATTTTTGCACTTGTACTTGATTTTTCCTGATGAAAATTTTGATAACTTCAGATGATCGATTCCAATGATAAGATTAGGTATATTGTGTTTAAACAAAACAATTGATTAGGATATCAGGATAGTGGTACCAACAAATGTGATTTGTTAATCTAATAGGATAGGTCTAGTGGGATAAATCAATCAATGTGAAAATCGATATGATAGATACTGCTACTTCGTTCTCAAGACACAGAGACACAAACAAATGGTATTGGGTTTGATTACTTAATACTTTTGATAGAACTGACTGACTTTAGATAATTCCTTGATATGGTATACTGATATGATTCCTTTGTTTAGCCAACAAGAAAAATTTCTTGTTCTATACATTCGAATGGTTGCATCATGGGTCATCGATCTTGGTTAGACACTTACTGATGCTGAGTATCGTGTTATTGAGATATGTGGTCTGAGCTTTCTACTTGACCTTCTGCAGTTTTAGCTAAACTGTGCTCTGTTGACTGTTGTGGTAGAGTGATGGTATTTTGACCACAATACCTTCTTGTTACAAGTAGTATTTGTCATTTCACCAAAAGATCGACCTATTAATGCCCGATACAACCACTAGACTTATAGAAGACACAGGAGGCTATTAAACCATGTCACAAATCTCGAGGGGAGTGCTGACCATTTTTCAAACAATCTCCCCCTCAGCGTTACCCAAGGAGATTTGAACCTATGACCAAGCTCTGATACCACTTGTTACAAGTAGCAGTTGTCATTGCACCAAAATATTGACCTGTTAATGCCCGATACAACCACTAGACTCATAGAAGACACAGGAGGCTGTTAAACCATGTCACGAATCTCAAGGGGAGCACTGACCATTTTTCCAACACTTCCATCTTCCCTTTGGAGAGATGACTATCATGCCCAAGGACGTGTATAGATTGCTATGCATCCTATGTAGAGGAGAGTTAGTTTATTATGATTCCATATATGATTTGACAGTCTGCCAATGAGTATTCGGGGACAATACCATAGATGATGATACCATCACTTGGCCATAGTTTGCTTCATTTCCTACATTGCCAGTGGTACTTGGTGCCCTTATCGGTGGTTTACTTCTTCCCAACCAGTGAGGTCATGGCTTTTCAGTCGGATGGGATAGGATTCTAGAGGATTTTCTTGCTCATCCTTGACACTTTGATTGGGGCTCATGTGTGCTTTCCTAGCTCTACCATGATTTACATGAGGTAGTTTACAGAGAGAGTGCTTCTTTGTCAGTCGGGGCAGTTATTCTCCAGTTGTGGGTATGGGAGCATCTTCCCATTACTAGGCTTATTTCTGGCAAGATTCAACAGCATGGTTTCCCATATGTTTTTCTGTATAGCAATATGGTTGTTTAGCACCATCTAGGTCATCTTGATTATTGGCAGCAATAGATAGATGATCTTGATTAGGTTCAGTAGTGGCCATACATTGGTTGTGAGCACTGGAGAGAGGACGATGATGAGCTACCCTATATGTTTCCTCCTCACTGGATGATTGGCCCGACTACTACTACTATTGAGCACTTCTGCTTTGGTAGAGTTTCTAGGTAGTATGGTCATGTATAGGATATGCCTCAGGGTGCAGCTTTATATGCTCAGGTATAAGCAGAGAGATCCATGTGGGGTCCTGTGATTGATTATCAGTTTGCATATGATTAGATTGTTGGTTCAGGATATTGTCAATGGGAGATGCTTCCAAGTGTGGCAAATGCTGGTATGTCCCATGAGTATCAAGACTAGTGGTCTCATAATAGGTTTCCTCATTTTACTAATCTAGAAGAGTGTATCCTCGATCGAGATGAGAGAGATGATCATGGTGGTGGTGGTGGTGGTGGTGGTAGGAGATGGTGGGGACAGCAAGGATAGAGAGATCCTTAGGTTATTGGTAGAGTAGGAGATGGACCATGGGTGAAAGGTGGGCATATCCAAAATAGAGCTAGAGCTAGAGGATAGGATGATATAGCTAAGGTACATCCTAGAGCAGCAGTGGATAGATAGAAAAGGGCTCATCGATAGCAGAGACAATAGAGATAGGTACATATAAATGTTTCTTGATAGATTCTTGGTGGATTAGATCCCTTAGTTCAGTTACAGAGAGTTGTCTTAGCTTAGTAGGATGAGGTTCCAGCACAACAAGTGCCTCGATAGGATCAGCAGGTTCCTCCACAAGTGCAGCAATCACAGGATATGGGACAGAGCTCACAGGCTACTCCTAGCATTGATAGTCTATCATGAGATATGCAGGCGATGAGGATAGATATATCTATTATTGTGGGTAGACTGGATTGGGTAGCTCTCTTGATGCAGCAATTCATGACTCATGTGATTCAGAGACCTAGTACAGCTAGCACTTCTCAGGCTCCTCCCTCACAGGATAGACAGGATGACAGAGGTCCAGATGGATCTAGTGTTGGGGATGGATCTTGATTATGGGTGATATATTTTCTCATTATTGATGTCCTTGTATCATGTTTCATGTTGTTTTTATTGATTAGAACTTATTGATGTATCATGTTGTATGACATTGTATCTTGATATACTGATTTGATGGATCTTTGATGTTGATGGACACTTTTTATGATGATCTATATGATGATATACTTCCTTCATTTCTCCTTGATGAGTTGGTTATGAGATTATCTTTTTATGCAACTATATGATATTTTATATGTGTTTACTTTGATTTATGCTATGGATGCAATGTATCTTATTTTATGATATGTATAGATGAATGCATTGATGAACGATTTTGGGCATGTTTTCTAGTTTTTCAATGTATGGATGCAAAGTGATTTATGGAAATGCATATTAATGCCCCTATGTTTTGTAATTTTTAATGTATGAAATTCTATCCTTAACTACATGTATGCAAATGATGTATGAGTAATGAACCTTTTTCTCTTTTTTCTGCTTTTCTCATATATGAATAATGATTAATGATTAATGCTATGTATGAATGCAAAAGATAATTCTCATTTCCTTTGTTTGATTGATATCCAAGAGTAAGACATGTTGACACTGAAAATTTCAGGTCCTAAAGGAACAAGACGTCAGGGAAGTATAATATATATTTTTCATATTTTATAGATTTCCTTTGATAAAAGATTAAAATGGATAAAAGGCGTGTGCGTTTGTTATTTTTATTCTCATGTATTAGGTTGTAAATTGCTTTATTTTATGCATATTTGTTTTAGATAATAATAATTCTAAAAATAAAAAATAAAATAGGTTGAACAAAAGGCGGCGAGACGGAGTTGAACACTCAACCTCTCAAGCCAACCTTTTTCCTACTTATCTACCCTCCTACCCCCTAACCAGTTAGTCTATTTGTTTTCTTCGAGAGGGTTAAGAGAAGATACATATTTATCTTTGTTTTTATGTGCAGGTGAGAAGTAAAGTACAACTTCTTACTCGGGCAGTAATTTATTCCCTAATTAACTTTCAAATTAAATAATAATTTATTTATTTATCTATTTTTCCAATTTTAGGAAAAATAATGGGGAGAGGGAGTTGAACACTCGACCTCTCGACCCATTCCTTTTCCTACCTAACTACTCGACCCTGCCCCTACCAATTGCTCTATATTATTCCTTGGGAGTATAGTTGTAAATAAGTGTATAAATTAAGGAAAGTCTTATCTCTTTTGATATAAATTGTTAAAGTGAATTTTGTTTATGAGATAGGAATTTCATGTGTTATAGTCACTAATAATTATTTTATTTTTAATTTTTTATTTACCCCCAAAACTCTAAAAGTAAAAATATATAATGAAATAAACGTTAAATTTGATTAATATTAATTTGTTTAGGGTTTTAGTATATTTTGATGTTAATTCTTTTTCTTTTTCGTATCCCTAAATATAATTTGGCATTTTCACCTAATATATTTTTAACATTAATATTTTTACCAAATAAGGTGAAAAGGTTTTAACATTATTGCATTATTATTAAAATTTAGTGATGTATAATGTAAATGTTTTTTTTATATAACTATTTAGGGTTTGACATTTATTCTTTAGTTGCAAATCCCTAAAAGTAACTTTTTCCTTACTCATTTACTTTAATTTTAAGGTATTAATAATTCTACCTTACTTCTTTATGAATTAGTTAATCTTTTAATATGTGTGTTTTAGGGTTGCTTTTTAGAAAGTGAGATTTTTAGGTTCCCTTAATTATATGTATTTTTTTATAGTTGTATTATTATTTTATATTAGAAATATTTTGTAGCATTAGGGTAATTGTTTTGTAAACTTAATATGTTAGCCCTAAGTGGATTAATTTGATCTTTAGGGTTAAATATATTTTTTCATTAAATGTATTATATTCTTAAATAAATGCATTATGTTTTATTTTGAAATAAAAGAATAATTCTAAACGTAATGTTTTTATTTATCTCATTATATAAATCCTTCATGATTTACTAATTAATGTGATTGAAGTATAATTAAATTTTAATTTTATTATTTTTCAACTATGTATATAAAGTATGATATTTATTTTCGATTAATTATTAATAAATAATAGATAGTTTTTATACAAGATTAATACACTACATATATAATGATTTTTATTTTTAGGTTTAAGATAAACTAATATTGAGTTTTTTTTTGTGTGCAGGAATTTAAAAGGTAAACTATTATGCATGGCACACCAAAATTAATGTAATTATAGGGGAGATTTTTCCTGAACAACCATTGTTATGGTTTGTTATGTACATTTTTAGGGTTAGTTGTATAATTAGGTCCTGTGAAAGGGCATGTCCTTTCACAAGGAACTATTGGGATTAATATTTATATGTATTCAATTGTAAACAAAAAAACACAATGAATCACGGCAAAAATCTACCCCTCATGGATTGGAATTTAATGCCCAAAATCCTATGTATGAATATCAAATAAGTTTTTGTACCCTACTGTTAATATAGTTTTCTACGTTCAATTGGTTTCTCGGATTACTCTCTAGCCAGGGTATCCTACTGTGTTTTCTATTTTATGCACTTATTTATGATTAATATGTACAATTTGAATAATGGTAGCATGGTCTGAGAACCTATTATTGTTTCCTTTCGAGCTCTTCAATTGAGTTAAAAACCATAGGACCTATTGTATAAATTTTTGTAAATTTTGTTTTAATATAAACTTGTAGGTTGATGGTCTCATTTTACAGAAGCGAGTTATCTTAAAACCGTCTCCGGTTATACACAACATTGAATGTATCTGACTCTATTCCCATTTTGGTATCAGGCACTAGTCTATTTGTTCATGTGAATTTGTCATTTATTTCTTTCTGTGAAGTACATATCTTATCTGTTATCCTATTTACCAAACATTAAATTAGGTTTAGCATTAATTCCTAGCCTTAGTTTAGATTTCAAGCTATCTGACAATTAGGATATTAGGTTTATTTTCCTCCAAAGGACTGTCAACCCCCCTTGGAAAGGAATTTTTGTTGTTTATGCACGTGTTTGTGTAGTCAAATAACATATTCGATTTGGGCCTACCAGCCTTGGTTTGATCAAACTAGAATTGCAGAGGCATTTATTGTGCCTGTCAATTGGCCTCAAAATGGCCCAGTATTTTTGAGCACCAACAAGACATTTGATTGAACCCCTCCTTTTGTAATGTTTCAACTAACCAAGATTATTAGTGTACCCCCTTGTCCTTGGAAAAAATAACCATAAACAAATGCAATTAATCTAATATGATAATGCAATGCAATACAACTAAGTGTCACCAAATTTTTAGCAAAGAAATGCCATGGAGATATATTTTCATCATTGAGCATTTTGGGACTGAAAAGTGAGTACAACCATCACTGACCACATCATGATGATATGAATACCACTTTTTTGAAACTAGTATAACCCTCACTAGTTGGATGACCAAACTATGGGAGTATGAATATTGGTGTCAATGGATTCAATGTTGCAAGTGGATTTTTGGTATTAAGATATGGAAGATCTAAATAGCCAAGTTATCCTTTTGCATAAACAAGCAAAGGTCAATCCTTCCTCTTATGGGATAGTCCTCGATGGTCCTTTGATGACCATGTTGTTAGACGAACTCTCATTAGTTGATGGATCTTCCTTAAAACAATCACTCAAAGGCAAGAAAATAGCATGTCTCTATCATGGCTAATCTAGTCAAAACATCATCGATTAGCTCAAAAGATGTGATAAAAGTCAATTTCATAAAGATTATCAAAAGAAAGCTTCAAGTGTTTTGCAATGTTTCATGATTTTCAAAAAGTGTTTCCAAGCATTCTGATCTTTAAGGTTTTTTTTCAATTTATAATCCCAAATAATAAAGTCAATGAAGGCTCAAGGATCAAGTTGTAGGGTTTGAACAATGATATCCATCAAAGGTTCGATAAACTTTCCACTTTTCTGAAGCTCAAATAAGTCTCTCTCTGATGTGACTGATTGTAGCACTATTGAATCCATTTGGTACCAAATTTCCAATCCTTTCCTACCCCCAAGTGATAAATGTGATCGTGTGACAAACTTAGGGAAAATAGGCAATGCAATGATGCAACTGAAAGGCTTTATTATGACTTATGCACAAATGACAAATGCAATGACAATTTTACAAATGGGATGTTGGAAATGCAATATGTACACATGTGACTTGGAAAGAAAGACTTAAGGGAACAAAAGGCACTTGATTACCAAGTTTTCACCTTTTGGGTCTTTTTCTCTTTTTTTGCTACCAAGGCACCTATTGCTAGGTTTTCACCAAGGTACTTTTTTCTTTTTTTGTATTTTTCTTTTTTTTCATTTTTTTTTTTTTTTTTGAAATGTTTTTGGTATTTTTGAGATCTCTTTGGCTATGTACAATAAATATGATGCTCCTCATCTGATACTCTTTATACTCTTTTTTCTCCCTCATGTGTAGAACCTCTTTAGATGAATGTTGTTGATAGGCTCTTGGAGTTCTTCTCCTTCACAATCTGCTAACTTATAGGTTCCTATCCCAAATGAAGACATAATGATGAATAGACCAAGCCAATTAGCCTCCCATTTGCCTTTCTTCTATCTTTCAACTTGATTCTTTGGTTTTTCTCTTAACACTAAGTCTCCTACTTGAAAGATTCTCGATTTGATATGTTTATTGTAGTTCCTTGAGATTCTATTCTGATATACTTTCAAGTGCTCATATGCTTGTGTTTGGTGTTCTTCTAGCAACTCCAATTATTGAAGACTAGCAACTCTATAGTCTTCATCTGTGATCAACCCTTGCAATGACACTCGTAAAGATGGGATTTCAACCTCTAATGTTATAACAACTTCGGCTCCATAGACTAATGAAAATGGTGTGGCTCCCATAGGTGTCCAAATGCTAGTTCTATAGGCCCATAATGCCGAATTAATTTGCACATGCCAATCACTTCCTAACTTATTTACCGATCTTTTCAAGATTTTCAAAATGTTCTTGTATCATCTTAAAATGGAAGCACTTCCATGATAAGAGTGTTTAGCCCTCTGAGTAAGTGGTTTGGGGTCATGTTAAGTGCCTTGATTGGGTCTTTTCATGTATTTGGCTTTCTCCATGCTTTCCACTTCCTTCCTGGCACTTGATTTCTTCATTCTAGGTGAAATTAGGGTTAGGATCCCAAGGATTCTCCTTAATTTCCCTCTTCCATGGATCTATTTTCTAGTTAGGATTTAGAAATAGGTCCTCCTAGCCTTCATCATAGTTATCATAGGATTTTATGCTTATCCTTGGCATTCTATCCCTATCTGATATTATTTCTAGGTTTCTGGGCATCCCTGGGACCTCCTAACCTGGTTCTGACTGAATCTGGGCCCAGGGTCAAATTTGAGGTTGATCCTTACTAGGTCAAGATCGAGGTCAGACCTGACTAGGTTAGGTCCAACCTCAATTTTTCCCCCCTCATTCAAATTTCCAGAATCCTAGATTTTCGGGCATCGGGCTTTCAGGATATTTATTTTCCCACCTCCGAGTTGGCCATTTCAGGTTTTGGGATGGTAAATCCTCTAATTGCATTTAATCTAGGTATATTTTCTAAAGGTTAGGACCTAATTGGGATTTAATTCTCCAAAGTGGCCCCTCTAGAGGATTGTTCCCTAGTTCACTATAAAAGGAGGCCTTCCTCTCTAATTTTCACATCTCATCCACAATCAAGCAATTGCAAGCTCTCAAGCTCTCAAGCATTCAAGCAAATCTTCAATCATTCAAGTGTTCAAGCATTCATCCATCAAGGAAATCCATTGTTAGCTATTGAAGGATTCAATCTCTTTGGAGCCCCCTTTGATGATCCATCCTTCTACATTCATTCAAGCCTTCTCATATGCAAAGATCAAGTCAAGAATTGGTGTTGAAGATCAAATGCCATTGATTGGAGACATCTTACATTCATCCTACATCCATTGAAGCATTCCTACTTGTGGCTTTGAGGATTCAAATCCTCTACAAGGACTTCAACATAAGTGAGGTGATTTGTTTCAATTACTTTGTTTATGCATAATATATTTCAATTCAATTTCAAGGTTAATTCCTAAATTGGGGTTTGACCAAGGTAAACCCCCATTTTCTTGCAGGTACAAGTGTGAAATTTTAGATTTGAGAGCGAATTTGGATACCCTTTTCAGAAAACTTCTAAGATTTGCAAACATAATTTGAATTGGACTTCAAATAAAGAATGTAGTATTTGACCTTTTATGAGGGTCAAACCCAACCTGAGCTCATCTTGGAGAAAGATTTCTAGGTTTTCTCTGTGTCGACATTTCCAGTCCGTGATAGGTTTTAGAATTTCCCAAAAGTATACAAAGACATCAAAATTTGACATTTTCTAGATCTTCCCTAATTTGAGGTTAGTATTTGTATTTCAATTATTCCATATTTCAAGCATAAATACATTCATAGGGAAATATTGGATTTACTCTCTCTCTCTTCCATATTCCTCATAAATTGATTCAATTGTGTATTAACCTCTTGGTTGATCAAATTAGATCTCTTCCTTGGGAATTTGGGTTTGAGAATAGATCTCATATTTCCCCCTTTACATCTGAATAGGGGTGAATCCATTTCACCACCATTCATTTTGGTGAACCTGACATACTTACTCTCTTTTCTTTTTGGAATTGGATGCCTTATTGTGCTTTTCTTTTATCTTGTTAGTATTAGATTTTTCCATTGTGTTAGATCTTGCATGCTAATTAGATTTCATATTCATACTTTATGTGTTCTTAGTTTAGTTTATTTGCATTACATTGGTTTATGAGCTTTACTACCACTAGTCCTACTTATAATATTCCAGTTAGAAGAAGTCATAGACTCATGGGTGCCTTTGATCCTGAATCTTCCTCTCCTTTCCTTAGGATCCTGGATGATAACTTGATTCTTCATGATTCCAATCCTACTATGGAGAAAAACTCTTCTCACTCATCCCATGATGAGGATGATGCTTTAAGAGTTCCTCCTAAGAAAGTCCAAAAAATTTCCACTGAACTTGATAAAATGGGTAATTGGCTGCTTCAAGAGAACCATAATCAAGATTCCATTGAAGCTATAGAGGCTCTTAAGAAAGTTCTCCTTGATAGTGATCAAGGTGTTAACCTCTTGCGTGGTATTACTCACCTTGTGCATTCAAATGTTAAACCTTTAGTTCAAGAAGCTCAAGATTTAGGGTTGATTCCTCCTATCACTAGTGTTGAACCTCCTTCTAATCCTTTACCTAGTATTCCTACCTATACTCCTCCTTTGGTGACTATGATGGTTCCCTCTGTTCCTATGAGCACTAGTACATTTGACATCATTTTTCTACAAAAATTATCGACAATTAATGAAAATGGTTTAGGTTGGTCGGGGTATAGAAGGAATTTTTATTTTTTTTTAAAAACCATGCCCGTGTTGGTCAAAATTTCCACCAATACCATGTCAGTCAAAATTTCAACCAACACGGGCATATTACTTAAAAAAAACATTTCAATTCTCATTTTCATTTTTACGGTTGTAGCGCGCGAATTAGGATTTCAATTCTCATTTTCATTTTTACGGTTGTAGTGCGTGAATTAGGATTTTCATTTCTAAGCTAAGGAACAGAGCTTATTCCAGGTCATGAAGAGCCCTACACCCGAGGTTAATAGCACATTTCATCATTTATCTTCTATGGAGTTTGAGGTATCTTTCGTGTTTGCTATATTTCATTACGTACTGGATTGTCATTTTCTTGTCATCTTTGTTAGTAATATGTCAGTAGGTGATTGAATCAATGAGTATTCTTAGTGGTGACTATGGTTTGACTAGGGTTGGTAAATGCTATGACCAAGAATTATGAAGGCTGTGACTAGGGTTTAGGATGTAGCATGACATTGTACATCTGGTATAACCAATGCATTTGTAGATTTAAGGGATGCACGTAAGAGAATTTTTGGCATGCTTAAACACAAATGCACATATCATTGTTTAGGATGCAGCATGACATTGTACATCTGGTATAACCAATGCATTTACAGATTTAAGGCATTTGTAGATTTAAGGGATGCACATAAGAGAATTTTTGGCATGCTTAAACACAAACACACATATCATGTTTCGCCTACTAGGTCACAAGAGCATATACAAGATTCTTGATAAAATAGACAGCCAATGCATCCTATTGAAGGGAGAGAAAATAAAAAACAATAAAATAGAAATCAACAACACTGGAACCATAACAATGATCAAGTTCCATAAAACTATTGCCAGTAGCAATTTAGTACTCAGTAGTGAAATCAATGGTTTGGCAATGTGCCAAACCCTAGACATCAAGTTTGAATACAAGCTCAAAGGTTTTTTTTTTTCAAAGTTCAAACACCCTGTAGGTGCAGAAATATATAGAAATGAATTAGATTTCTTTGGAATTTCTAATTACCCAAACACAATCCTTGGTGAAATAAAAAGAATTATTCATATGTTTCAAGGTAATAATGCAGTAATTGGGGAAGAACATCTAAGTTATTTCATCAATACTACACATGAATATGAGACAAACAATGAGGATGACATGTTAAAATTGTTTGTGAATTCCTTAAAAGAAAGTGCCAAATAATGGTAAAAAAATATCCTAGATAGTAGTACTATTTCTTCATATTCATATTTCTTCATATTCATATTTCTTCATATTTCTTCTAAATAGTGTGATGACTGTCCCAACTAGAGAATCACAACTTTATATTATAGGTTCTTCATGGCACCTTTCAACTTGTCCAATTATGGAAACTGGCTTGCCTAGGGAAGCTGTATCTAGTTGTGAGATTTTCATATCATTTTTCTCTCGGTAAGAATAGTTGTGGCATAGGATCCTTCAACGGTTTGTGGACCCTTGTGGACCAACATGAGCTAGACATTCTCCAATATTAGACCAGCTCTTCTTTGTCCCCTTGATGGAAGTCGACTCAATCTTCTTTGTCACGAATGAGCATTCCTCTAATACTAACATTCATTTCACTTCTCACTTCTCCCAACTCTAAGTGAAATCTGAATGTTTTATTGGCAATATTAAAGTCAAATAATTTCCCATTCTTTTTTAATTTCTCAGGTTCCTATATAATATACTGACACCTTGTTTCCTGGAGTGGCCTTTTGGCTTTCTGTTATCTAGGATACCAAATTTCTTACTACCATGTTTTAGGAACATCATTGAAAGTGCTCTTTCTTTTCCATTGTATTATTTATTTAAAGTGCTCAATATGTTTGACTAAGTTCCACATGTCCTGTTACAGCTGTATTGGGATAGTCATCACACTATTCCCCTAAGCACAATATGGCTTTGCCTTCTCATCCACAAGAAACTCTAACATCATTCTAAACTCTTCTATACTCTACCCATATCCATTCCAATCCATTGATCCAATCCATTCATACTTCTACACAAATAAATTAACTCACCAAAATGCTGTCATTCTGGGACAGTCATACCATGTCCATAAAATTGTACCAATAGTTGAAATAAAAGGAATGATTCATATGTTTCAAGGTAATAATGGAGTAATTGGGGAAGAACATCTAAGTTATTTCATCAATACTACACATGAATATGAGATAGATAATGAGGATGCCATGATAAAATTGTTTATGAATTCCTTAAAAGAAAGTGCCAAAGAATGGTACAAAAATATCCTAGACAGTAGTACTATTTCTTCATATTCATATTTCTTCATATTTCTTCTAAATAGTGTGATGACTATCCCAACTAGACAATCAATAACTTTATATTATAGGTTCTTCATGGCACCTTTCAACTTGTCCAATTATGCAAACTGGCTTGCCTGGGGCAGCTGTATCTAGTTGTGAGATTTTCATATCTGATCTCTTAACATATTTACTAGAAGCCCTCATATTTCTCTCAATAAGAATAGTTGTGGCATAGGATACTTCAACTATTTTTGGACCCTTTGTCTATCTAGGAGATTTTTGTACCTTGAAACATATGAATCATTCCTATTTGTGCATCCTCATTGTCTGTCTCATATTCATGTGTAGTTGATTTAAACAATAGATTCATCACTACAATGAGAAAGTTACCACCACATGTCAAACATAAGGTGCATTTTATTGAAATATTGGTCATTTTTTATAAGACAAAGGGTCCACAAATAGTTGAAGGATCCTATGCCACAACTATTCAGCTTACTGAGAGAAATATGAGGGATTCTCTAGTTGGGACAGTCATCACACTATTCTCCTAAGCACACTATGGCTTTGCCTTCTAATCCACAAGAAACTCTAACATCATTATAAACTCTTCTATACTCTACCCATATCCATTCCAATCCATTGATCCAATCCATTCATACTTCTACACAAATAAATTAACTCACCAAAATGATGTCATTCTAGGACAGTCATACCATGTCCATAAAATTGTACCAATAGTTGAAATAAAAGGAATAATTCATATGTTTCAAGGTAATAATGGAGTAATTTGGGAAGAACATCTAAGTTATTTCATCAATACTACACATGAATATGAGACAGACAATGAGGATGCCATGATAAAATTGTTTATGAATTCCTTAAAAGAAAGTGCCAAAGAATGGTACAAAAATATCCTAGATAGTAGTACTATTTCTTGGGAGGAGTTTATGAGTGTTTTTAGATTACAATATGGGGATCTGATCAATATCAATTTTTCTATACATGAACTTACCACTATCAAAAAGGGCATCTATGAGACAATAGTTGATTTAAACAATAGATTCGTCACTACAATGAGAAAGTTACCACAACACATCAAACATAAGGTGAATTTGATTGAAAGATTGGTCATTGTTTACAAGACAAAGGGTCCAAAAATAGTTGAAGGATCCTATGCCACAATTATTCTTACTGAGAGAAATATGAGGGCTTCTAGTAAATATGTTAAGAGATCAGATATGAAAATCTCACAACTAGATAGATTACTAATATTGGAAGTACTATGGACTTGTAGAGGCAATTTAACAGTTCGGGAAACTAAGAAATGAGTTGTCATTATGGTAAGCCACAAGAATGGTCTTGGGAGTATTATTGGAGGTGCTTAACTTTGGAAAGTTACCATGTTAATGTCATTAAAAAAATACAAAAAATTAAGGTGTACGAGATTTTATGATAATGTTCTATTTGAAATAGGGTGCTCAAGTTAACAATGAAATAAAAAAATCCATGCTTGTATTCATATGATTAGGAGAGGTTTCTTTGTGTTTTCATTACTTAAGAGTAGCCTATATATGGAGTTAAGGAGTCCTACAATTTTATTCAGTTTCCCTAGTTATTTACCTGATTTTATTTATTTAAATCTACTCTTTACAACTATTTTTCTATCTATACACCCTCTATTGCTATTGTAATGGCAAAGCATCAAAACCCATCCATTTCTAAACTTTGATTTGGTATGATAAATGTCCTTTTGTGTTGAGAAAATTATAGTTGAGAAAATGGTTGTTCAGTAATGATTTGTATCTGCAGGTTGCAAACAAATCATCCTTCTTCCACCAATAAGTCATTCCATTCAAGAAAGACCATGTCTAATGATATCAACGCACAAAAAAATAGGGAGACAATTGCTAGACTGTGGTCTAACTTAAAAAGAAAAGGTGATGGAAAATGTTATTGTCCTTGCAAAATTTGTAAGGGATTAAAGACTCAAAGATATCTAATCAAAACAGTTGAGGAACATTGTAGGCAACATGGTCACATTGAAGGGGGAAATGAATTTTGTCCATTGGTATGTATTTTAATAATTTATAAAATACATAAGACATGATTTGATGATAACATCATGGTCATGGTTAATATAAGGTCATCATTTTCATATAGGTCAATGTCCTTGAGTTTCATGTTATATTAGAAGTGAAATGTTGATACTAAGACAATTACTTTGTGACCATAATAATCCTACATATGTTTTTTTGCACAATAGATAAAGTCTGCTATTCAATTCCAAGAGAAACTCACAATTTCAATTGTGACCACACTAGCCTGATCGAAACAAACTTGTTAGAAACATAAAAAGAAAATATGTAAGCAATTCCATCATTTGTCAATTGTTTGGAACAGTCACCATAGAATTATTTGGACTCTCTCCTCTTGCCTTGCAAGGTTAAAATGACCTTTTTTTCATCCCTCCTTGAATAGACCCTTACCGTCTTGCACTTGGCAATGATAGGACTTCAATGTTGCTAATTAAGGTTGGTGGGATGATTATGCCTATCCTGAAAAAAGACTGTCAAATCATTATGCTTTCAAATCAATTACCTATCAACGTATCTCTTGCGAGGGAGAGAAGCCAAACACATAAAGAACATGCACATAAACATGGCAACTGAAAAACTTAAATGGAATACACCAAGAAGTACCAAATGATGAATGCTCAATTGTTGTAATGGCAAAGCAATATCAGAACCATCCATTTATATCCTAATGATTTTGGAAATTGTTGACAAAGAGTGTTACTTTTTTCTATTATAGTATAAATGATTTTTCTATAGTCGTAATGATTTTTCTTATTTCTTGTCTTTTGTCCCTTTTTGATTTCCTATGTCTGTGCTTTGTGACAACATTTTGTCACCTTCTTTTGATGGTATATTTCATTCACTCTATGTGGAATACTATTTTGTTCACTATTTTATTTCAGCTTCATATTTCTTTCATTTTTCATATACACACAGACTACACATGCTGATAAAAAAATGAGCTATTTGATTTAGGTTTACTTTTCATTATTGTAAATGGTTAATATTTTTGATGGTACTCCTTGGTGTATTTGGACTGTAAAAATAATCATATAAAAATAATAAATGTAGTAATGATGGTGTGGTGCATTATTGATATAGGTTCGATGACTCTTGTCAATGTACCAAACTGTCAATGTGGTGGTGGGAAGTGTGTGTTGAAGACTTCACGGACATTGAACAACCCTGGATGACAATTTTGGTGCTGCCCTAATCGAAAAAAGGTTGCTAATGTGTATATATTTAAAGTTTCTAATGTAAATACTATTCATTATAATATAAGAACTAATGTAGACTAGGTATCATAGGGAAATAATGGTTGCGGATACTTTAGTTGGGTCTATGACAACTCATCTGCATCTATCCACCCATCGCCACTTATCCGCGATGAAAGATTTGAGTGCAAAACATGTCAGGCTAGGGAAAATTCTGAAATTATATTTTTACGATGCCTTCTCTGTATTGTAATCGCATATCTAATTTGTTGCGACCATATGCAGAGATGAACTCAGGAATTAGTTAGTTTAGTATTTTCATATTGTAACTAATATTTTAATATTGATATGACATAACTTCTCTTTTCCTCAAGTGCGCATATATATGGTTTACATCTTTTTTAGAATAATTCTTCGTGTTGATGGCTCAGGTGAGCCCCAATCTACTATCAACCACATGATTTAATGTTGATTTAGGCTGGAGGTAAACTACATGTGTCATGTAAACAGCATGGTTGAATGCAATCTCTTTTGCATGTTTTCAAGAGTTTTCCCACCAATACAAGTGTAAATAATGCATTGAACGTAATCTACGGATGCTGCATGGTATGAAGTCTCACTGAAGTTTGAGCACAGCGTGGTATGAAGTCTCGCTGAAGAAGAGTATTGCAGAGAGTAGGCCTACCATACCAAGGAAGTTTGACAAGAACAAGGAATATGGCTTAAACAGAATGGGAAGATGTCTTTCTAGCTTGGGCTTGGATCCTTCGACAATTAGCTTGATAATAAATGAAGTAAATGAGAGCTGAGCAATTAAATTCCCAAGAAAAATCTTGTAAATGAACTATGTGTACCCCAATTCTTGTGCCTTCTGTGCATACCTAAATGATATATTTGAAACAATAAGGGTAAATTTAGCCTTACCCTTGTTGTTTCAAATATATCATTTGGGTACGTACAGAGGGCACATTAACTGGGGTACATATAGTTCATTTATGGGCTTTTTCTTGGATAGCTAATTGCTCATCTGTCATCTACATTATTTATAAGCTAATTGCTAAAGGATCTAGGCTCAGGCTAGAAAGATGTCTTCCCAAACACATAAAAAAAATACACATAAACATGACAACTGAGAAACATAAATGTAGATTTCAAAATAGCTGAGAAACATAATTGTAGGCATCATGGTCATAATTTTTTGGAGAAAACATAATTGAGTTGTATACCCAGACAATGGAGAGAAACTTCTGCTCCTCCAATTCCAAGTTGACACTCCAGGATCCTAGGACCATAGATAAGGAATAAATTGAGAGATCAGAGGAGAGCCATAATGACAAAAATAATACATGACAAACCTCAAGTTAAATGAGGCAACTGCAAACATTTTAATAGAATTCTATTAAAATGTTTGCAGTTGCCTCATTTAACTTGAGGTTTGTCTTGTATTATTTTTGTCATTATGGCCCTCCTCCACTCTCTCAATTTATTCCTTATCTATGGTCTTGGGATCCTGCATTATCAACTTGGAACCGGAGGAGTAAAAGTTGATCTTCATCATTTGGGTATACCACTCAATTACGTTGTCTCCAAAAAAATGTGATCATGATGCCTATAATTATGTTTCTTAGATGTTGTGTCCCAGGACCCCTTATGACCCTTTATGACCATTTACAACCTCTAAGAATACATCTTAGAGGTCTTAAAATGTTGTAAAGGGTCATAAGAGGCTCCTAGGAGAGGCCAAATGAGCTTCCACCTTCACGTGGTTGGCCCTGTTAAGTAGAGAATGTTAATTAAACTATTCTTGAAACATAATTGTAGGCATCATGGTCACCTGAGGGATGAAACTATTCCAAGTTGACACTATGGGATGGATAACAACTTGGAACCGGAGGTGCAGAAGTTGCTCTCCATCGTCTGGGTATACCACTCAATTACATTGTCTCCAAAAAAATGTGACCATGATGCCTACAATTATGTTTCTTAGAGAATGTTAAACTATTCTCGAAACAAAGAGAAGCTGGCAACAACCAATAGAATAAGTGTGGACACCTGAAGATAAATATCAAATAGGGGAAAAGCACCTGCAACAACAGAGGCAATAGTTGTAGATACAGATGAGGATATCATAGAAATCCCTAATTTAGTGTTTCAGAGAACAAACGATGGACTGTGAATTAGGCATTTCTGTGATATCGTCATCTAAATCTATTATTTACATTGGAATGTAGCCTGCAGATATTGATACTGCACCGGCTGAGCACGATGGAGGCATCGATTCTAATGTGAATTTTAGTACTCAAGGTATACATTTTCTATTCGAATTTTGATTAATGAATATTTAATACAAGAAAACATATTCAATTATTTAAGGTGGATTAGTTGTGATGATGAGACATGCCATTTAGATGTTAACTATGACAATCTCTTGGTTTTAGGCAATGCAGAAGGAGAAGCCTAGTTCAATATGCAATCTCGCAAAATATGCATAGATATTAGGTGGACTTGAAAAACACAACAAGGTTGCATTTTTTATAGAGGTCTTTAATTGTGTATTTTAAGTTATAGACCATTTCAAAAATGTAAACATGTTGTGTTTTTTCAACTCCACCTATTGTCTGTGCATATTCTGCTTGTGTTGCATGAGCATTCTCAATTCAGATTGGGAAAAATCTTATTTTTGATGTAAGGGAGAGATGCCAAACACAAAGAACATGCAAATAAACATGACAACTACAAAACATAAATGTAGGCATCATGGTCCCAATTGTTTGGAGACACAACATAATTGAATTCTATACCCAGAAAATGCAACACAGCCACTACTCCTACAGTTCTAAATTGACACTATGGATCCAAAAACCATATATAGATTCCTTATCTTTAGTTTTTGGATCCCGCATTGTCAACTTAGAACTACAGGAGTAGTGGTTACATTGCATCATCTGGGTATACCACTCAATTATATTGTGTTTCCAAAACATTGTGACCATGATGCCTACATTTATGTTTCTTAGTTGTTGTTTCCTAGGACCCTTTATGACCCTTTACAACCATTTACGACCTCTAAGAATACATCTTAGAGGTCTTAAAATTTTGTAAAGGGTCATAAGAAGCTCCTAGGAGGGGCTAGATGAGCTTCCACCTTCATGTGGTTGGCCCTGTTAAGTAGAGAATGTTAATTAAACTATTCTCGAAACATAATTGTAGGCATCATGGTCACATTTTTTTGGAGACAACATAATTGAGTTGTGTACCTACACGAAGAGCAATTTCTGCACCTCTGATTCCAAGTTGACACTGTGGGATGGATAACAACTTGGATCCAGAGGTGTAGAAGTTGCTCTCCATCGTCTGGGTATACCACTCAATTACATTGTCTCCAAAAAATGTGACCATGATGCCTACAATTATGTTTCTCAGAGAATGTTAAACTATTCTCGAAACAAAGAGAAGCTGGCAACAACTAACAGAATGAGTGTGGACACCTAAAGATAAATATCAAATAGGGGAAAAGAACCTACAACAACAGAGCCAATAGCTGTAGATACAGATGAGGATATCATAGAAATCCCTAATTTAGTGTTTCAGAGAACAAATGATGGAATGTGAATTAGGCATTTATGTGATATCATCATCTAAATCTATTATTTACATTGGAATGTAGCCTATGGATATTGATACTGCATCGACCAATCACGATGGAGGCATCGATTCTAATGTGAATTGTAGTACTCAAGGTATACATTTTCTATTCAAATTTTGATTAATGAATATTTAATACAAGAAAACATATTCAATTGTTTAAGGTGGATTAATTGTGATGATGAGACACACCATTTAGATGTTAACTGTAACAGTCTCTTGGTTTCAAGCAATGTAGAAAGAGAAGCCTAGTTCAATATGCAATCTCAATTCATATACATAGGATATTAGGTGGAGTTGAAAAACACAATAGGGTTGCATTTTTTAGAGAGGTCTTTAATTGCATATTTTAAGTTATAGACCATCACAAAAATGTAAACGTGTTGTGTTTTTTCAACTCCACCTGCTATCCGTGCATATTCTGCTTGTGTTACTATTGCCATATTTTTGCACATTTTTGGAAACCTAATTACTAGATGTGCTATGTACCCTAGTTTGCCTTATTATGTGGTCTTGATTAGATTTGTGTTCATTCATTGAAAATACATGAAAAGGAAAGATAAATAACTAAATTTGAGATTACATGTCATATCCTGAATATGCTGTATAGAAAGGAAAGAACTGAAAAGAAACATTCATATGAGCTCACACATGTCGTGAGCATAGCAAATGCAGGAGTTGCATAAATGAGTATGAGTATACATATAATGAATAAAGCTAGATGTAGGGGTACTAGACATTGCCTGGTAGTGAGTTGATCTTCTGTGTGCCCGGTGTGCTCCGATGATCCTGAACCTGTAGAGAGAGAAAAATATTGGGTTAGATCCAATGGATCTAAGCAATGCATGGTGCCAGAACATCTATAACATGCATACATACACTTAGTCATGCACCTCTGGCATGGGCTATGCTCAGGACATGTGCATCAAGGAGCCTCTAGAAATAAATGAAATACCATTGTTTTACTAATGCGTTTGTTCCATGTGTAGATGAATGATGATGCCCTGTAATGTGGGCTCTCTTGGGAAAATCTCAATTTCCTGGAGAGAGACCACATCACAGGCCAAAAGCACCCATGATCAGTGTCAAGTCTCCCAGTACCCTACACTGAACCAATGAGGGTTGTCAGAAGCTCTATTCCCATAAAGTTTTTGGCAACTCTAACCATCTCAATGAGAGGCACTGACTCATCTGGAAATGCATTCAGTAAGTGAGACACTAAGACCATCAAAGCTATATCAAATGTGAGCTAGGACAAGCAAAACACTGGCATTTATAGAAGGCTGCATGGCATCAAGAATAGAACAGAGCAGCTGGCAGAGTACACAAGTCTATGAACCAGATAGGGCATTCTATTGCATAGGTGTTCAAATGGAACATATATGTTGAAGGCACACAATCCACATATTTAGAAAAGGTACAATAGATAAATATTCAATGCATTGCATTTAGGGCATCCATATGTTTCAATCTACATTATGACATTTTTAAGCCTGATGAGCAAAGGATGGATACAGCAAATGGTTCTCTACAATGTGTTCTCGGGCTGTGAATAGGGGGTTCCATCATAAAAATGTCATATGAAATAACATGCAATAAACAATATAGGAGATATGATTTGTTTAATATAGTTCCCCTGTTCTAACAGCAAGAAATATCTGTGATGCCTTGTTCTTCCATGGAATGCAACATCAAGATAGTGCTATGAGCCTATGTGTTCTCAGGTCTTTCAAATAGAGGATAACTTACAAATGATAGCAATCAGTGTTATGTTCTCAGGCTTGGTTGATAACACATTAATCAACTAACCATGCCCTAGCTCAAGGTATGAGCTTCACAAGTTCATGGGCTGGGAAAGAGATACAAGTATCAAATATAATAGAGAATATGAAAGAATTTATGCCCTCAAAGTAATGACAATACAATTGTGTCAATAATCAACAGCAACCTTAAGCATGGTGATGCCCTAGCTCATTGAACTTGCGGGCTTTAACAAAGAACCTACAATTACAAGATGCGGTGCCATCGAGCCTTTCAAAATACAAGAGGAGAATTTAAACTCAATAAAGACCTATCTTTCCTCGATGCATGTTATAGATGAGTTTGTTGTTGACAACTATGTCGTGTCACACAAGTATTAATAATGTAACAACAAATCAATGCAATGCCCAATGGTTCATGGCATAATAGATAGAGGAACAAGTGAACATGGATGCCAAACAGAAGCGGTATTAAGTCAGTAGCAATACAGAGCCATCATTAATGAATAGTTTTCACAGGCTAGAAACAAGCATAGAATACAAACACAATAGCATTCCAAATTCATGCATATGCAAGATCAATGCCATTGTTCGCGCATGGGTCTTCAACAGGAGAATCAATAACAAGCATCATAAGGAGCAGTCTTTCACATATGCATAGTGCCCTAGTTCACACCGAGATTGCATTCAGGGCACAGGCCATACAGGTTCAAACCATCAACAACATTAATCTGGTCATACCCACGGTCTGGGATATCATACAATGTCAGTGCCATGCTGTGCTAAGGGATTCAAAATAGGAAAGAGCAATGCAAATGGCAGTGAAGAAATATTGATGCCCTAGCTCGGTCGCAGGCTTTTGACCATTCGAGTATCGAGCTCAAGCAAATACAACACAGTATTGAGAATATAGAAAACACATTATAAAGCCCTAACCATGGCTCATCGGGCTCCCTCATGGCAAGAAATTTCAACATGATGGTGATTAGTATTTAGCATAAACACAAAAAGTTTCACAAGGGATACAATACCAATGCAATGATCAAACAGAAAATACAACAAGTATACAAAAATAATCATTTATGTAGAGATTAAAGTTAGACATGATGCCACTCATTAATCAACAAACTGTACCCTAATCTTTCAACATATCATTGCAAAGAATAAATAGTGAATCAATAATAGACGCCCTAATGCATTCATGTGCCATAGCCTGTGGCTCTTGAGAATAAAAATAGAGATATGTCGCATACAACAAACATCGATGCCATCAACAAAGAAGGATAAATGGAGAATAATTCAAAACATGGCCTAATATGTAATTCTCGGGCCACTCAAAGCAGACAGTGAATACAGGCATTGATAAAAATATAAACAACAACAATTTCACAAAGAATCAGTGCCCTAACAATTTCCATGGAATCAAAATAGAGATATCAAATGTGCAATGAAAATGAGATGTATCAAGTACCTACCTCATAAATCGATGGTGTGCTATTTCTAATTTCAATAATAGAAGGTTTCCATCAAGCTCAAAAGATCAGTCCAGAGGAGTGCCAGTTGAAGCAGAAACTTGCCATTTGTCAAGGGTTGAACTTCTTATTGCCACAGCCGAGAATGGATGTTGTCAATTCACATTTTATTCTTCCCCCCTTCTTTTAGGGTTGAGATCAACACATTAGTGTTAATGCTATTCTATCTTAAAAGCTAATGTGTTAAGGTTATTATGTGAATTATGTCCTGGAGGCTTTAGGGGTCAAGGATTTATTTATTTTTTAAAAGGGAATTAGTTTTAATTTTTGAAATAGGCTATTAATGTTTTCCTCCCCTTTTTATATTGGGTTGAGGTCATTATAGCTTTATTTTACATGCTAAGTGTCCTTTAGGTGATGTGAACTTGGTCAAAATGCGGATATTTTAGATATTCTCCTCATTTTGTGAGTTGAGTTTGTCTTAAAATTTGGGATTCGCGTATTTTGGTAATAGGGGAATTAATGCTTTAAAATGTAAAAGTCATTGCAAAGAACCTTGTTGTAAGATTTTTTTGACATGTGGTACTATTATAAACCACTGTCAGAATATCATTTATTTTGCATGACTTAGTGGGTGATGGGCTTTCCTTTGACTATCCTATTTTTTGGGTCCCCACTTTTCTCGTCCCCCCTAGATTCTTGAGAATTGGGCATTTGAATTTCAGAGTGATGGGATCATGGTCCTAATGGCTGAAGTTTTTCTATTCTTGGTGAGGAGTGGTCTCCATTGCAGATTCTCCATTTTTCCTATATATGCCTCTCACTTAGGTGATAGTAGGTTGGTTCTTCATTCCCTCATTCTCAGGAGGTGAATTTTGTAGCTCTTGTGAAGCAATCGGATATTGTAGCTCCTTTCATTCCAGCTAATAGAAAAATTGTCCCTTCTTTCTCTGTAGTTTGTGAGGTTAATAATGAACTTAGTTTTTATGTATTGTGATTGATTCTGATCCTTTACATGATAGTATGTTCATTTGATTATTTTGCAAGCATTGGTTTTCTGGAAGGTTTTCAAATCTGTGTGCATTATATTGTGTTGAGTTGTGAAAATCATCTTTCCTTCTCATTCACCTTCAGTGCCTGATTATTTTTCTAAAAGGAAATCAGATTTGGGGAAGTTGTGGAGTTCTTGTTATGTAGTGGAGTTATATTGTGAGTGGTTTTCATATTGTGGATCTATTCAGTTTGGTGAATCACCTAAGTTAGATCTAGTTGTTTCAGTTTTATGCAATCTCTATCCCTTTCCTTTCAAAGTTAGTACAGTTCAGGTGATACAAATAGGGAAGCCAGCCCTTAATCTAGAGGTCTATTCTCAAGAAGCAGTCCCACATCTTGAGAGTATTCCCATATTTCACGGGATTGTTGAGTTTTATACTTGGCCATCACGGGTGCAATCCCTAGTGACAACAATTACATGCGCATTCTCAATTCAGAGTGGGAAAAATCTTATTTTCAATGTGAGGGAGAGAATCCAAACACAAAGAACATGCAAATAAACATGACAGCTACAAAACATAAATGTAGGTATCACAACAGCTGAGAAACATAAATGTAGGCATCATGGTCCCAATTGTTTGGAGACACAACATAATTGAATGCTATACCCAAAAAATGCAACACAACCACTACTCCTGCAGTTCTAAGTTGACACTGTGGATCCAAAAACCATATATAGATTTCTTATCTTTGGTTTTTGGATCCCTTAGTGTCAACTTAGAACTACTGGAGTAGTGGTTGTGTTGCATCATCTGGGTATACCACTCAATTATGTTATGTTTCCAAAACATTGTGACCATGATGCCTACATTTATGTTTCTTAGCTGTTGTGTACTAAGACCTCTTATGACCCTTTACGACCATTTACGACCTCTGAGAATACATCTTAGAGGTCTTAAAATGTCGTAAAGGGTCATAAGAGGCTCCTAGGAGGGT
The DNA here is from genome assembly GCA_027943335.1 of Chamaecyparis obtusa. Lineage (NCBI taxonomy): Eukaryota > Viridiplantae > Streptophyta > Pinopsida > Cupressales > Cupressaceae > Chamaecyparis > Chamaecyparis obtusa. The sequence goes on from BSBK01006803.1 coordinate 50,774, forward strand.
CCAGATGAGCTTCCACCTTCATGTGGTTGGCCTTGTTAAGTAGAGAATGTTAAACTATTATCAAAACAAAGAGAAGCTCAATAATTTATATCTGAATACCAATTTTGTTCTTATCAAACCGTCAAAACATTTAAATAGTCTTTTAAACTGCTATTAAAAATAAAATATTTAATCAACATTTACTTACAGATTTGTGTGCTTCTCTGAGTTTGATATGCAGATCTGCATATCAAACTCAGACAAGCACACAAATCTGTAGGTAAACAAAGCTTTCTTAGTCAGTTTGATTTTTCTTGAGGCTATGAATATACAATACAATGAAAATGCTTTGTTCAATCTAATTGTGGTAAATAGAAGAAAATAGCTAAATCAAAGCTTCATAGATTCATATATGCATACTAATTATAGACAAGCAATATATTTAGCTAAAAGTAGGAATATATTGAAAATGGTGTCACATTTTTTTTAAAACAAAAGTTAGTATTGGTCAAAATTTCATCCTTTACACAGTACTAAATTCGACCAGGATGCTATACGTTCGACGGTCCATTTGAAGAATTTGTGTGGATAATTTGATGACAGAATGGACTAATTTCGACCGGGATGCCATACATTCGACGAATTGCGGTGGATAGTTCGACAATATAATGGTCTCAATTTTGACTGTCACACCAATTGATTGACGTCTTATTCTTCCAGTTGCAAGGGACTATTGCAGTCAATAATTCAACCAGTTGCGGGGTTGAAATTTTGACTATTATTTACCATGTAGAAAATTTGATGAAAAAAGATCGACAGTAGTTTTAGTCGCCTATTCGACCAATTGTTATAGAAAATTTGACTAATTCTCATTGAAATTTAAGGTAAAATTTACTAGTGGAGTGTTCCTCCTATGTCCCTTCCTACATCACAACCTTTCACTTATTCCATTCCGCTTCCAACTATAGTTCCTAGTGTTCCTCCAGTTGTGTCTTTTATTCCTATAGCTTCTTACACTTTACCTAGTGTGTCTAATGTTGCTACTCCTCCTATTTCCTCTAATGATTCAACAATCATTAGTTTGGCTCAAACTGTATCATCCTTACAACAACAACTTTCTTCCTTAACTCAAAACAAGTTTAGTATTCCTACATGTGACATGGGAAGTCCCTTGTCCCGAGACATCATTCATACTCCTGTTCCTCAGCAAGGTGAGATGCCTCATCTTGAGAATTATAATGGAAAAGGAGATCTTGTTCATCATGTTAAAACATTCCAAATCCTTTGTAGTGATTATGCTCATGACCATAGGATTTTAGCCAAACTATTTGCTAGGACCTTTTGTGACAAGGCCTTACAATGGTATTATTCCTTGCCTCCTTATTCTATTGATTCCTTTCCTTAGCTTGCTAATGCCTTTATTCAACAATTTCAAGACAACATTGGCCCGCAAGTGTCTTTGACTGATTTGATGCATTGTAAACAAAGTGCTAAGGAAAAATTGACTCAATTTATTGGTAGATTTAAGCATTTGTATGCTCAGATTTCTTATCATGTTCCTGATATTGATATTCAACATATATTTATTTCAAATTTCCAAAAGGATATTAGAGATAAGATTATGCTTACTAAATTTACCTCTTTTCAACAACTTTGTGTAGCGCTTCATCATTATCAATTACAAGTGAGTCAATTTGAGAGCAACACTCCAATGGCTCCTGTTCCAATTGATAAGAGTGATGTTGCTCCTAATCCAAACAAATTTCAAAAATTCAACAACTATGTCAAGATAAACAAACAAGTGAATGCAGTTGCTGATCAAGTTGTTGCATCTCACAATGCCACTTCTACATCCACTACTTTTCAATTAAATCATGTGTTTACTCCTCTTTCTAAATCTTTACATGCTATTATGAATAGGTTGTTAGCTACTAATATGATTACTTTACCTCCTATTCGACCCCTTTTACCTACTATGATTGCATGTAAATCTTTTGATCAAAATCCTTTTTGTCAATATCATTGTCAGAATGGTCATGATACTGAGAAATTTAATTCTTTAAAACATAAGGTTCAAGATCTAATTTATTCTAAGGCTTTATCTATTGATAATATGGATAGTAGTGGGAATAAATCTATCTCTCCTCCTAATCAAAACCTTCAAATCTATACAAACCCTTTACCTATGCATGATACTAATACTATTGTTCAACCATCTACTATGGACATTGTGCATGATTCAAAGATGGATGATCTCAATCATGTTGTTAATCAAGTGGAGCATGTTGATTAATTAGTATCTCCACCTCAACCTCAACTTCAACCTCAACCTTAGATTCAACCTCAAGTTCAATCTCAACCTCAACCAAAACCTAAACCTAAAATGAAAACTCAACCTAAACCTCGACAACAATTTAAGAATAAAAGACCTTGAGAACTTTTGATTACCTTTGATGACTCTAAGACTATTAAAGCTCTTGATGGTTCCCTTTACATTGCTGCTAGGATTGCTCAAAAACCTACTTGTGGTTGTCTTGTTGATCCTACATCCTTAGTCAATGTTATCACTGAAGAAAATATTTTTATGAAAAGATTACAATGTGACTTTTATGATACATCAGATGTGTGGATTCAAACTTGCAATGGTTTTCTTTATCCATCATTTGGTTCTATTACTTTACCGGTTGAACTTTGTGGAAAAATTGTGAACACTACCTTTGTTGTTGTTCCTACTTCTGATCAATTTCAAGTTAAGCTATGTTTTCCTTGGTTAACTGCCATGCATGTTGTTGCTTCACCTATCCATAAGTGTCTTAAGTTCATTCATGATGAGAAGTGAAGACAATTAATCATAGTCTATATCAACCTTCTAGGCCTAGAGATTATGCTGCTCTAGATTTCTTTTGGCCTTCATTACCTAATTCATGTCCTCCTCGACCTGATAATCTTTTTTGATCATATCAAGCTTATAAACATCATAAAATTCTTGAATTAATTTTACCTCCTAGGGATCTTAATCATGGTCTTTTTCCTACACCCTCGATACCTCCTTTAACTATGACTTCTAGCTTTGTTAATCAAGTTCCTTCTACTGATCCTATCAAAGGTCCTGTGATTGTTTCTCCTGTGGATAATAATCCTATTGATCTTCCTAAAGAATATATGAAGGATCCTATGATTGTTCCTCCTAGTTCTCAACCTATTTCAAATAAATCAAAACGTAATCGATATTCTAATGAACATCATAAAAAGTGTCATGCTCATGCTAAAGCTCAAAGATCTCTACCTTCTACGGATAAATCTATGCATAATATGGTAGAATAGATTGTTACTAATAATGATGTTCACATGCATGATTACGATGATTCTATTCATATCTTAGATCCTATTTTGATTAATTTGGATGAAGAAGATATTCTTGATGATACTGATCATGTTAATGATGAATATGAAACTATTGACATTAACATTGATTTACCTACTATGCTTTCATCACAATTAACTCTTACACCTAGTGTAGAACATTGTGATTCTCAAGAGGATCCTTGTTTGGAACTGACTATCCTCCCTACTATGTTGGATATAGTCCCTCTTGTGAGTTACCAACCTTCCCTAAATGATATACAACAAGATGGGGAAAGTAGGCAGCACGCTTGATCAGCTTGTCCTTCGTGGTAGGTTTCTTTTGTGTTTTCCTCATGTACTGTGCTTCTCCCGTAATGTGTTTGCTAAATGTTGTTAGATTCTTTTATACGATCCTTGTTACTTAGTTGGTGCAAGGTGATGAAGGAATCAAAACTTGTGTTCAAATTCTTCTATATGTATCTCTATTTTTCTATGTGTTGTTCAATGTTATGTTGTAACTGTGCTATTGTTCATAAATGTTTCCTTGTGTAATCTACTTGGATTTGAGATATGGTAGCACTAATTATTTTTGGTCTCCATGTCATGGTCTGAAAAGATTCTCCTTCATATATCTTATGTGATCTTTCCTCCTTTGTGATTATAGTTCTACTTTCTTTGGGGAATTATGTCAATTCATTTGCAATAATATCATATAAATATGATCTTATGATCATACTGACCCCACGATAGGTAGATCCCTTCTGTGTTCTCTGTATGTTTCTGTGATATTTCCCTTGATTTGTCTTCATCTAGGGGCATCTCAACATGGAAACGTAATTAGTGGAGTTGTTTATGTTTCCATTAAATCCATTGCTCCTCTTAAAGTGTCAGCAATGACTTTAACATGGGGGCATATGCTTTGCTCACCTATTGCACACACACACTTTTCAATACACACATATTTTTCAAGATACTCTTTCCCTTTTTGGATTAGTAATTAATCCTTAAAGCATGGGTTTATATTTTAGGATCTCTTCATCCCTCTAGTTTCAAATACACATATATTTTGATCCCTTAAGGTCAGAAGTGTCCTTAAGACTGGATCTCTTTTGTTTTTTGGTTTTATTCTTATGGAATAGAATATTCCTAAGGATGAATCCTTGATGGGTTGACTAGTGAGTAGCCACATTCACTAGGCGGTTCAATTACATCTTTCCAGTTGCGCCATTTTCATGTGTGGTTCACAGTGGGACATAAGTTCTCATGGGGTGAGGTAATCACACCTTCTTTCTCTCTCTAGAGATGTCTCTCTTATTGTGATCTAGGATTCAATGAAGACTTGAGTCCCTGGGGGCTTAAGGTTTTTCTTTGTCCCTTGGATTACAATAAGATTATCTTTTCATTTTAATCTCCTTTACCAAGAGTTTGCATCGAGTCCATACTCTTGCTAAAGTGGGGGCTTAATGTATCGTCTTAAAATGGAAGCACTTCCATGATAAGAGTGTTTACCCCTTTGAGCAAGTGGTTTTGGGTCATGTTAAGTGCCTTGATTGGGTCTTTCCAAGTATTTGGCTTTCTCCCCACTTTCCACTTCCTTCCTGGCACTTGATTTCTTCATTCTAGGTGAAATTAGGGTTAGGATCCTGAGGATTCTCCTTAATTTCCCTCTTCCATGGCTCTATTTTCTAGGTACGATTTAGAAATAGGTCCTCATGGCCTTCATCATAGTTATCATAGGATTTTATACTTATCCCTAGCATTTTGTCCCTGTCTGATATTATTTTTAGGTTTTTGGGTATCCCTAGGACCTCCTAACCTGGTTCTGACTGAATCTGGGCCTAGGGTCAAATTTGAGGTTGATCCTGACTAGGTCAGGATCGAGCACAAACCTGACTAGGTTAGGATTGAGGTCAAACCTAACTAGGTCAGGTCCAACCTTGATTTTGCCCCCCTCATTCAAATTTCTAGAATCCTAGATTTTCGAGCATCAGGCTTTCAGGATATTTATTTTCCCACCTCTGGGTTGGCCATTTCAGGTTTCAGGATGGTAAATCCTCTAATTGCATTTAATCTAGGTATATTTTCTAAAGGTTAGGACCTAATTGGGATTTAATTCTCCAAGGTGGCCCCTCTAGAGGATTGTGCCCTAGTTCACTATAAAAGGAGGCCTTCCTCTCTCATTTTCACATCTCATCCACAATCAAGCAATTGCAAGCTCTCAAGCATTCAAGTGTTCAAGCATTCATCCATCAAGGAGATCCATTGTTAGCTATTGAAGGATTCAATCTCTTTGGAGCCCCTTTTGATGATCCATCCTTCTACATTCATTCAAGCCTTCTCATATGCAAAGATCAAGTCAAGAATTGGTGTTGAAGATCAAATGTCATTGATTGGAGACACCCTACATTCATCCTACATCCATTGAAGCATTCCTACTTGTGGATTTGAGGATTTGAATCCTCTACAAGGACTTCAACATAAGCGAGGTGATTTGTTTCAATTACTTTGTTTATGCATAATATATTTCAATTCAATTTCAAGGTTAATTCATAAATTAGGGTTTGACCAAGGAAAACCCCCCATACAACAAAAACCCCCATTTTCTTGTAGGTACAAGTGCAGAATTTCAGATCTGAGAGTGAATTTGGATACCCTTTTCGGCAAACTTTCGAGATCTACAAATAGAATTCAAATCAAACTTTAAATAAAGAATGTAGTATTTGACCTTTTATGAGGGTCAAACCCGACCTAAGCTCATCTTGGAGAAATATTTATGGGTTTTCTCTATCTCGGCATTTCCAGTGTGAAAGAGGTTTCAAAATTGCCCGAAAGTATACACAAACATCAAAATTTGACATTTTCCAGATCTGCCCTAATTTGAGGTTAGTATTTGTATTTCATTTATTCCATATTTCAAGCATAAATACATTCATAGGGAAATATTAGATTTACTCTCTCTCTCTCTTCCATATTCCTCATAAATTGATTTGATTGTGTATTAACCTCTTGGTTGATCAAATTGGATCTCTTCCTTGGGAATTTGGGTTTGAGAATAGATCCCATATTTCCCCCTTTACATCTAAATAGGGGTGAATCCATTTCACCACCATTCAATTCTTATTTGTAGCTCTGGCTTGTCCATTTCCTTGAGGATAATAAATGGATGAAGAGTGATGTGTGATATGGAATGTACCAAAAATTTCATCCACATCTTTGTTTTTGAATTGCTTTCCATTGTCGGTGATTATGGCATGAGGGATACCATATCTACAAATAATGTGGTTCAAGATTAACATGGAAATTTGTTTACTCATGGCTATGATCAAAGGAATCACTTCTACCCACTTAGTGAAATACTCCATTGCGGTGATGATGTACTTGTGCCCATTGGAAGATGGTGGATATATGATGCCAATTAAGTCAAATCCCCATTGATAAAATAACCATGGTGTAACAAATGGGTGCAATTCTCATGCCAGTGCATGTATCATGTCGCGATGATATTGACATTTGTTGCATATTCTGACGAAGTGACAAGCATCTTTCTCTAAGGTTTTCCAGAAATACTCTAAGCGAAGAATTTTCTTGGCTAGATTTATACTACTTGAGTGTGACCCTTAAATGCCTTCGTGAACCTCACATAAAGCTAACTTAGACTCTTCTTCCTCTAGACATCTAAGTAACATCCCATCAAGACCCTTACAATACAATGTCTCTGAAAGGATTATGTAACAGGTTGATTGACGTATGAAATTTTGTTTCTGGGCTCAGGATTGGTCTAAAGGTAGCACTTGGTCTTTAAGATATGTATAGATAGGGCCATACCAAGGTGAGTCATGTCCATGAAGTAGGGAAACAATTTTGGTTTTAGGAAGGTCGAATGTCATTTTCACCAACTCTTCCACCAACAACTCATACTTCTCATTCTAATCTAGTTTTTGTAATAAGGAAGCCAAGGTGGCCATTGCATTAGCTGCTCTATTTTTCTCTCTTGGGATCTGCTCAAAAGTGATCAAGGAAAAGTACTTCTTCCATTCATCAATCATGGTCTTATATGGCATTATCTTTTCATCTTTGGTATTGTATTCATTGTTAACTTGATTGATGATGAGTTGAGAGTGTCCATATATTTGTAGCTCGGTGATGTTCCATTCTAGAGCCATTTTAATGCCAATGACTAGAGCCTCTTATTCTTCTATATTGTTTGTGCATGGGAACAAGAGCTTGTAGAACTTGGGAATGGTGTACCCTTGAGGAGTAACCAATAATATGCTGGCCCCGAAACCTCCTTGTGTATATGAGTCATCAAAGTACAACTTCCATGTCTTTGCTTCAATGTTTACAATTGGGGAATCTAGAAATTCCACTTGAGTGGTTTGTCTAGAAGTCAATGGATTTTCAACTAAGTGATCTTCTATCACTTGTCCTTTTATTTCCTTTCTATCCACATACTCAATATCAAACTCACTCAATATCATGACCCATTTTGCTATCCTACCTATTAAGTCAGTTTTGCTTAGCAAATACTTTAGAGGATCAATTTTTGGCAATTAACTTCACCTTGTGCATCAACATATAATGTCTCAATTTTTGAGATGCAAAGACAACTGCTAGACAAGCCCTTTCCATGAATTTATAGTTAAGTTCATATTTGATCAATGTCCTACTCAAATAGTAGATTGCTCTTTCTTTTCCTTGCTCATTTTCTTGTGCCAAAAGCACTCCTAGAGACCTTTCGGTAGCGGATATGTATAGAAGCAATGTTTTTCCCTTGATTAGTGGCATTAGGATAGGTGGATTTATTAGATAATTCTTCAATAAAGTGAAGGCTTGGTCACATTCTTTATCCCACATGAAAATAGTGTCTTTGTGTAGCAACCTTGTGAATGAATGACATTTTTCAGCCAATTGAGAAATGAACCTTCTTATGGATTGTATCTTGCCTTGTAGAGATCTCATTTGGCTTATGTTCTTTGGAATCTCCATATCTAGTATTTCTTGTACCTTTTCTGGATCCACTTCAATTCCTTTTCCTGAAACTATATAGCCTAACAATTTGCTGGATTAGACACCAAAGGCACATTTCTTTGGGTTTAATCTTACTTTGAATTGTTCCAACCGAATGAATATCTTTTTTAGAATTTGTAGGTATTCCTCTCTTTTGTGGGACTTGGCCAATATGTCATCCACGTAATCCTCTAAAAAGGTGTGCATCATGTCATGGAAAATAGTGGTCATTGCCCTTTGATATGTGGCTCTAGCATTTTTAAGGCCAAAGGGCATGACATTCCAACAAAAGGTACCCCAAGGGCATGTAAAGGTTTTCTTCTCTTGGTCTTTGGGTGCAATTTTTATCTGATTGTAGCCACTAAAACTATCCATCAATGAGTACATGGAGTGACCCATTGTCAAGTCAACTATGGCATCTATGCTCGGAAGTGGGAAGTCATCCTTAGGACATGAAAGATTCAAGTCTCTAAAATTCATGCATACACAAATGGATTTGTCATGCTTTGTGACCAGTACAATATTATATATCCATTCAGCATAGGCTATTGCTCTTATGAATCCCACCTTAAACAATTTTTCCAACTCATCTTTGACTAGGAGAGCTATATGTGGGTGCATTTTTCTCAGCTTTTGCTTGACGGGATTAACCCCTAGTCTAACATTTAAATGATGCATTATGAATTTGGGATCCAATCTGGGCATGTTGGCATATGACCATGAAAAGTTCACTTGTTGTTCTTGGAAAAAATTGATGAAATCCTCTCTTTCTAGAGGTGTAAGTGACGCTGCCAAGTGTATAAATTTTGGATCTAATTCTATCCTAATGTTAACCTTTTATGTTGGCTCTTTGATAATTGGTGACCTTTCATCCTGGTGCTCAGGTAGGGTATCCAATCTCTCTTCCTTTGATGCCACATTTGGGTTTTCACCATAGGAAACATCTTTTATCTTTACTTTTTTTGGTTCTAGTGCTGCCACATAGTGGTTTTCATCACTAGAACTTTTCATTTTTTTTCTTTTGACTAAGAGATTGGACCCTCACTATTCTCATCATGTCTATATCAAATTCATTTGTGAAAGAGGGTTCAACCGCATTAAGGTGTTGGTTCATTCCTTGGTCATTTGGAAAATAAAGCAAGTCACTTGGCTCAGTTTGGTCCCAATCAATAAGATGGGGATTTATCAATGATAAGGTTTCATTAGGAAAGTTATCATTGGTTGGGTTTATGGACATGACTTCATTTGAGGGTTTGTACATTGTATCATTTAGATCTGTGATGTGAGCTTCCTCGAGATGGTCCATGGAAGAAGGATCAAAATCCCCTTCACTTGAGTCCTTGTCAACTTCTATGGGAAATAGCATGGGAAATACAACCCGTGGATTAATCCTAACATTCAAATCATCTTCCTCTAAGGGGTCCCAAAATTCCTCTATCCATGATCGATTAATGGGTGCTTGTCCTACATTGAGTTCTTGTATGATGGGCTCTTCACGTCTTTGAGCTTGTTGCTTTGGACCCTTAGCATATGTATGTATGGTGAATACCTCTTTATCATGACATGACTCATCAAATAAAGTATTCCATTCATAATCCTAGGAGTCATCACTATCCACATCAGATTCCAAGGTGTTACTTGAGGATAGAAGTCATGCATTGGGCTAGAACTTTTGCCTTTGTATTGGTAGCCTACTCCTGATCTTTCTATTTTTTCCCTCCAAGTAGGTTCAATGGGTTCTAGTAAACCTCTATTTCTTTGGCCTAAGGGTCCTCTTCCCTTGTATCCCATTTTCTGCATTATCTCAAATCCTTTCCCATATTGATCAGTTTGAATGTTAATATGCTGGATTGTTTCTATGGGAGTACTTGAGGTATCATCTTCCTCATGATAAAGCCATTGAAGGACTTCATCTTCCTCTTTGTCAAATGTTTCTTTGTCACTTTCTCTCTCGAAGTAAGAGTTATACTTATGAGGTAGGTGTTCTTTTGATGGTTTCCCATGCGTTCTTGGAGATGTGGGCATGTCGAATAGGGAAATGGAGTATTCCCCTACTCCTTTGGAACTGATTTTACATTGTTTGTCAAATGCATCCATCATCTCACTCATTTTTTTATAATTGTCCTTTCTAGCTTTATCCTTTTCTTCTCTGGTGGGTTTTTAAAGTACTATCTCTGATTTAGGTGCTTGATCTGAATCTTTGTTTGGAGTTGGACCCTCATAGCTCACTTTTTCCTTTCCTTTAGTTGATGTCGTTGAGCTAGCTTGAGGAGGGTTTGAAGTAGCATTTAATGTTAACATGGGATCATCCACTTTGATATCTTCAATGGTGGCTCTTTGGATAATTCCTTCTCTATTATGGGGAATAAATAGTTCATGAAGGGCTTTAAGTGCATTACAATATTGGAATGGATTTGAGTCCCCTCCAACTGTGATTTCCTCACCCATGTATGGAAATTTGATGCATTGGCGGTACATGGATGGAACTGCTTACATCTCATGGATCCATGGTCTCCCCAATAAAATATTATCAGTTAGTTTCATGTCCAATACTTGGCAATTTGTGTCCTTTTTTATAGGTCCTCCTTGAATGGGCAATACGATCATGCCTTTAGAGGCTCTTTTAGCTTCATCATAGGCCTTTATAGTGATTCTTTTCATAGGGTCGATGCAAGACTTAGATAACCCTAGGGATTTGACAAGACTCAATGTCTAGATGTTAAGGCCAGCTCCCCCATCTATGAGAGCTCTTTTGACTCTATGCCTTTCAATCAAGACCTCTATATGCAATGGTAGATTTTGGGGATGGGTAATAGACATGTCATCCTAATCTGAAAATGAAAGACAATGAGGTGCAATGAGATGACCTACCATGTTTTGAAACTTCCCCTCTTCTAAGTTAGTAGGAACATTCGTCTCTACTAGAGATTTCTCTAAAATTTCCTTATGGTTGGGAGATAGCTTTAATAGCTCCAAGATGGAGATTTTTGTTGGAGTCCTTTGTAGCTAATCTACCAAGCTATACAATTTTGTTGTTGTAGAAGATTGCTTGATCACAATGTTGGATTGCAAAGGGCTAATAGGTTTAGGATCAAATCCTTGTAGGGTAATCCTTGAAGTCTGCCCCCTAGTGATAACATTGGATGTCTCTTTTTGGGGCTTTTCTTTGATCACTATACCATTCACAACATTATCATAGGGTGGCATAAAATTGATGTTATTACTACTTTATTTCATTCCATTGGATGACTCCCCTTTGTCATGTTTATAGAAGGGTTGTTTGAAAGTCATGTGGTCTTCATTTCTTTGAGGTCCATCAATGGTGAGCATGCCACTATCGATTAATTCTTGCACCACATTCTTTAGCTACAAGCAATCATTTGTCATGTGCCCTTGAATTCTATGGTATTCATAATGGCTATTTGCACTCCACCAGCTAGGCTTGTTGTGTGGCTCAAAAGGCTGAATTCTAGGTTGATTAATGATGTTGTTAGCCATGAGGGTCTTTAATGCATTTTCAAGGGGTTCACCTAAGGGTGTGAAGCTCCTCTGAGGAGTTGGTACCAAGAATTTATCAGATTTGTTACTCTGATTATTTCCTTGGTTGCCACTATTATCATTGTTGTTGAAAGGTGCCTTGGAGGTTTGGTTTGTATTATTCATCTAATTAGGTGTTCTTGTAAGAGAAAATGGAGTCACCTTCAAGTTACTAGACTCCACAACCCTATCATTGACTACCCCCTTATTGTTATTCTTCAATCCATACCAATTATAGCTATTGGACCAATTCTTATTCTAATTGTTGTTATTATTGGAGTTATTGCTGTTGGAGTTATTCTTGTTATCTTTATACAATTTCAACTCTCCACTCTTAACCAACACTTCCTTTGTCATTACTCCATTCTCTATGAGGTCTTGGAAGTTCTTGGGGCATTGCATTCTTAATTGGTAGTTCATCTCGTTGCTCAAGCTATTAATGAATATATCCATTTTCTCCTTTTCGGGCACACTCCTAGGATACCTAGAAAATATTGTCCTTGACCTTTGTAAGAAAGTGAGGAATGTTTCTCCATCCTTTTGTTTAGTATTACATAATGTTATCATTGTGACCTCATGCTTGAGGTTGTATGAGTAATCGGCCACAAATTTTGAAGCTAGTTCTTCAGAGGTTTTTATGTTGGATGGTAATTTAGAAAACCACTCCATGGCCATACCTCCTAAGATTCTTGGGAATAGTCTCATTAAATAGGTGGTATCATGCATGAACTCCAAGATCAATAAACAAAACTCTCATAGGTGATCTTGTGGATCATGTTGGGAGTTCCCTTTGATCTTCACTTGTAGATTTATACTTTGATGGATAACTTTAATATAAATTTGACTCTATCACCACTCCAAAGTCTACAAGGAAGAGGGAAAATTAACAAGGATCAAGAGAGATCCTCCTACACTTTGAGCCTTATTGCTCAGGTGGGTGTACCCTTGATTCACTTCTTGAAATGAAACACTAAATGATATACAACTATATACTCTTTACTAACTACTTTAAGATTTTATCATTTGAATGTTTGTGTGTGGTTGATGACAATGAAATGCCTCCAGAGGATGACCAGTGCCTTAACCTAGGGAAAAGAGTCACCCAATTACATACATCAGCTAAAGGTCTTGAATCAAACACTCTTGGGCTTAGGATAAGTGCTTTGCCTATTACCCCTCTCCCTCAAACACAAGGACATCAGATTCTTACTTGGTTGTAAACTCACTGAACCCACCCAAAAGATTTTAATCCTAACTTTGTTAGGAACTCAGAGATGACTTCACAATACTCTTTGTTTACCATATGCTAACACACTTTGTGACATTAACATATATGAGCTTAGAACCAAAACAAGAAGACATACACAAATGCAAGATTGGAACTCAATAGTATTTTCGTTAACATATTCAGGATCAATATACAATCAAAACAACACAAAGATAGGAAAATACCCAAAATCCCACTCCTCTATCAGTATAACACTATCAACAACCAGTTGGGACCAAAAAAAGTTTGGAACCCCTATTTAGTCAAAATTTTGCAACTTATACTCCCTAGTCATCTTGGAATTCTCAAAGAGAATGCAACAAGCTACGGATGACTTAGGGTTAGGGTTTCAACCACCCAACCAACTAGAAATGGTCATAAAGTTATTATAGGGGTGGAAACCCAGGCAACCAGGAGAAAGAAAATCCTAGAATGATCCTCAATCATGAAAAATTCTCTGTGAAGGTACTGAGAATCATGAACAACGCTCAAAATGTCAACCCTACAACATGCCTTGAGCACAAAACCACATAGTACAAACCCTGCAGATGATCACTTAACACCTTGGACCACACTGCAATAGCAAGTGCCACCAAACCAATCAAAATCAACTATTAAAACCATAAATTATGGTACCTCCTATCGCTGGAAACCGTCTGCAAATTCAAATTTGAAATCAAACGGCTACTTTATGGTGCTTTCAGCAAATCAGTGGTCAAAATTTGAATCTCCATCAACTTTAAGTTGTGACCATCTGATCCCTTTATTTTGTGGTCTTTATGACTTATCTCTTAAAAGGGCCCCAGTCAAATTTAGCGAATTGGCGATAAAGGTTTCTGCCAATTTGTGAAACACTTTTTACTTCTGCCAAATGATTTAGTGACTACGTGACCTTGTTCACTGAAACACCAAGACTTTTAGAACGTCACCATTTTATCATGTGAATGAGTGAACCCTTCAATTATTTTTTGGACCACCAAAAGATTTATCAGAACTGCTAAACCTTCACTAGGAAGATCAATGGCCATCACAAGTTTGCATACCCATCTGAGATTCTATCAGATTACACACCCACCGTCGGATAAAGAATCTTCTCCCATCTCTGACAACCCACTGACAAGAAATAAGATCAATGGTTATCTCAAGATCTTAAGCCTCTGACAAAACCCATAAGATTATACGCCATTCCTCAATTCACTGACAGGACTAGGACCCACTAACACATCTAGAAACCAGGTCCCACTGATAGGATTCCACCTCATACTATGTGGACCAATAAAAAACCTCCAAATCAGCTCCATCTAACACTGGGACCACTGCCAAAGATACATTTGAGACAAATGAGATCAACAGCTGGCATAAGATCTCAACCCTCTGACAGATTCCATGAGAACTTATGCCTGTCGTTGGATGGATTACGGATGTCAGGACCCTCTAACCCATCAAAAAATTAGGTCCCACTGACACATGCTGAGTTGGATTCAAAATCAATGGATGAAGCATGATCTCAAAGGGGAAGAATATTCCTTAAGATCATGCACCGACCATAGATTGAAAATCCTTCACTGCAGGCCCCACTGAAAAGATCCCTCTCAGCAACACACTGACCAAGGAGAGAATGCCAACTATGCCAACATGGCAGTGGACTTGCTTAAAAGGAAAGGCAACATCATCAGGAAAAATCAATGATCGACGTAAGATCTCAAGCGTCTAACATAGTGTATGAGAACTTACGCTGACCATTGGATGGAAATGTTGTCAGAAGATCGGGCCCAAAAAACACTAAGGCCAAAACATAGGAAAAATTAAAGCTTAGGAATTAGGAAAAATTAAAACCATTGGGCGCTGGGAACTTAGGAAAGATTAACCAGTGACTTAGGAAAAATTTAAAGGGGACCTACCGACACATGAAACCTAACCGCGAACATGGTAAAGTTGGTCATTTAAATGACACATGCAAAAGAAAAGGTTTTAAGTGACCCACGAAAAGGTAATGCAAAAATAAAATAGGGCCAGAGCAATTTTAAATTTAAGGACCCAATGGCTAGATTTTTAAAATTTTTTGCCAAGGGTTTTAGCCAAAAACATGAAAAACATTACAGAGACCAAGGGAAGAGAGCTAGAGCCATGAAATTTTTGGCATGTGCTAATAGTGGCTCTGTCTGGGGATGTATGCCTCCTGCAGGCATAGCAAGCACTTAGAATCACTAGTTTAAAGCAAACCATCCCACTGGAAAAATTGCAGACAACAGGGAACAAGAAAGGTAGAACAGGCAACAGGACCAAAAACTAATAGACCAAGACAAAACAAGGTAGGGGCAAGCAACTTATTTATAGAATTTACAAAATGTACAAACCTAACTACTGTTCATGGAAAATAGAATACCTCAATTAAAGTATTTCTTCAAGAATTGTCCATGAACTGGCAATTCATGAATATAACCATTTAATTCTTTGATAATGTATGAATCTTGGCCACATTTCTCATGAATTAGATATGGCCCTAGCCAGATGGGATCAAATTTACCATGTTTCCCCTTATCCTCCAGTCTGGCATTCCAAACTAACACCAAATCACCAGGTTCAAACTTTCTGTCAACAGTCTTCTTATCATATAAATTCTTAACCTGCAACTGTAATTTGGCATTCATTGCAACTGATTCTCTTCTAGTCTCATCCAACCTAATGAGGTCCTTGATTCTCAATTGCATCTCATCATCTATGTCATCATCACATAGCTGAACAAATTTATACATTTCCAATAAGTTATTCTGAGGCATTCTTGCATGAATTCCATATACTAGGTCAAATGGTGCACAACCAATTTCCCTCTTCACAGTTACCCTATCAGCCCATAGAACTAATGGAAGCTTTGAATTCCATGCCCTCTTATTCTTTTCAAGAATTCTCTTTAATATTTTAATCAAACTCTTATTAGTAGATTCTGCCTGACCATTTCCTTGTGGATGATACAGTGAGGAATTGGAAATCTGAATTCCCAAACCTTTGCAAAAGTCCTTATATTCAGCAGACCTGAAGCACATGGCATTATCACTTACTATTCTCTCAGGGCACCCAAACCTTGTAACAATATTATTCATCATAAAATCAATTACCACCTTACTAGTTGCATTTCTTGTAGGTATAGCTTCTACCCACTTTGTAAAGTAATCAGTGGCAACTAAGATCCATGAGTGTCCTCCACTTGACTTTTTTGGTATCTCCCCTATGAAATCAATTCCCCATTGTTGGAAAGGAGCCTGAACTTATACTGGTTTTAATGGCACATTTCTTGAAAATTTAAGCTTACCAGAGAACCTTTGACAAGCATCACACCTCCTCACCAACTGTTCTGCATCCTTGAAGATTGTGGGCCACCAGAATCCTTCTCTCAAGATCTTATGAGTAGTTTTTTTATCCATATAATGCCCACCACAAACTCCCTCATGCATTTCTTTCAACAACTTGTTAGCCTGATCTTCATCTACACATTTCAAAAGTATGCAATCCAAATTCTTCCTATACAATTTACACTTCACAATTACATACTTGATGGCCTATAATTTTAATGTCCTTTTCTGATTATCATTCATGTTATTTGGACATCTCATGTTTCTCAAGTAATAGATGATATCTTGATACCAAATACAATCATCCATGTCACATGTATAATCAACTTTAGAATAATTTACCTGATTTGCATCAAGATTGGATTGGGCCATCAATTTTTCCAATCCTTGTCCTCTAACCAAATTAGTAATGTGGACCTCAACATTGAATTGTTGGATCCTATTGATCCATCTACATCTTCTTCCAAACACCTCTTTCTATAAGAAAATATCCTTCACATCTGCACTTGGCACAAAAACAATCACAGCTGCCCCCATCAAGTAACACCTAAAAGCCTCGATTGCCTTCACAAGTGCATATGCTTGTTTTTCATTTATGTCATACTTCAATTCAGTAGCCTGCAAAGATTTACTAAAAAATGCAATAGGCTGCTCAAAACCATCCTTATTCTTTTGTAACAAAACTACAGCAATAGTGTGAAAAGATGTAAAGGAAAAGATATGAATTGGGACATTATAATCAAGTGTCTTAAGCACTAGTGCATCTTTGATAGCCTGCTTGATACTTTTGAAAGCCTCATCAGGCTCACCCTCCCAATTGATTGCAGATCCCTTCTTCAACATCTTAGAAATAGGTCTAGTAACCTCTGCAAAAAATTTCACAAACCTCCTTAAGAAATTGACTTGACCAAAGAAGGACTAAACTCCTTTAACATTCTTTGGTCTCTGAATTTTATCAATGGCTGCTACCCTCTCTGGGTCAATTCTCACTCCTTGCTTCCCAACTAAGTGGCCAAGCAACTTACCTTCAATGACACCAAAAGCACATTTCCTTGGGTTCAAAGAAATGCCAAATTCCAAGGCCCTGACAAATATTCTTTCTAAATGAGTGCAATGGTCTTCTTCCTCCTTGGAATAGGTAGTTAGATCATCTTGATATAAAACAAGGAAATCATTTATGAAATCTAAAAAGGCAACATCCATTGCCCTCTGAAAAGTAGCACCAGCATTTGTGAGGCCAAAAGGCATTCTCACATAAACATATGTCCCCCAAGGTGTTGTGAAAGTTGTCTTGAATTGCTCTGATTCCTTAACAATGACCTGATTGTAGCCAAAGAAACAATCCATCATAGACATCAATTCTAATCCAGTTACTCTCTGCAACATAGCTTCCATATTGGGCAGACAATAATTATCCTTTAATGAGCTGATGTTCAGATTCCTGAAGTCCACACAAAGCCTAATGTCACCATTCTTTTTTCTCATAGGAACAAGGTTTGACACCCAAGAAGAATTCCTTATAGGCTTGATAATTCTAGCATCTCTCATCTTCATTAACTCTTCTTGCATCTTGGGTGCCAAAGTGGGATTAATAGGCCTTTGTTTTTGTTGAAAAGGTTTAGCATCTTCTTTCAATGGAATAATATGCTGAAAAAAATCTTCTCTATAAACCTTTAGGTCATCATATGACCATGCAAAAACATGCCTAAATTTTCTCAATAATTCAATCAAAGATTTTTTAACCTTTTGAGATATATCCCTACCAATGTATACATTCTTAGGTGCCTCATGTGTTCCAAGATTTATCTCCTCTAGATCAGCATGATCTTCTCTTTTGATATTCTTTTGAACTCTATCCTAGTTATCAAAGATAGTCTCCAAAACAACAAGCCCCTTGGGCTTCTTGTTAGTTCTAAGCTGAATGACCTCATTGCCAAAGACAACCTCCCTTCCTTCTACTTACTCAACCAAGGATGAACAATCAAATTCCTGACCATGATACTGATCCTCACAACCCATAAACTTCAAGATATCATTATCATCATCAAAAACTTTCCAATTCTCAATATTATCTGGTATGCTAGGCCTAGCCTGAATTTCAACTTTAGAGATACCAGAAAATGTAATATCATTGGGATTGATTGCAATATTGGCTAACAAGTCAGCCATCTTATTATTACTCCTATCCTTCCACTCAATATTGAAGGCATCAAAATGTTCAACCAAATCCCAAACTGCATTCCTATATTGTTTCAACCTCTTGTTCTTGGAAGCATATACTGACTTGACTTGGGACACCACCAACTCAGAATCACCAACAACACTTAAACACTTAATACCATGCTTTTGTGCCAACCTCAATCCTAACAACAAAGCCTCATATTTTGCTATATTGTTGGTACAAAAGAAATTCAATGTGAAAAAAAATTTGTAGGTATTTCCATTAGGAGAAATAAGTAAGATACCCACTCCTGCACCATCTTTTCAATTTGCACCATCAAAGTACATTACCCACAAATCACCCTTCACAAAATTAGTACTTACCTCAACAGAGAAGGTGAAAAAATAGGTTCCTCTTCAAATACAGGGATCTCTACCCTAAAATCATTAATATCAATATCCACAAAACATGTAGTTTCATTATCAATATTTCTCTCAATCATGTGGCATACTCTTGGCTCTCATTTAATCTTGACAAACTGATCATCAATCTTGAAAGTGGCATAGGATAGATCACACTGTAAACCTCCACCCATGGCAACACTCCACCTTCTAGATAGTAGCATCCCATAATGAGGAGGATATCCACCACCAAAACACTCATTGTTAACTCTTTCTCTGGATATGTTGCCAACCTATATGGCATTGCATTGATAGTCCCAATAACTAGTACCTCCCTCTAATCCATTACACAACATCTGCCTTGCACTATATCAACTTTAAGGCCCAACTTCTCCATGATTTTAAAAGGCATGACAGTATTAGAGGCACCACTATCAATCATACAATTTCTCAACTTCATTCCATTCACAAGAACACTTAAAAAGAATGGATCAATATTTTCAAGGCTGGCATTGATAGAACTATCCAAGTATATTAGAGGAATTTGAGACACAATTCCCTAAGTAGCAACACCTTTCAAAGCCTTATCCTGAGATCCATTGCATGCAACATCATTTTTATGAACATTACCTACCCATGCAATAGCTATGTCTTTGTGTTCAGGGATCCTCAACAATTCTGACAATGGAACCTTAACTGTAATTTGGGACAATAAAGATAACATATCAATAGGAGTAGAAGAAGGAATCTCAATCTACACTGCCTTAATATCCTTTTTCTTATCTGACATATTAGGTTTATTGGCCACCCTCATTTTTTCAATCTTAGCCATTGTGTTAACTGGCCTCTCAATCTCATTAGAAATATTTTCAATTCCAACTCCCTTAGGCTCACAATTCTTACCTTTTACATTCTTGAATTTCACCATGTGATCACCTTTTGATTTGTTCTCATTAAGTTCTCCAAAGTTGGTACTCTTTATAAACATTCATGTAGCTTTATCATTTATATTCCTTGCCATCATGCCTCTGGTTTGCACCTAGGAAATCATTTCTACAGTAATCATATCCATCTTTTCTCTAGAAGGTCTTCTCAAATTTACTAGCTCAGAAGAAGAGTTCATATTACATGTCTTCCTATCAATGTCTTCACTATCAGAAAAAACTTCTTGATGAAAAAGGGCCTGATTGTGTCTCTTTACATTTACATCTGCCTCTTCATCAAAATTAGAATCATCTTCATATCCTAGTTATGAAGAAGCCATGTTGCATCCAACATCATCTTGATCTTCTTCTTGATCTATCTCCTCATTGCCACAATCTTGATTTGCAACCATAGAATGTGCAACCACACAATGCTCTGCAGAAAGAGGGGACTGGCATGCAACACACCAAGGTATGTCCTCTATGACATTTATTGAACCCTTTTATAGAGGGTCAAGGACACCTCTATCATTGTTTCCTCTTATAGTAGGGACAATAGGCTTGCCATCCTTCCATTGGGTGTTGTAGGGGTAGTTTTGCAATCTATTCTGCTTATTGAAATTGTTGTTGAACTAAGGCCTCTCATTGGCAGGAGCACTAATGTTCCTATTTGCAGGTTCCTTCAAATCCTTCAATGCATTAAGCACCTTATCCAATTTATCTTCCTCTTTCCTCCTAGTTCCAACATTCTTATCATTTTCCTTTTTGTATTTCTTGTCCCCAAACAACTTTGGGTCATCTCTCTTTCCCCCCAATTTTCTTGATATTTTCATATTGTTCTCAATATTGACAACAATCCTAAAAGCATCCCTAAGAGCTCTTGGTTCTTTGTCCCTCAACAAATATCCCATTTTTCCATCAAATGCATTGAAATATGTGGTCAGACAGACATTGTCATCTAACCGCATAACTTGGAACAACTTATGCATACCCTTCTGAAATCTCATGTTGAATTCAGCTGCAATCTCATTCTGATTTTTCCTTGTGGTATTAAATTCATTCACCATGAAACTAGCATTAGGCCTATCACCATACTACTCTTTAAAACATCTCTCAAAATAATCCCAAGTATCAATACATTTGTCAGGAAGTCTCTTAAACCAATCTCTAGCATCCTCCATTAGAGATTGAACAAATAATTTCATGACCACATCCTCATGCTCTACCTCATAATCATTAAGCATATCAAAAAATAACCTAAGATTCTCCTCACAACTAATAGCATTATTACTAGCAAACTTAGCTACCTTATCTCTAATATCATTTGGAAAAGCATTCGAGTAACCAGGAATTCCATCAAAACTAATTTTCCTATAGCCTTCTAATTGCATAGGTCTTCTTCAAAAACTTGAACTAGTGTTAACCCTAGGATCAACATTAGCATCTACATTTATTTGTGCATTTGACTGCTGCCTAGGATCAGCACCTATCCTAGCAAATGAAGAAGGAAATGAACTAGTAGCATTACTAAGTGGAATAGTAGTAGTCATAGATGGCATACCTAGTTCAGTAGCAGATGGGCCAAGAGCCTTAGCTGATGAAACCTTCAAGAACTGGATCTTTCTTCTTTTTTCTACAATGGAAGCTTCAATTTTAGCCCTCTCTAATTCTCTTGCAAGGTCCTCATCTTCCTTTCTTCTTCTCTCCATTTTTGTGTCCTTATTTAATTTGGGTGGTGGGACCCTAGGTATTATCAATGATTTACTTGTTTGATGTCCCGCCATCTTTTGCTTTCCTTTCTTACCAGCGGCAATAGTAGGCCTAGTGATCTCATGCCCATCTTTATCTTTAGGCAAAGGAACATAACTTTGCACTTGTCTAACTACAGGGCCCTCCTTATCAAATTCCTGATCTTGTAATAAGCACTCTTTCTCACTCCTTAAGGCATCAAGATCACCAAAGACATCATGCTGCAAAGTTTTAGGAGTAGAAGCAAGCATCTTGTTTCTCTCCTTCATTTCATTAATCTTTCTAAGGAGAGACTATCTTTCTATTAGAGCATTTACCTTTTCAGCCTCTCTCTCCTCTTGTAACCTCTTATGTATGGCATCCTGCTCTACCAACTATAACCTTAATGCATTTAAATCATCAAGATCTACCATAATGTCATCAGAACCTGATGAAACATCCATATTAAAAAGATTTTGATATGGGAAGTGGACTTGCCTAGGTCTCATGGGTTCTCTTCTGAAATTATCTTCATCAAGATCTAAATCAATCTCCAAACCCATCTCTCTAGCTTGTTCATCTTGATCTACAGGAAATGGACCTTTGTCCTGAAATACAGCTTCTGGGGTATCATAAAATCTATCCTCGGAGCGACCACCATCTGATCTAGAAACTCTATCCTATGAACAATCCTCACTTGAGGAAACATGTGGTGCTCTACCTCTAGTATTTCTTTGTTCTCTAACGGGAGCACTAGTAGACTCACCATTCCTTCTAATCCAACTCTTCTTCTCCTATCTAGGCAATTACTCTAGAGTGACCTCCAGATTCTTTCTAACAAAGGACCTATTATTCCTCCTCTTGTCCATGATTTACAATATATAGCACTAGTTCTAACCTTTTGAGTTGCCACCCACCTAGATGGGAAATCTTTACTTGAAATACAATAGGAAAACAAGAGTGCACTTACAACCTTTATATCTATTTGGTCAACAAAATATTTTGACTTTACAATGTAGTCCCAACCAGAAGTCCTAATAGATATACTGCTTCATTGTTGTTCTCCCCAGCAAAGTCACCATTTTGTTGGGAGTTTAATTTGATCTTCACTTGTAGATTTATACTTTGACGGATAACTTTAATATAAGTTTGACTCTATCACCACTCCAAAGTCTACAAGGAAGAGGGCCAATTAACAAGGATCGAGAGAGATCCTCTGACACTTTGAGCCTTATTGCTCAAGTGGGTGTACCCCTGATTCACTTCTTGAAAGGAATCACTAAATGATATACAACTATATACTCTTTACTAACTACTTTAAGATTTTATCATTTGAATGTTTGTGTGTGGTTGATGACAATGAAATGCCTCCAGAGGATGACCAGTGCCTTAACCTAGGGCAAAGAGTCACCCAATTACATACATCAGCTGAAGGTCTTGAATCAAACACTCTTGGGCTCAGGATAAGTGCTTCACCTATTACCCCTCTCCCTCAAACACAAGGACATCAGATTCTTACTTGGTTGTAAACTCATTGAACCCACCCAAAAGACTTTAATCCTAAATTTGTTAGGAACTCAGAGATGACTTCACAATACTCTTTGTTTACCATATGCTAACACACTTTGTGACATTAACATATATGAGCTTAGAACCAAAACAAGAAGACATACACAAATGCAAGATTGGAACTCAATAGTATTTTCATTAATATATTCAGGATCAATATACAATCAAAACAACACAAAGATAGGAAAATACCCAAAATCCCACTCCTCTATCAGTATAACACTATCAACAACTAGCTGGGACCAAAAAAAGTTTGGAACCCCTACTCAGTCAAAATTTTGCAACTTATACTCCCTAGTCATCTTGGAATTCTCAAAGTGAATGCAACAAGATATGGATGACTTAGGGTTAGGGTTTCAACCACCCAACCAACTAGAAACAGTCATAAAGTTATTACAGGGGTGGAAACCTAGGCAACCAGGAGAAACAAAATCCTAGAATGATCCTCAATCATGAAAAATTCTCTATGAAGGTACTGAGAATCATGAACAACGCTCAAAATGTCAACCCTGCAACACACCTTGAGCACAAAACCACATAGTACAAACCCTGTAGATGATCACTTAATACCCTGGACCACACTGCAATAGCAAGCACCACCAAACCAATCAAAATCAGCTATTAAAACCATAAATTATGGTACTTCCTATCACTGGAAACCCTCTGCAAATTAAAATTTGAAATCAAATGGATACTTTATGGTGCTTTCAGCAAATCAGTGGTCCAAATTTGAATCTCCATCAACTTTAAGTCATGACCATCCAATCCCTTTATTTCACGGTCTTTATGACTTATCTCTTAAAAGGGCCCCATTCAAATTTAGCGAACTGGCGATAAAGGTTTTCGCCAGTTTGTGAAACACTTTTTACTTCTGCCAAATGATTTAGCGACTACACAACCTTTTTCACTGAAACACCAAGACTTTTAGAATGTCACCATTTTATCATGTGAATGAGCGAACCCTTCAATTATTTTTTGGACCACCAAAACATTTATCAAAACTGCTAAACCTTCGCCAGGAAGATCAATGGCCATTGCAAGTTCGCATACCCATCCGAGATTCTATCAGATTACACACCCACTGTCGGATAAAGAATCTTCTCCCATCTCTGACAACCCACTGACAAGAAACAAGATCAATGGTCATCGCAAGATCTTAAGCCTCTGACAAAACCCATAAGATTATACATCGTTCATCGATTCACTGACAGGACTAGGACCCACTAACACATCTAAAAATCGGGTCCCACTAACAGGATTCCACATCATACTACATGGACCAATAAAAAACCTCCAAATCAGCTCCATCTGACACTGGGACCACTGGCAAAGATACGTTTGAGACAAATGAGATCAACAGCTGGCGTAAGATCTCAAGCCTCTAATAGATTCCATGAGAACTTACGCCCATCATTGGATGGATTATGGATGTCAAGACCCTTTGACCCATTAGAAAATTAGGTCCCACTGACACATGCTGAGTTGGATTTGAAATCAACAGATGGCGCATGATCTCAAAAGGGAAGAATATTCCTTAAGATCATGTGCCGACCATAGATTGAAAAGCCTTCACTGCAGGCCCCACTGACAAGATCCCTCTCAGCAACACACTGACCAATGAGAGAATGCCAACTGTGCCAACATTGTAGTGGACCCACTTAAAAGGAAAGGCAATGTCATCAAGAGAAATCAATGATCGGCGTAAGATCTCAAGCATCTGACACAGTCTATAAGAACTTACGCTGACCGTTGGATGGGAATGTTGTCACAAGATCAGGCCTAGAAAACACTAAGGCTGAAACATAGGAAAAATTAAAGCTCAGGACTTAGGAAAAATTAAAACCACTGGGCGCTGGGAACTTAGGAAAGATTAACTGGTGACTTAGGAAAAATTTAAAGGGGACCCGCCGACACATGAAACCTAACTGCAAACATGGTAAAGTTGGTCATTTAAATGACACATGCAAAATAAAAGGTTTTAAGTGACCCACAAAAAGGTAACGTGAAAATAAAATAGGGCCAGGGCAATTTTAAATTTAAGGACCCAACGACTAGATTTTTAAAATTTTTTGCCAAGGGTTTTAGTCGTTGACATGAAAAACATTGTAGAGACCAGGGGAAGAGAGCTAGAGCCATGAAATTTTTGGCACGCGCTAATAGATCCGATGTCCCCTTGTACTTGTCATACTTGGAAAACACTGTGTGTGTGAAAATTGTACCTGATCTGTAAACACAACACTCAGTAAAACATTAGAGGTTAGCAAAAATCAAAATCGTGCAAAATTGAAAACTATCTAACCAAGTGATTTACTACCTTCTAATAGGTGCGAGATTGATGTTCTCAGATTGTAATCAAGATCAATGACCTAGACGACACCTAAATGAAGGATTTGAATGCAAAAGATCTAGATATGAATTGAATGCAATTAAGCTATTTTTTTGGATTTTCTATGCAATAAGAATGATAAACTGATATGCTATGAATGCTATTGAAAATTGATATGAAATGAATGCTAAATGATCTAACAATGAAGATTCTAACAATGATATGAAAACTATGAAATTCTATGCTAAGATATAAAAACTATGCAATTGAAATTGATCTCACAAAGCTTTGAATTTGCAAGTTGATTCCTCAGCCTCCAATTCTCCAGCATGATTGTGCAGAAATATGAGATGCTTGGATGCAAATTTGAGAGATGATTTGAGATGAGCTGAGCCTTGTTTTTATAGAAATCCAAGGCTTTGGAGGTGCATGAATAAAAAAGCCATAAATCACTCAAATAACTCAGGTTGATTTTTGAGTTATTTTTAAATAAAGGATAATTAACTCACAAAAACATGCAAAAACTAAGTTTTAACTCAAAATAGAGTTTAGCTTTAATTGATAATTGATAGTTGTCTGCTTTTATGATTGTGCATGTTTTATTTATGAATTAATTTAATAATAAAGTGATTTATTTCCAACTTAACTGCTTTTAAAAATAAAACAATTGATTTATGGGTTAATCAATTATTTAATCAAACTTTTATTAAAAACTATATTATTAAATAATGACAACTTGCTTTAATTAATTAAATAAGAATTTAATCAATTATTCATAGGATATTGGATTTATTGTCAAAATTAAATAATACAATTAATAATAGATAGAATTAAATTTAATTACACAATTAAGTGGCAAATATTAAATCTAATTAATTAAATATGAAAATATTCAATTAATCAAACTTTAGGATAAATGTGATTTATTGCCAAATAATTATAAAATTAAAGATAATTATGATGATTAGGAATATTGCTAGGAATATTCCCTGATGCAGAATTTAAGATAATCAATTAGATTTGATGATGTTTAGATGTGCCTTAGATTAGGACTTCGATGTCGATTTCATTCGAATTGAAGATGTAGGAGATTAATGAACTTATAGCCCATTTTTGGGGTATTACAAACACTACATTGATCAGGAATGGTGCCATTACTAGACTTTGATCAAACGGGAATGGACACAATGCTTCAATAGAAAAGGTTTTAGGAGCCCCACTTTGCTTGATTGTATCCAGTTGCATTTGAAACATCTTAAACTTCTTGTTCATAATGTCAATGGTGCTTTCTTCAACTTCTGGTGGTTTAAGTTGATTCACATCATAATTCCATGGAAGCTTATGACTTGCTCGAGCTAGGTCCAACAAATACTTCTCTTTATCTCTTGCCATTGATGTTTCCATGATTTTTAGGAATAAGGGCACTGAATAGCTTCATCAACTTTATCATTGGTGGCATCATCGACAGTTGGTTCGGTATTAGTTCTATGGTTAGTGGCATCAATCCCTTGAGTGTTTTGATCTGCCCCTCCACTATTGGTATTTCCTTGATTATTCATGTTGATGCCCCATTATTTGCATCACCTTGGTTATTTGGTTCGATGCCACTATTTTTGTTATTACCCAAGCCACCATAGTGTATCATGTTGTCTTCCACTTCTTGTTTGGGTGATTTTTGGGGTACTCTTGGAGTGGTAGAATCATCACATGAGTAAGGGAGCTCTTGCCTCAAATAAGTCCCATTTGCTTACAAATTTTTCTTGACGTAGTAGGATCTAGTAAAAGTAAGCATGAACAAACCACTTGGAAAACAAGAATCAATCATTCCCATGGTCAAATCCTTGTAGAATTTTTCAAAAATTGTGTACAACAGGATTTATGACTGAGCCGAATGTTGGAATAGTAAGAACACGGAAAAGGCTATCTAAACATGTGAACAAATTTTTCTGACCCCCTTGGTAAATACTCTATGTTTTCCCTTTTGTGTTTCTAGGCGTCACTGGCCTGAGTGTAGGCATGACTAAAATGGTTGTACATGTGAACTAGTATTGAATTAGGTGGCACACTACAGGTATGCAGGTGGCACTTTGCTATTGATAAGCAATTTTCCAGTTTTAACAGGCATGATTCAATAGGTGATAGGTGTGACTTCCCTGTTGATATGCATTTTCATAAAAGTCACAGGTGTGACTTTGCCTCTGATAGACGGTATTGTTTTGTGCACAGGCAGCACTTTGCTAACCAGTTTGTAAATTTTTTAATTTTTTAAACATTTAAGATTAGGTCTTATGAAATTTTCTTGTTTGAAAATAGAACACAATCGCAACACACACATCAATTTTTCATCCTGTCCCTAAACACACTAGAGGGTATATTCTCGATCATTTCCACAAGTATAACACAAGAAAGAATTCCAAGCAACCTACCTAAAGTCAAATTTGGCTCTTAACATTTTGGCTCTATGAGGTAGCTTGCTATTTACTAGGTTTTTATTGAACAAATCCATTCTAAACTATGCCAAGTTGTTATACCCACTTGCGAGCTTCCCACACACACCAAGGTATGATTTTACGTAATTTGTTAGGACTACTAGAGGAAGTGAAGACACTTGTACATAATCTAGCCACTTCCCTTTTAAGGAAAAGTGTATTTTTATTATAGTGGGTTGGATATTACCATGGCAAAGGAGGTTGTCTCCCACTTGGGTCATTCCCTCTCACCGTCCTCATGAGGAAAATCTTGGGAGGCAGGCCCTCTATTGCTCTATTTTAACTAGCATGTTCATATAAAGCAAGGAAATAAAATTGAGTAATTTTTTTGGGAATTTGGCTCACCTAAAAGGTGAAGAGCATATCCCTAACTTTCTCTTAGTTTCTCAAACACTTAAGCAACAATGTTCTTTTTCAATCTCCTAACAACGAGATTCTTATAATTGATGTGTTTGGTCAAATTCCTTATTTTAATTAAGCTAGATTCAATGAATGCCACAATTTAAGCAAGTGCAAGCTTGATTCGATGAATACCTTTTCCCTTGTAGCTAGCAATGGCTAGGTGCTTTTTTGTGATTTTTGCCTTTTATCTTTCTTTTTACTCACCTAGTGGAAATTGTTCCCACTCCCTCCTCCAACAAGTTAGGCCAACATCAACAAACACTATGAGGGGAAACCAAATTGAAATTGATGAAGCAAAGAATTATGTATGAACTTTAGGCACCTTATTTGCAAATTTTTAAAGAAAAACTTGAACTAAGGACTAAAAATCCAATTGAGAGAAACAAATTTCATTTTGTAAGCTTCAATAATTTCAAGATAGTTCTGGAATACCTAATTTTCCTCCTTTTGTGTTGTCTCAAGAACAACCTTAATGTGTGCAATGTTTTCCTTATTGATCCTCTTTGCTAACGCGTTTCCTTCTTGATTAAACCTACTTTCTAGCTTCTGGACCTTTCTGTGCCTACTCATTTACAGTCAAATCATGCAAACAAAGAGTTAGATAAATGATTTGATAAATTTAATAGCAAATAAAGACAATAGACAACAAGCGACATTCTCCAGCTAATACGTGTGAACAAATTGTTAGCAGGCGTAACTTTAATGACAACAAGTGACACTTTCTAGTGACACAGGTGACACTGAAAATTACTCAAGCGTAAACAATCTATTGCAAAGCGTGAATAGAATTGAAAATTGTGGAAAATGATTGATCTTAAGCAACAATTTAACAACTGTAAGTGTAAAATAACTGATACAAAGCGTGACTATTTTAGTAAACTGTGGAGCAAAGCTTGATAATAGGTGACAACAAATAGAAGATAAGTGATACTTCTTGAGTCATAGGCATGACTTTAGGCACAAAAGGTTGAACAATTTATCTCACAGGCATGAGCTTCAGATTTGCAGGCGACTGTAAAGAAATTAAGATAAAATATCAATGATAGGCCAGGCGTAAGTTGTCAGCTAACAAGTGTCAAGATAGAGATTGTAAGCATCATCAGAATGACTGTAAGCATGAGTGAATCTTCTATACGCGTGACTTGACCTATTTTTTGCAAAATATTCATGAAAAAGTGACAATATAAGCATGTAATATATGATAAAAATGATAAAATGAGGCCTAGGGCCCCATGGTGGGGGCCATTTGTGTGATGATGATAATCACCTTCATGAAACTATGATCAAATTAGTAACAACTCAAAGTAAATATAATGCAAATCTAATTAAAATTAAAACTAAGATCTATAGCATCTCACGGTTCTCTAGAAAGATCTAGTAACTGAAGTTCTCAGCTCAATCTCCACTAGTGACACTTCTAAAATGAGAATGTATGCTGTTACAATGCTTCTACAATGATTATTCTAGCTCAAATTGATACAAAGATATGAAAATTGCTCTAAATGCTCTTAGAATGCTCTTCAATTACCTATAATAACAATGCTTTGCAAATGAATTTCTAATATGGGAATTGCTCGCAAAATGCCTCATACTTATAGTAAATTCCCAAGGGTAGGGGGTGGAGTGAAGTAATCATGATTAACCCTTGGTTGAGTCAAATACTTTGCTTTGTTCATAAATGGGGGGACAATTTAAAGGTTTATCTCAAAGCTTTGGACAAAAGGACAAGATTGAGTGGTTGAGATTGAAAATTTAGAATGAGTGATTGAGATTCATCCTTTTTGAGTGATTTATGTCTTTTTGTCCTCAATTCTCATTGGTTGCTCAACTTTGTTGAAATATATTAGGAATTATTAAATTCAATTAATTAATTAAATTTAGCCATGTAAGGGTAATAGGTTCATTTTGATTTTTGATTTAAACAACTATACAACTAATTGATTAAAATCAATTATGTAGTGTTTTTCACCCCTTTAAGCTTTGATTTAATTATTCAACATCATTATTTGATTTTTCCTTTTCTTTAATTAATTTTGTCCATTTTTAATGATTTGATCCCTTTTATGATTGAATTAGTGCATTTTGATTATTATTGCAATTTAAAAGAACTTGCCCATTTTTTAGTGTCTACAATTAGATTATATATTATATATATTAAATATTATATAATATCAATTATATATTAAATATTATATAATATACATTTTACAATAAATATTATTTAATATATATTAATATTAAATGTTACATTATATATCATATATTATATATTATTTTATATGTATAATATATATTAATATGTATTTTACAACTATGTATGAAAGGTTGGAAGATTGTAAAAAAATCATGGATGGCCATTGAAAGAAGAAAAGGAAATCAATCAGCCATTTAAAAAATTCATGGGTGGCCATTGAGGAAGAGAGAGAGTGAAAAGGTGGTAGGGGCTGAGAGAGAGAGAGAGAGAGAGAGAGAGAGTAGGAGAACTCGAGAGAAGGGGAAGGATAACTAATTCATTATAGTATTAATCAGTAAGGAGCAAGGCAAACTTAAATAATATCACAACAGGCATTAGAAATCCAAATTCTAATTAGGAGTTTTAAGCAAAGTGAGTAAGGTCCTAGATAGGGACATTACAGATCCACACATTGTTCAATAGATACCTCAAAGAACCCACATACACAGGAGTAGGTTTGAAGTAAGACTAAGATTGTTTATCAGCTCAAAAATATTACTGTGTTGTACTTTTGATTAACATCCAATCATTGGATGTGAAATTCACAAATTTGATTATATTACCACTAGTTCTATTTCAAATTCTGGAAAAAATGGATATTTGACATATGTTGATAAATTTTAGTCAACACCATTTTAAAATAATACATCAGTTTATTTTTACACATTGAGAATATCATGAATAGGAATTGAACTAAAATTGACATAGGTCATAGGAAATAAAAGCCCCGGCTATTTGTTGTCTTCTGCATTTTGAGTTTCTTATTACAATTAGGAGAAGAATATTACTCTCCAAATGGTTTTGGGTAGTATCATTTGTACTTCCTCTTCACAAATATTTCTTCCCTCATCTTGTTGCCTATTGATATCGACAAAGTGAATCTAGGCATTTCTACCATGTAATGGGAGAAAAATGGTTTCCTAATTGATATGTGTCTAAATAATACATGCAAGAACCTTTTCTTTGATATTGCTCACTAACACTTTACAACAAAAAATGTTTACAAAAATTGGCATGTACTTGCATGAGGACATTATATATTACAAAAATCCCACACATAAGCATCTGGCAAGCCACTCAAAAATTAGTAACTGATAGCAAGTGGAATAATGTAGATGCTTTAATAAACCACTATCTTTTTTACTCAAGCAACATCTGGTTCATCTGCTTGACTGGGGCATGTTTCAGAACAGACAGTCTCCATTTAAACTCAAGTCTCTACAAGTAGTTATATTTGTTAGTGGAGGAGATACACCCATTGGATCTGCAATAACTTTACACTCACTGGAATTTCCATTTCTCTTCAATTGGGATACTCTTAAAAAATTGCATCTACCCTTTTACCAATTTGGGAAATCAATGGGTCTATTTGTGGACCTCGAAGGAGTTGGTCACCTAAATGATAACCTTGAGATGAATCAAGAACTTCTCTACAAAAGAGATCAGTACCTTGAGAAGCTCTCCACTTGTCAGCTGAATTAAAACCTTGGACCATAGATGGCTGCCCTTTGTTGTAAAATGAGGAGACTTCCTTGCCAAAGGTGGCAATGAACTTACATTTGAGGGATAATGCCCATCATGAGTAACCTGGTTTCCCAAGTCCTGTAAATGCAAGGCCATTGATGAATAGGCATTTCTAATAGAAATATTTATGGTGCTAGAATGAAGTGCATGACCAAATTCTTTGTCTGCTAATGAACCAATTTGAGGCTTCATTTCACATTGCTCTATGGATAATTCCACAACACTTGTTACTTCTCTATCTGAATTTTTTGTGTTAGTGTACATGTGCACTAAAGAGCTTCTATCACTACTTGAGCTACTACCAGATGGTGAGTACTCATCATCATTATTTGACATAGGCTCACATGCATATCTTACTTCTTTCCTTTTCCGCTTTCCCCTTCCTAGCTCTTCCTCCTTATCTATAACTTCTATCATGGGTCCAAGAAGCTCTTCCCACTCTTTCCCATTAATATGCAAATATTTTTGTCTGTAACAGTATTTTTTGCATTTATTATGATATTGATCTAATTTGATGCACCTTCGCTATTTGATCCATACTTCCCTTTCATTTTACTTTCTTTTCTCATTTTGCATGTCGTAGGCTAGGATTTGACAGCAGGTATGACCTTGGTATTGCTGGCGTTAATGATAAATTTTACCTTTTAGCTATTAATTTTTTGTCATTTTTCCTATATGATGCTATTGTATACAAATTATGGATATTCTCTGGGAAAATTTTCATTTTTTCCTATAGGATACCTTTGCATACAAATTAAGGAGAATCTCTATTAAAGAGTAGGTAAGGATGGCTAAGCTGAGTGTAGTGGAGAGGGAGAGGACTAAATTGAGAGAGCAAAGGTGAAAAACGATAATGATGAAAATATTTTAGGGCTTGTGAAAATATGGAAATTATAATCTTCCTCCCATAGTAGACATCAATGAAGTTCTTTGTGCCTTAGTAGAGGAAGTCAGCTAGATTGTTGAAGCTGATAGTACTACACAGAAATGCGGTATGTATTTTTGGCCTAAATTTTATTTTTCATTTATTTTATGTCTTTAAAGGTGGCTGGCTAAATCTTTGTATAAAATTTTAGGGAATGCATGAAAATAATATGATTTCAAGCACGAGCATGAGTCCCTACAGGAGCATAGTTGTGCCTTTTACAGGCGTTGTAAACCCTAGCTACATAGAAATGGAGGCTTTGAAGAATAGTTCACACTTGTAATCCTCAAGTGTATCCCAAGGGGTCCTACGACCCCTTTGGACACACTTGAGCATTAAAATGTGTCAAAATGGGTCATGGGGACTTCCTAGGGGTCCTATTATGCCTTATCACGTGTTAGGACCCCTAGGAAGTCCCCATGACCCCTTTTGACACATTAGAACCCTCTAATGTGTCTTAAGGGGTCCTAAAACCCCTTTGAACACACTTGAGCATTCAAATGTGTCAAAAAGGGTCATGGGGACTTCCTAGGGGTGCTAGTATGCCTTATCACATGTTACAACCCATAGGAAGTCCCTATGACCCCTTTTGACACATTGGAATTCTCAAGTGTGTCCTAAGGGGTCCTACGATGCCTTTAGACACACTTGAGCATTCAAATGTGTCAAAAGGGGTCATCAGGACTTCCTAGGGGTCCTAGTATGGCTTACCATGTGTTAGGACCCCTAGGAAGTCCCCATGACCCCTTTGGATACATTGGAATGCTCAAGTGTGTCCTAAGGGGTCCTACAATACCTTTGGACACACTTGAGCATTCAAATGTGTCAAAAGGGGTCATGAGGACTTCATAGGGGTCCTATTATGCCTTATCACAAGTTAGGACCCCTAGGAAGTCCTCATGACCCCTTGCGACACATTAGAACCCTCTAGTGTGTCTTAAGGGGTCCTACAACCCATTCAAACACACTTGAGCATTCAAATGTGTTAGAAAGGGTCATGGGAACTTCCTAGGGGTCCTAGTACACCTTATCATGCATTAGCACCCCTAGGAAGTCCCCATGACCCCTTTTGACACATTGGAATGCTCAAGTGTTTACTAAGGGGTCCTATGATACCTTCAGACACAATTAAGCATTCAAATGTGTCAAAAGGGGTAATGAGGACTTCCTTGGGGTCCTAGTACACCTTATCATGCATTAGGATCCCAAGGAAGTCCTCATGACCCCTTTTGACACATTGGAACCCTCAAGTGTATCCTAAGGGGTCCTACGACCCCTTCAGACACACTTGAGCATTCAAATGTGTTAAAAGGGGTCATGGGGACTTCCTAGGGGTCCTGCCTTATCACACTTTAGGACCCCTAGGAAGTCCCCATGACCCCTTTTGACACATTGGAACCCTCAAATGTGTTGTAAGGGGTCCTACAACCCCTTTGGACACACTTGAGCATTCAAATGTGTGAAAAGGGGTCATGGGGACTTCCTAGGGGTTCTAGTATGCCTTATCACCTGTTACGACCAATAGGAGGTCCCCATGACCCCTTTTGATAGATTGGAATGCTCAAGTTTATCCTTAGGGGTCCTACAATGCCTTCAAACACACTTGAGCATTCAAATGTGTCAAAAGGGGTCATGAGGACTTCCTAGGGGTCCTAGTATGCCTTATCATGTGTTAGGACCCCTAGGAAGTCCTCATGACCCCTTTCGACACATTAGAACCCTCAAGTGTGTCCTAAGGGATTCTACAACCCCTTCAAACACACTTGAGCATTCAAATGTGTCAAAAGGGGTCATGGGGACTTCCTAGGGGTCCTAGTACACCTTATCATGTTTTAGAACCTCCAGGAAGTCCCCATGACCCCTTTTGATGCATTGGAACCATAAAGTGTGTCATAAGGGGTCCTACAACCCCTTCGGACACTTTTGAGAATTCAAATGTGTCAAAATGGGTCATGGGGACTTCCTAAGCGTCCTATTATGCCTTATCACACGTTAGGACCCCTAAGAAGTCCCCATGACCCCTTTCAAGACATTGGAACCCTCAAGTGTGTTGTAAGAGGTCCTATGACCCCTTCAGACACACTTGAGTGTTCAAATGCCTCAAAAGGGTTCATGGGGACTTCCTAGGGGTCCTACTACACCTTATCACATGTTAGGACCCCTAGGAAGTCCCCATGACCCCTTTTGACACACTAGAATGCTCAAGTGTGTCCTAAGGGGTCCTACGATGCCTTCAGACACACTTGAGTGTTCAAATGATTCAAAATGGCTCATGAGGACTTCCTAGGGGTCCTAGTACACCTTATCACATGATTAGGACCCCTAGGAAGTCCTCATGACCCCTTTCAACACATTGGAACCCTCAAGTGTGTCCTAAGGGGTCCTATGATCCCTTCGAACACACTTGAGCATTCAAATGTGTTAAAAGGGGTCATGGGGACTTCCTAGGGGTCCTAGTATGCCTTATCATGTGTTAGGAACCCTAGGAAGTCCCCATGACCCATTTCAACACATTGGAACCCTCAAGTGTGTCCTAAGGGGTCCTACGATCCCTTCTGACACACTTGAGCATTCAAATGTGTCAAAAGGGATCATGGGGACTTCCTAGGGGTCCTAGTACACCTTATCATGTGTTAGGACCCCTAGGAAGTCCCCATGACCCCTTTCCACACATTGGAACACTCAAGTGTGTCCTAAGGGGTCCTACGACACCTTCAGACACACTTGAGTATTCAAATGTGTCAAAAGGGGTTATGGGGACTTCCTAGGGGTCCTAGTATGCCTTATCATGCATTAGGACCCCTAGGAAGTCCCCATGACCCCTTTCAACACATTGGAACCCTCAAGTGTATCCTAAGGGGTCCTACAACCCCTTCAGACACTTGAGTGTTCAAATGTGTCAAAAGGGGTCATGGGGACTTTGTAGGGGTCCTATTATGCCTTATCACATGTTAGGACCCCTAGGAAGTCCCCATCACCCCTTTCAACACATTGGAACCCTCAAGTGTGTCCTAAGGGTTCCTACAAACCCTTCGGACACACTTGAGCATTCAAATGTGTCAAAAGGGGTCATGGGGACTTCCTAGGGGTCATAGTACACCTTATCATGCGTTAGGACCCCTACAAAGTCCCCATGACCCCTTTCGACACATTGGAATGCTCAAGTGTGTCCTAAGGCATCCTACAGCCCATTCAGACACACTTGAGCATTCAAATGTGTCAAAAGGGGTCATGGGGACTTCCTAATGGTCCTAGTATGTCTTATCACATGTTAGGACCCCTAGGAAGTCCCCATGACCCCTTTCAACACATTGGAATGCTCAAGTGTGTCCTAAGGCATCATATGACCCCTTTAGACACACTTGACCATTCAAATGTGTCAAAAGGGGTCATGGGGACTTTGTAGGGGTCCTAGTACGCCTTATCACATGTTAGGACCCCTAGGAAGTCCCCATGACCCCTTTTGACATATTAGAATGCTCAAGTGTGTCCTAAGGGGTCCTATGATGCCTTTAGACACACTTGAGCATTCAAATATGTCAAAAGAGGTCATGGAGACTTTCTAGGGGTCCTAGTATGCCTTATCATGTGTTAGGACCCCTAGGAAGGCTCCATGACCCCTTTTGACACATTGGAATACTTAAGTGTGTCCTAAGGGGTCCTACGACACCTTCAGACAAACTTGAGTATTCATATGTTTCAAAAGGGGTCATGGGGACTTCCTAGGGTTCCTAGTGTGTGTGCTTGAATGTGGGCCTCTAAATCAAGCACAAACGCAACATAGTCATTATTCTCATGATCGAATTACAAGAGAGAGTATGAATTACTCAATCTAAAATTCATGGAGAAGCGACTTGTTGCCTCCTATGTAGGTGGGGTGTTTAATTGCTCTTAGATTGAAGAGCCAACAACCATAAGACCACTACTACAATGGAGGATTTGAAAGCAAAGCCATAAAGATGATATGCAAGCTAAAATCAAACTAAAATGTATGCAATTAATCTAAATTGCTTGAAAGGAAATATGAAGTGCAGTTTTTTTTTTAGATTTTGAAATAAAGATGATACTAGACTAAGAACAAGTAATCAAATTTAATCTAATATGAGATGCAATTATACTAAAATGATAGACTCAATATGCAACAAAAAAGCTTTGAATAAAATGAGATAAAAAAATGCTATAGTTCAATTACTCTCCAAATTGCCTTTTTTGAATGAGAAGAAGAGGCTCATTAAATAGAAAAGCTCGGGAGAGGAATGAAGAGTTTCCTGATTTGTAACTCATGACTCTTCATTCCCACATTGAGACAAAAATGCAAGAATTACTTAATAAAAAGAATGGAAAATGCCACACAGGTGACCTTTCAAATATCTTGAATTATCAATTCAAAAAAGTGTGTCCATTCGAATATCAAGTAATTATTAATTCCTTTTTATGGGTAATTAGCTAAAGAGGGTAGATTTTAATTTAATTAGAAAGCACTTAGGACTTTATAATTAAATTAATTTATCATAGGGGTAATTTAGCCAATTAAGTCTAAGACTTTAGGAATTAATTTAGCATTTGATTATTGCAATTTATGGTCTTTGCAATTGACATCAAGTCAAATTAAGTCAAGTAGGAGAGAGAAAATTGCCTAGAGAACTAGGACTTTGGTGATGTAAAATCGAGATAATGCACCAAAATTGATGAAATTAAATAGGTACCAATTTTGGGGTATTACATTTGCCCCTCTTTGAATTGATGTGCGAACAGCGCGTTGATTCAAAGAATAGTCTAAAATGACAAATGATGATAATTTCCATAGTGCAAGTTAGATTGCGAAGAAAACGATCTTAGAAGAGAACCAGAATCAGGGTTAGATTGCTCCAATACCAATTGATGAAGATGCAGATTTAGGATTATCTTTGAATCAGGGTTAGGTTGCCCCAATACGAACCTTAGTCCTCTGAGACCTGGGTTAGATTGCCTAGATAATGGTCTAAAAGAGATTTTGAGATCTATCTCCAAAATGAAGCTTGACTCCCAAGAATTAGGGTTAGATTTCCCCAATACCTAAAAAGATTTCAAGAACCATCTCTAGAATGAAGCTTGGCCCTTGAGGATCTGAGTTAGATTGCTCAGATACCTAAAAGATAGATGATAAGATAACAAGATGCGAGGCACCGAGATGCCCCTAGCGATGAGAACTGATGATTCAAATCAGACTGATTCATGAATAGATTCGACAAGATTCAAATGATGTAATCATTTTTCCCCCTTGGGAGCGAAATCAAAAGATGGCATGCCAGAAGATGATAAACAACAAGAGATTGCAGAGCAAAAGTAATTAGACTAGATTCGCGAAGCTGCAGAAGCAAATTGGACCAAAGCAGAGGTCTTGTGGACCAAGTTTGACCATAGTTGACCATGGTTGACCAAATTTTGACTAGGGTTGACTTGATGAAAAGAAGCAAAGATTTGAGAACATGATGCAAAGATGAGGATCTAGCAGGAAGATGACACCAGAAGGCTAACTGCACAAGCATCCGATCCAGAAGGAGACCAATATTTAAAATGCGATTTTGAGCCACTTAGAGATGTCAGATTTCGATTTCGATCCTGAAAAAGGATGCAACCAAGATGAGACTAGGACAAAAGATGAGAACCTTTGATGAGTAGATCCAGAAGAAAGAAATCAAGAGAGCAACAAGAAAGCGCTCCAAATGCAAGCCTAAAATGAAAGATGCAAGTCTAAATGCAGGCCTAGGATGAACAAATGCAATCCTCCGGACTCGGCTGTTGGACTCATCATATTTATCATCATTGAGTTCATTTAAGCATAGGACAATCACAAGATGCCATACAATTCTCCCCAACATGAGAATATGAATATGACATAAGTCTTAAACTTGTCGGAATGAGGTGTAAGCATTAAGGCACAAGAAGCCAGAATGACCTGAACACCTATTCCTTTTAATCTAGCAAGTTAACATAAGCATCAAAGCACATTTGCTAGAATGACCTGAATGTCTCTTGCAAAAAAACACACCAAACACATAGGAGTTCCTTCTTTTGCCAAAGATTTCTCGTAGTGACTCTTACGATCACTTAGCAAGATGAGCGTTAGCAATTCCAAATGTAGCAAAAGAAGTCACTCAAAACAAACAAGGAGAAGAACCAACCTCACCAAGGCATCCATATAAAAGGAGTCGAGGTACGCATGGCCATCCAATACAAGATGAAGGCTCCTACAGATAGACACCCCTCTTATGTAGATTTCTTGGATCATTGGAACTAGACCAGCAAGCAGAAAACAAAGAAAAGATCATGCACCTAGTCTTTGCGTTTCTCAGTCAAGAAAGACATCTTAGATTCACTCAAGGGGAAAATGATAAAGAAAAAAAATAAGCAAGAGAAAAGCTCAGTACACTACACAGGAACACACAAAGAGTTTTAGTTTTAGTTTACGTTTGTGTTCAAGCGGATTGAAGTCAAATTGGAAGTGAACATCATTCGAAGTCTCAATGAGATAATGACAGTAGGCAGACACAGTGAGAACCACTGGTGACTGATGTAAGGGAGAAATCCTGAAGAAGAGATATCAAATGAAAGCTAGGTATCAACAGGTAGGCACAGTGAGAACCACTAGCGACCGATACATGAGAGATCCTTGAGGAGAGATCTCAAAAGTAGCTAGGCATCAACAGGCAGACACAGCGTGAAACACTGGTGACTGATGCACAAATGAATCTTTCGAAAGCGATAGGACAATGCCCCCTAGACTAGGGAGATGCCCCCAAGTATGACCAGTTCCAATCCATGAAGAGTTGAGGAAAACTCAAAGATAAGCGCATGAGCTAGCAAACCAAAGCAGGAAACAAACTAAAGTAGGAAAGCGAGAAAACAAACTAAAGCAGGAAAGGAAGGAAACTAAAGTAGGAAACTAAGAGCCAAGCGATGTTGAGATGAGATGCAGCTTCAGGAAACAAGAGGCACCTGTTTACCAGGTTTTCACCATCTTGGCAGAGATTCTATTTTTGCTACCATGACACCTGTTTACCAGGTTTTCATTAATGGCACATTTTTCTATTTTTCTATTTTTTTGTACTTTTCTCTTTTTTTGTATTTTTTTAATATCTCATTTTTTTGTATTTTTTATCTTTTGATTTTTTTTGTAATTTTCACATTTTCTATTTTTTTGTATTTTTGAAATTTTCTATTTTTTTTTGGTA
The DNA here is from genome assembly GCA_027943335.1 of Chamaecyparis obtusa. Classification (NCBI taxonomy): domain Eukaryota; kingdom Viridiplantae; phylum Streptophyta; class Pinopsida; order Cupressales; family Cupressaceae; genus Chamaecyparis; species Chamaecyparis obtusa. The sequence continues at coordinate 91,154 of BSBK01006803.1, forward strand.
TTATCAAGGTGCCTGTTTACCAGGTTTTCACCAGGATAATAGATACATCAAAGCGCCTGTTTGCTAGGTTTTCACTAAGATGATCATTTTTTCAGGACATTTTGCAATTTTTAGGATTTTTTGCAATATATCAATTTTTAGGATTTTTTCAGGACCAATAAGTATGTACATGAGCATACTGATAATGTTAGCTGTAGAACTTTTTCAAATGAAGAGCATTGATAGGCTCTTTGAGTTGCTCTCCTTCAGTGGTGGAGAGGCGGTAAGTACCAGATCCAAATGCTACAGTAATAATGTATGGACCAAGCCAGTTTGGTTCAAACTTTCCTTTCTGGGCTCTCTGCTGCTGATTCTTGGGGTTCTCCCTCAAGACGAGGTCACCCACTTGGAATTCCCTTTGTCTAACTTTCTTGTTATATGTTTTTGACATTCTCTTTTGATATGCTCGAAGATGATCGAACGCCACCCTCTGACGTTCATCTAATAGTTCAAGCTCTTGCAACCTAGATATTCTGGTATCTTCATCAATGATGAGGCCCTTCAGAGAGATTCACAATGTCAGAATCTCGACCTCAATTGGCAATACTGCTTCTGCGCCATAGACTAAGGCAAAAGGAGTGGCTCCCGTTGGTGTTCGGATACTTGTTCTGTAAGCCCACAAAGCCGGATTAATCTAGAGATGCCAATCTCTACCAGATTTATGAACTGTTCTGTGCAAAATTTTTAGGATTGTCTTATTAGAAGCTTCTGCTTGTCCATTACCCTGAGGATAATAAATAGATGACCAATGCTGAATGATCCTGAATTTAGTGCATAAGTCTGTCAAATCCTTGTTCTTAAACTGTCCTCCATTATTAGTGATAATAGATGAAGGTATGCCATATCTACAAATAATATAGTTCAAAATGAACTTAGCAATAGTCCTTCCATCAGCTACAGTCAAAGGGACTGCCTTGACCCATTTGGTAAAGTAATCTGTAGTAGTGATTATGAATTTATGTCCTCTTGAAGAAGAAGGGTGTATCTGACCAACCAAGTCAAAAGCCCATTGTTGAAATGGCCAAAAACTAATGAGAGGACTGAGCTCCTTAGCGGGAGCATGGATCAGATTCCCATGATATTGACACTGCTTGCAAGTCTTGACATATTTGATAGCTTCTTTTTCCATATCCAGCCAGTAGTATCCTGCTCTAATAAATTTACGAGCTAACATCAGACCACTCGAATGAGAGCCACAAATACCTTCATGTACCTCAGCTAACACATGTTTGGACTCATCGGGTTCTAGACACCTAAGTAGAGTACCGTCTAGGCCCCGTCTATACAAGTCATTTTCTATAAGGACATACTGTGAAGCAGTATGAATGAGGTGATGTTTCTCATTCTGGGTATAGGTATCGGGGATAATTTGGTCCCGAAGATAAGAGTAGATATGGTGGTAGTGGGATGAGTCATGTCCAATGACTGAACAAATCATCTTGGATTCAGGATTGTCATAGGCAGGGTAGCATAATGTTTCCACCAGGAATTCATGCCTGAAGTCATTTTCTGGCATCTGTAATATTGAGGCCAAAGTAGCCATAGCATCAACCGCCTTATTATCTATTCTTGGAATCTACTGGAAGGAAATATGTGCAAAGTATAACTTAAGATCATCCACCATTATTTTTTAGGGTATTAGCTTGTCATCCTTTGTTTGATATACATTATTAACTTGATTAATGATCAATTGAGAATCGCCAAAGACCTTGAGCTCATCTATACACCATTCAAGGGCTAATTTCATACCATTGATAAGAGCCTCATATTCAGCTATGTTGTTGGTGCAAGGAAACATCATTTTGTAGGCCTTAGGCAAAGAATAGTGTTGAGGTGTTATAAATAGAATACCCACACTTGATCCTTGTTGAGTTAATGAGCCATCAAAAAACATACTCCAAGACTGATGTGTGAGATGCAGAATGGAGTCATCTAAAAATTCAATGTTCAAAGGTTGGTGATCATGTAGAGGAGCCTCTGCCAACTGATCAATAATTGCTTGTCCCTTAATAGCTTTCCTTTCCACATATTCAATATCAAACTCACTGAGGATCATGACCCATTTAGCCAACCTACCCGTGAGAGCAGCTTTGCTTAATAAGTATTTTAGCGGGTCAATTTTTGCAATAAGCTTTGTAGTGTGAGCCAACATATAATGTTGTAGTTTTTGTGAGGCAAACACTATAGCTAGACAAGATTTTTCAATAGTAGAGTAGTTCATTTCATAGGACACCAATGTTCTGCTGATGTAATAAATAGCTCTTTCTTTATTGTTATGATCTTCTTGAGCTAAGAGAGCACCCAAAGATGTACTTATGGCTGAAATATACAGAATAAGCGGCTTCCCATGGATAGGAGGCATCAAAAAGGGTGGACAGGAAAGATATTGTTTTATTTGATTGAGTCCCTTGTCACATTCCTCATTCCATTCATAGGTGACACCTTTATGCAGAGTTTTAGTGAACGACTGTGACTTATCAGCTAGCTGTGAGATGAACCGCCAAATGGATTGCAACCTTCCTTGTAGACTCTCATCTGACTTATGTTCTTAGGAGGAGGCATGTCCATAATAGCTTGAACTTTTTCTGGATCAACTTCTATGCCTTTGGCTGAGATAATGTAACCCAAGAGTTTTCCAGAAGTGACTCCAAATGCACATTTCTTGGGATTAAGTCTAAGGCTAAATTGCTCCATGCGGTCAAGGATGGGACCCAAATCTTCAAGGTGAGTTCTTCATTGCATACTCTTGGCTAAAGTATCATCCACATAGTCCTCCATAGTTTTGTGCATCATATCATGGAAGATAGTAGTAGTAGCTCTCTGATATGTTGCTCCAGCGTTCTTAAGCCCAAAAGGCATAACATTCTAGTAGAAAGTTCCCCAAGCACATGTGAAGGTAGTTTTTTCTTGGTCTTCTAGCACAATTTTAATTTGATTATATTCAGAGAAGCCATCCATCAAGGAGTACATCTCATATCCTGTTGTCATGTCTACTAGTATATCAATATTAGGCAGTGGGAAATCATCTTTTGGAAATGCCTTATTGAGATCTCTAAAATCTGTACACACACGAATGGATTTATCATGTTTAGTAACTGGAACAATGTTTGAAATCCATTTGGCATAATCAATTGCTCTTATGAAACCAGCTTTAAGGAGCTTTTCTAGTTCAGTTTTAACCAACAGTGCCACATGAGGGTGCATCTTTCGAAGCTTCTACTTAATAGGTTTGACATCTGGTGCAATGGACAAATGATGCATGATTAGATTGGGATCCAATCCAGGCATATCAGAATAACCCCATGCAAAGTTTATTTTCTTGCGTTGGAAGAATCTAGTGAACTCTTCTTTTTCTTCAATAGATAATGACTGTGCTAAATGTATAAGTTGTAGAGTAGCCTCAGTGCCCAAGTTCACTGGTTGTGTCGGTTCAATCAGAACTGATGATCTTTCTTGAAAATGGCTTGGTAGAGTATCAAGTATCTCATCCTTGGGCACCTCAAAGAGGTTTTCACCCTCAGATAAGTCTTTTATTTTTACTATTTTTGGCTCTGATACTGCCACAATGTGGTTTTCACCATCAGAGCTCTTATTTTTTCTATTTTTTATTTTTTGACTAAGATACTTGATATCCCCTTCTGTCATGCTGATACTGTATTTGCTAGTGGAAGACATTACAGGTTTAAGAGCATGGAGGTAACAGGCTAGTTCATAATCATTCTGGAATGTAAGGACTTCATTGGATGTGAGAGGGGAGTTCCAGTTTATTAGATCAGGACAGTGGAGTGAAAGGGAAGTAGTGGCTGGTTCAATTGCGTTCATAGTATAACCCTCAAAAGCGTTAACAAGCGAGTCAATACCTAGAGAATTCTTGTCCAAAGGAGTGTTCGAATCCCTATGAGATCCTATGTTAGAAGTGGAAGACAAGTTGACATCTACACCATCAAATTTGTGTGTTCTAGCGCCAGACCCTTCACCTACTTCGAGGAGTCTTTCATACTCATGAACAGTATCTATGTCTACATCATAAGTGGCATCAGATGTAGAGTCAAACTCATATTCATGTGAGTCTGTACTTGATGTAGGAATTTCATTAGCAGCATCATTAGTCTCATTATTATTCCTTGGGTCATTGATGGCTTGCTGAAGTTGTTCTTATTCATAGTATTATTGAAAATATGGTGGCCTGTATTGCTCACCTGTAAAATTAGGATCATCATTTAATGTTGCTTTCCATTCCTCATATGTAACTTGATGTACTGAAGAAGTTTTATCAGAATCAGCCTCAGAGCACGTGTTAGTATCAGTCTCTACCATATGAACAGGTATGATAGGCTCATCAGGTTCAGCAAGGAGTGCCGCAATATCCAAAGGGATAGGATATGGAAATGTATCTTCATCAGAGCTATTTTCTAGATTCATCTTTGGAGTGGTATCTTCAATTTCTTGTTCATGCTCAAGTTCAAGCTTGGAATCAGACGTAGGAGTCGACATAAATTTCTTGGTCCCCAAATGAAAGGGAGTCTTTTTAAAGCCTAAGCCAGTAGTGTCCTTTGGGTGATGACCTACAGCTTCAATAGGCTTCAACAATCCATTAGCATTTACCCCTATAGGACCACTTCCCTTGTATCCAAAGCGCTTCATGATTTTGAAACCTTCACTATAAGGTTCTTGTTCTAACTCTAGAGGAGTAGTTGTTTCAGATATCTCCTTTCCTTTATAGATCCAAGCTTTGATAGCTCTTTCCTCATCTTCATCTTCTAAAGGTATGGAGGCTCACACAAAAGCACCATCATAGATTGTTTGAGGAGGATTATCAGAAAGTCCATGAGTTTCCGAAGGTCTCCCATAAGAGCGTGGAGAGGGATGTAAAGCTGCTAGAGATAGCACAGGTTCCATTTGATATTCTCCCATGCTCGTATCTTTAATTTTCAAAGTTTGCTCCATTTCTCTAAGCTTAGTGTCATAGAATTCAGTGGAGTCCCTATTTGCTAGAACAAAACTATCTGTAGTTTGCATGAGAGTATTACAAGAGAGGTTGGTGTTTGCAGGTACAGTGACTTCTACCCCATGAAATGGGAACTTGATGCATTGATGATATGTGGATGGAATAGCCTGCATCTCATGAATCCAAGGCCTACCCAAAAAAATGTTGTATGCTAAGGGAATGTTGAGCACTTGGAAAGTAACATCTCTCTCAATAGGACCTACGTGGATAGGTAGCACAACTAAACCCTGGGACTTGCGTTCTTCTTCATCATAAGCTTTTATGGTAATCTTCTTACGAGAGTCTATGCAATCCTCATCATAACCTAGCTGAGTGAGCAATTTAGCAGAACAAATGTTAAGACCAGTGCCATTATCAATAAGCACATGATGGACACATTTGGGACCTATCATAACCTCTATGTGTAAGGGAGCATTATGTGGGTGGTTCAAAGAATGATCATCTTCCTCTGAGAAGGACAAATAATGTGGTGAAGTCAAATGACCCACCATAGATTGGAACCGGTTTAGATCAAGATCCTTGGGGACATTTGCTTCAGTGAGGGCTTTATCCAAAATTTGCCTATGAGCAGGCGAGATTTTTAACAACTCAAAAATAGTAATCTGAGCATTGGTTCACTGGAGTTGATCTAAGATACTATAACTAGTAACGCTAGATGTGGGAGTTGATTTAGAAGCTTTGTTGGTAGGGCCAGTGGTAATCTTATCCATCATTTGTTTCAGAGCAACCTTATCTGTGCTTTGTCTTGAAGTATCCTTGTCTACAGTTTGCTTCAGAGGATCGGGACCTTTCAAAACAACTCTTCCACATGATCGAGTGACAACATTTGCACAATCTTGAGTTTGTTTAGATTCAGATGAACAAGATGTGGAATTTCATAAGATGAAAGGAACTCTAGGCTTGGGAGCATCACCACTCCCCTTAAAAGTGATCACATCACAATATTCAACTCCCATAGGTTTAATCATGTTAATAACATTATCGGTAGAAGGGTAAGTGTAATTCACCTTAGCATTGTTGTTCTTAGTTGTGGAAGACTCTCCTTTCTCATGAGGAGGAAAAGGATCCTTAAACGCTTGATGATCAGAATTCTTATTATGACCATCCACAACAATATCACCGTTGTCAATTAAATCTTGAACTTTATGTCTCAACTGAAGACAAGTGGATGTCTTATGACCAATATTTTGATGATAGTCACAATAATCATTGTCATTCCACCAGTGAGGTCTTGGTTATGGGTCATAAGTTCACTTTTCCAAAGGAGTGAGAATCTGATTTTGTATGAGAGTTTTAAAGACTGCATCAAGAGGCTCTCCCAAAGAAGTGAAATCATGCTTAGGTCGAGGAGCCCACAGTTTGTTTCTAGAAAATCTTGAACTTCGCTGATTATTTGTTGTATTCTTTTTGACAGCCTTAGCTACTTGTATGCTAGAAGTAAGATTAAAGATAGGCTTTGAAGGCTTTGCGGTGACATTATCGACCACTCCATCATTTACCACCTCTCTATTCTTGTTTATAGACTTCCCTTTATCCTTGTTCATTGAGAATCCTTGTTTATTGTCTTTATTCAGAGTTAATTCTCCCTTTTTGACCATAAAGGCTTCTATCCTCACAGCTTGTTTGATCATGTTGTCAAACATCAAAGGACCTTGTAATTGTACTTGATATCCAAAGTCTGGAAGAAGGTTGTCTAAAAAGATATCAAGTTTTTCAGATTCAGACAATTTACGAGGATACTTTGTACAAAGTTGTCTCCACCTTTGGAGAAAAGACAAGAAAGGTTCTCCCTATCATTGTTTCAAATTACACAAGTCATGAATGTTGACAGGGTGTTGGATGTTGTGAGAATAATACTGAAGAAAAAGATTGGCAATCTTGTCAAAAGTTTGAATACCAGGATGTAATCAACAAAACCATTCCATAGCTGGCTCACCCAAGCTGCGGGGGAAGAGTCTCATAAGATACATTTGATCATGCATGAATTCCATGGACAGTGCACCAAACTCTCTTAGATGATCTTGAGGATCAGTTTTACCCATGTACTTGTCATATTTGGGTAACTCTACTCCTCTTGGAAAAGGAGGCATGTGAACATTCTTATCAAAAGGAAAAGGACATATATTCTCCAATGTAAATTGTTGCATGGGCTTATCCTTTTCTTTTGTCAGTTGAGTAATTTGATCTTGCATACTTTGAATCATCTTTTGTAGCTTAGCAGTTTCAAGTTCTTCTTCTTTAGCTACAATAGTTTCCACTTGGAAATTTGGGGTTAGTTTGGCTCCTTGCTTAGCCAACTCAAGAAAATAATTTTCCTTATCTTCCAAAAGAATAATTTCCATCATTTTAATGAGATTCTTGTTAGCTTTCATAGCATTTATATCATTCTGAGTAATTACATCATCCTCGTTACCAAGAGTCTCATATATGCTTTGTGTTTGATCTTGTTGATCATCTTGATTTTGATCATAAGGAGGAGGGCGATAGTTATGTGCTGCTTGTCGATCAAATTGAGTTTTGTTGTGAGATTGATCATCATTATGAGATTGATTGTGATGAGTCTGATTTTGGTCATGAGAAGATTGACCATGGTATTGATTATAAGTTTTGCCGTATTGGCCTGATTGAAAGTCAAATGGGTTCTTGGTTCCCATCTTGTCAAGATGAATTTGTGCTGCAATTGAAGCTTTAGTAAAGTGATGAGAATGATGTTGAAAAGGTGCAGCCAATGTAACTTTTGGTGTGTAAATAGCTTCAGATGAATCACTATCTTCAGTGGGATCAATTGTTTCAATAATAGGTTCCGTCCGAGGAAATGATCTCCCAAAGCCACAAAACAATGAATTGTTTTGAAAATAGGAGTTGTCTTGTTCTTGGAGAGATGAACTAGATTGCGAAAATAAAGGATTAAAGTACTCTTGGAAAATTGGAGGAGATGTTTGAGACAAATTATCTTGTGGAGTTCTTAATGATGAATTTGAAGAGCTCTTACAAAGTTCAGACTTCTCAACAAATTGGAAATGACCTATGTCTTGATTACGAGATTTACTTAGATCTTGATCAGTGTTCTGGATAGGATAAGTCTTACCACTTCAAGTCATGACAGTCATAGATGAAGATGTAATGAGAAAAGATTTGGGATAAAGCTAGACTCTATCTCTAAGATAATGAAAAGGAGATAAATGGCTAGAACAGCCAAGATGCAAGATGAACCTGGTACAAATTGTTAAAAAGAGATCGCTAGAACAGCTGAGATAAGACAATCACAATGCGAGGTACAAAAGGCATAAAGAGATAAGATGAATAGATGAGAGACAACATGGGCCAAAGTGAAGATCGATCGATTCTTAACTCAACACAACCAGTTTCTGATGGTAAACAATAGGGGAGCAAAAAAATAGACCCCAGGCAAAAAGCAGACCAAATAAAAAGTCAAACAGTGAACTGCAAATAGGTCTCTATTTTAGAAAACTGTGCTACAGGTTCATGCAAGAAAATGCCTGATCGCGTGAGAAAATGCAAGCTCGCATGAGAGAACATAGAACTTCACACGAGAAAATACAATCTCGCGTGAGGAAGTGCTCTGAAGCTAAAAGCTCACGCGGGAAACAGGCAAAATCTGACAGTTTTGATGTAATTTTTGAAGTTTGAGTTGAATTTTGAGGTACAGTCTGAACTGATGTCTGACAAAAAATCCAATTTCCTGACAGGTTGATAGAATTTTTTAATCAACACACTCATTTTAGGATTCCAAGCATTCGTTTAAAGACACAATGGTTTAGATCAAGCACTTGTGAATCAAGAAGTAGCCATTAACAGACCTATCAAGGACAAAGCAACTTGATAGCATCAGGGGAGTCTTTGTTTGATAATGTATGGACAATGTTTAAGACTCAATAACAAGCACATAGCCTAGTCCTACAAAAAAAATGGTGAGAAGCCAAAAACTTTGCCCCATTACTTGAATGCATACATGCACCTCACACAGCCGTGTCACCCCCTAGAGGGCACTCATGTTTTCGGTGTTTCCAAGGACTCAACAGTGTACATTCAAAGGTTACCCTTGTAGTAGGGGCCAGTGTCGCAACCGCCTCCAAACGTCTAGGTGTATGCCTATGATGGGAATCTGTGTATGATAAACATATGGAGAGATTCTTCCCCCTCCTTGCACAAAGATAATGACTCCTTTCAGAGGTGAACCAGGTAGGCCACTAGCTAAGAAGGTTTTTTACTAGGCTTCCATTCACAATAACCTTTGGTGCCCCTGATACAGGGTTGAGGCCTCGCAGCCACACCAACACCTGAAAATCACACACCCCCGCAAGCAGGGCTTGGAGCGGTGCCGCTCAGTGTAATAGACAGGGCCTTTCCATGATGATCATCAAAGTCATGAAAAGGAAGTTACCATGGTTTTGGAGTCTTTAGACTCAACAAAACTTTCTTTATTATAGTGAGGTGGAATCACCGGCAATAGGTGTGTACTCACTTGGGTCATTCCCAGAGGTTCAATACCGGTAGGCCCTCTAAAGGTGACACTAGACTTGGTTTAGATTCGGGGGTCTGATTTTCTGATTCTCCCAAAGGGAGAAGAGCATACTTCTCTATCCCGTTTCCTCACCCAAACACATCAAGAAAGTTCATCACCGAGTTATTTTCACCTCACCAAATCTATACACTTTTGGGTTTCTGATTCTCTCTCAAGGAGAGAAGAGCATAATTCCCTGACAAATAGAAATGTTAAAGATTTGCTAACTTTCTCCGCTTCCCCAAGAATTCATCATATTAGTAAGATCATTAGAATTTCAGATTCATTCATGGTCATCACCTCCATGTAATGAAGAGCCAAAATTCCTACTCACTATCGAAATTCTCAAGAAATTTTAACGGAGCCCTATTTATACTATGTGAATAAAAGTAGGAAAAAAACACAACGTTTTAGCAATCTTCAACTATTCGTCCTGCAATCAAACCATTAGTATGTTTTCAAATTCTTTGACAAGCGTCCTACAGAAACTATAAATGCTGTAAAATATCAGAGAGATAAAAATCAGCAGTTATCAGAAATTAAGAGCAGAAAGAACAAGAAAATTGGAAACTGGAAAAACTGTGATGAAACTTCATGCAAGAAAGTACAAAGCTGCGCGAGAAAGTGCAGATTTCAATGCGAGATAACTAAAATCTCACACGATGAAGTACTCCAGTGTGCATGAGAAAGTGCAAAGCCTGGGGTGAGACAGTGAAATCTCACGCGAAAGAGTGCTACAAGAGCAAAACTTTGCACAGGATGCTCTGGATTCTCACGCGAAGATCCATACACAAACAGTACGGATGCACGACAGAGAAGATTTTACTTCCCAGAAAAGATAAAAAAAAATGAGGCCAAAAATCAGATTTTCTGCCCCACGATGGGTGCCAAAATGTGTGTGCTTGAATGTGGGCCTCTAAATCAGGCACAAACGCAATATAGTCATTATTCTCATGATCGAATTACAAGAGAGAGTATGAATTACTCAATCTGAAATTCATGGAGAAGCGACCTGTTGCTTCCTATGTAGGCGGGGTGTTTAATTGCTCTCAGATTGAAGAGCCAACAACCATAAGACTGCTACTACAACAGAGGATTTGAAAGCAAAGCCATAAAGATGATATGCAAGCTAAAATCAAACTAAAATGTATGCAATTAATCTAAATTGCTTGAAAGGAAATATGAAGTGCAGTTTTTTTTTTAGATTTTGAAATAAAGATGATACTAGACTAAGAACAAGTAATCAAATTTAATCTAATATGAGATGCAATTATACTAAAATGATAGATTCAATATGCAACAAAAAAGCTTTGAATAAAATGAGATAAAAAAATGCTATAGTTCAATTACTCTCCAAATTGCCTTTTTTGAATGAGAAGAAGAGGCTCATTAAATAGAAAAGCTCGGGAGAGGAATGAAGAGTTTATTGATTTGTAACTCATGACTCTTCATTCCCACATTGAGAAAAAAATGCAAGAATTACTTAATAAAAAGAATGGAAAATGCCACATAGGTGACCTTTCAAATATCTTGAATTATCAATTCAAAAAAGTGTGTCCATTCGAATATCAAGTAATTATTAATTCCTTTTTATGGGTAATTAGCTAAAGAGGGTAGATTTTAATTTAATTAGAAAGCACTTAGGACTTTATAATTAAATTAATTTATCATAGGGGTAATTTAGCCAATTAATTCTAAGACTTTAGGAATTAATTTAGCGTTTGATTATTGCAATTTATGGTCTTTGCAATTGACATCAAGTCAAATTAAGTCAAGTAGGAGAGAGAAAATTGCCTAGGGAACTAGGACTTTGGTGATGTAAAATCGAGATAATGCACCAAAATTGATGAAATTAAATAGGTGCCAATTTTGGGGTATTACACCTAGTATGCCTTATTCACACATTAGGACCCCTACGAAGTCCCCATGACCCCTTTTGACACATTGGAATTCTCAAGTGTGTCCTAAGGGGTTCTATGATGCCTTCAGACAGACTTGAGTGTTCAAATGTGTCAAAAGGGGTCATGAGGACTTCCTAGGGGTCCTAGTATGCCTTATCACATTATAGGACCCCTAGGAAGTCCTCATGACTCCTTTGGACACATTGGAACCCTCAAGTGTGTCCTAAGGGGTCCTACAACCCCTTCCAACACACTTGAGCATTCAAATGTGTCAAAAGGGGTCATGGGGACTTCCTAGGGGTCCTAGTACGCCTTATCACACGTTAGGACCCCTAGGAAGTCCCCATGACCCCTTTGGACACATTGTAATTCTCAAGTGTTTCCTAAGGGGTCCTACGACCCCTTTGGACACACTTGAGTGTTCAAATGTGTCAAAAGGAGTCATGGGTACTTCCTAGGGGTCCTAGTATGCCTTATCACATGTTAGGACCCCTAGAAAGTCCCCATGACCCCTTTCGACACATTAGAACCCTCAAGTGTGTCCTAAGGGGTCCTACAACCCCTTCGAACACACTTAAGCATTCAAATGTGTCAAAAGGGGTCATGGAGACTTCCTAGGGGTCAAATGGTCTTATAACAATGTTTATGCCACTATTAGTTTCTAGAACAGATGATGACATCTACTTATTCAGTATAGTCAGACTGCCGAAATTACATGGAGTCTGTAGAAAAATCTTGTGCTGGATACTTTCAAGAGGACTTGGGCTAAAACTGTATGTCATCAAATCAATTGTGTAGGTATTTTTTCAAATACATTATATATATAATATTTATTATATATATGTTATATATATTAGTATATATAATACATTGGTATATATAATATATTGTATATATTATATACATTAGATATAATACATTAGTATATATATAATATATTATATACATTAGTATATATATATTGGGTACCCAATTATTTCTTGGTATAACTTTGACCAAAATATTCCCTATCCCTAGAAACCAGAGAAGCATGGGATTTCAGACTTTTTTCACGGGTTGCAGAAAAAAAAAAAGTGATTTGGGACACATTTTTTGTTTTTTTGTCAACTTGTGGTCTCACCATGGGAAGCAGCAGTCGTCAAAATGCTAAATGCAAGAGGAAGGTGATGGATGAATAAATTCAAGCATATAGGGAAAAAGATAGGGAAAATCACCGAAGAAGGAGAGAAGTTATGTTAAACATTAATCAAGGTGACCCCATAAATGTAGTTGCAAGTGGAGAGGATGTAGAATTTGAAAATAATATGGAAATTAATTTTGTGAATAACAATGTATGGAGTGAAGATGAAAATGTAGAGATGGAGAATGAAAATATAGACTTGGGGAATGAAAACGTAGATTTGGGGAGTGACAATGAATGGAATGAAGATGAAAATGTATAGATGGAGATTGAAAATGTAGACTTGGGGAATGAAAATGTTGCACAAGAACCACATGGATGTTACACATCTCCAAATTATATGCGAAATGAAGTCCCTTGAAATAAAGATAATCAATCTTCAAATTCGGGGCTTGAAAGAACACCTAAATGGTTAATTGAAATTGAGGAGGATATTATGAATAATTTGGAAGAAAAGAGGTCACATAGAACCATTAGGTTGTGGGCTTCAAGACTTTATGATCAATTTTTTGGAAACAAGACATTGGTTGAGCAATGTCAAATTTTTGTGCAGTTGTTAAAGATGCAAAAGATGAGACTTATGCTTGTGAAATTGAAGATTCATGTGAACAAGAAAATGGAGAGAAATGCCATTGTTGTAAAGAATCTTTTCAATTCTCTCAATAGCATTGGGAAGACTAGCAGAGAAAAAGACAAGAGAGTTTCTCAGAGGGTTACAACCTCCTTAGTAAGTCATCAATTGAGAAAGGCTCATTTGATGAGACAAAATTGTGTTGACTTCAATATAGATCGTAAAACTTTGGGTAGAGCACTTGCAAGAAGAGAAATACTTGATGATCCACTAAAAATTGATACATGGGCTTATGGTGGGAGACTTCCACATTTCGATAAGAAGCTAACGGATGTTGTCAAGGATGAAATTCAACAATTTTGGGATGCTAACTCAATAGTGTCACCAAATGTGAAGGATGTCTTGAAGTTGAGAGTTGGCAATCGAGACCGCACTCCACATCCTAAACATTATGTGGAGGTAAGTCAAACAATGTTGTATAAAACATTTTGTGAGACACATCCAACATTGAAAATATCACAAAGGTCTTTTGAATCTGTGAAGCCATTTTATTGTGTACCCCTTAAGATTCGGAATACATGTTGTTGCAAATATCATGTTGAGTTTTTAATGCATCATGAATTATTATGGTCCATTTGTTCTACTTTGCATACTAATGAAATGCTAGAGGATTGAATTGCAAGTGGTCTTCCCACATACATATCTTACTGGTTCAGTTGTTGTTGCAGGAACATGGCTGTGAACATACATGATTAGAAAGAATGGAATTCCCACATTTAAAGACTATGAGAAGCACAAAACTATTCTCATGTATTCACACCTTGTTATAGCAAAAAATGTCAAGTTTTCAAAGCATCAAGGAAGACCAAAGACAAAAGAACTTTGGGCTATTAGTACTATTGATCATGAAGCACTATTGGAGACTGTGAAGCAAAGAGATGACCCTTCAGGAACACTTGACTAGGTAATAAGTTAACTTAGTGCATTATTTTCTAATTTCGTTAAGCTTAATTTCAATACATTAATTTCACCTTTCTTAGATTGTATTTTGAGTCAATAAACTTGGTTTTGTATGTGGATTGTAACTTATGCAAGAGCACCTATGAAGACACCTATGGTCACCATGGATCCAATCAGAGATAGAAGGACAAAAGGATCTATAATGGTTAATTGAGATCTTTTGAAACCTACTATGGCAATTTGTAACAATCAATTTGATTTAAAAGTTAAATGTCCTAGAACTCTTGATAAGGACTTATGACCAAAATCATGTATGGGTGGCCAATAGTGCCAACAAGGGATCTTACATGTCATTTGCATGGTTTGAATTCTTACATGTTTGATTTTTTTTTCTAATGCTTTAAGGATATTATTTTTTATCATTTCAAACAATCTATAGAAGTTAAACCTCAAAAATAATAAGCTCCATGAACACGGTATTCCAGAGTAAAGAAAAAAAAATGTCCTAATATTCAGTATTTGTTATTGGGTTTTGGGAGGGGTGACAGAATATTAAAAATAATTGAATTTTAGTAGAGTGTTGATTGGCTTAATCATGATTAGTTTCATAGTTAAAATTTCAAACATACCACTAACAATCATTGCAACGGAACTCGGTCAAGAAAAGAAATGTGCATGCTTTCCCATTTGGGTCTTCTCTTGTTTTAGAATGAAAACCTAATTGTTTCCACTACAGACAAGGACATGATCCCAAGGACTACTCACTCAATCTGTAAAACACAACAGCTTGCAGGCTACCCAGTGTACCATAATTCATTGTGTTTTTTATGGTCTGCAAGTGATGTGCATTCTGAGTTTGCACAAGAGAGTAAAAGGGTTAACTTTTTTGTTACTTAAAATGGTGTGGACTATAAGTTGGTGCTTCACTTTCATGACATTGTAAATGTGAGTGAAAACCCCATTCTACCCATGGAGTCACTGGAATGCTCGTGACCACGCTCGACCCAAGTGACCCCAAGGTGCACTAAGCATGATTGGCCAGCGATCTTATGAGACTCGTATCTCAAACCTTGTTAGAGGTATTGACAAACCATCAAGGGCTACAAGATCATGTTTCTAAGGTCTATAATAACCTCTCTTAGTTTTGGGTGATTAGACTTCATTTGCATTTGGCAAGCCGATCTCATTCGATGCCAAAACTTGCAATGAGGGTCAGTTGAAAGTAACTCAGTAGTGTATCTTTCAAACTGTCCATCCTAGGATCAAACTGTCTACTTCATCAGCTCTGGTTAGCTGAGTAAATGCCAGTGACAACCCTGTTCCACCCATGGAGTCATTGTAACGCTCACGACCACACTCAACCCAAGTGACCCCAAGGTGCACTAAGCACAATTGGGCAGCGATCATCTGAGGCTTGTATCTTGGACCTCATGAGAGGTATCGACAAACTATTAGGGGCTATGACATCATGATTCTAAGATCTACAATAACCTCTCTCGATTTTGGGTGATTCGACTTCATTTGCATTTGGCAAGGTGATCTCAGGCTATGCCAAAACTTGCAATGAGGGTCGGTTGAAAGTAGCTCAGAAATGTATCTTTCAAACCATCCATCTTGGCATCAAACCATCTACCCCATCAGCTCTGATTGGCTAGGTAAATGCCAGTGAAAACCCCATTCCTCACATAGAGACAATGGAATGCTCACGACCATGCTCTACCCAAGTAACCCCAAGGTCCACTAAGCATGATTGGGAAGTGATCTTTTGAGGCTCATATCTTAGACCTCATAAGAGGTATTGAAAAATTGTTAGGGGCTACAGGATCATGTTTCCAAGATCTACAATAACCTCTCTTGGTTTTGGGCGATTCAACTTCATTTGCATTTGGAAAGGTGATCTCAGTCGATGCCAAAACTTGCAGTGAGGGTCAGTTGAAAGTAGCTCAACAGTGTATCTTTCAAACTGTCTACTCCATTGGCTTTGATTGGCTAGGTAAATGTGAGTGACAACCCCATTCTACCCATGGAGTCACCGGGATGCTCGTGACCGTGCTCAACCCAAGTGACCCCAAGGTGCACTAAGCATGATTGGGAAGCAATCTTTCAAGGATTATATCTTGGACCTCATGAGAGGTATTGACAAACCATTAGGGGCTACAGGAT
>BSBK01006803.1:112500-302500 GCA_027943335.1 Chamaecyparis obtusa
TAAGAGACTCCTTCGTGACTGTCTTAATGAGCCCTTACAAAATGTCAAATAATAGTGAAGGGAGGCTTCTAATGATCCAATGCTACATGAAATTTATAAATATTGGCACTAGAAGACATAAGGTTCAATTTCAGTTTTGAAAGTATTGAAGTTGACTAATTCTAGCTCAAGTATAGTTAAATTTTCCTTGCTTCCCTAGAATGACATCTTTGTTCAAACCATTGATTGCAAACATTTTTTAAGTACTTGAATCTACAATAGAACAATAGTGGTGAATGAATGATTATTATAATCTTATGATTATATGTTATAATATTTATGTAATAAATGTAGTAATGATGGTGTGGTGCATTATTGATATAGGCTCGATGGCTCTTGTCAATGTGCCAAACTGTCAATGTGGTGGTGGGCAGTGTGTGTTGAATACTTCACAGACACAGAACAACCCTGGACAATAATTTTGGTGCTGCCCAAATAGAAAAAGGTTCCTAATGTGTATATATTTAATGTTTCTAATGTAAATACTATTCATTATATTATAAGAACTAATTTACATTGGGCATCACAGGAAAATAATGGTTGTAGATACTTTAGTTGGGTCAATGACAACTCATCTACATTTATCCACCCATCTCCACTTGTCCGCGATGAAGGATTTGAGTGCAAAATGTGTTAGGCTAGGGAAAATTCCAAAATTATATTTTTACGATGCCTTCTTTGTATTGTAATCGCATATCTTTGTTGAGACCATATGCAGAGATGAACTCAAGAATTAGTCAGTTTAGTATTTTCATATTGTAACTAATATTTTAATATGGATATGGTGTAACTTCTCTTTGCCTCAAATGCACATATATATGGTTTACATCTTTTTGTAGAATAATTCTTCATGTTTATGGCTCATGTGATCACCAATTTGCTATCAATCACATGATTTAACGTATAGTGTTTTCTTGGTTATTCCATTTTTTCCTTGACCTTTGAAGGCCATTTGGTAATTTCAACTACACCTAAGGATCCATCAGTGACCCTGGTGCTCTTCATGACTCCTACCTTTGACCTTGGTGCTCCTGCACCAACTACTAGCATGAAGGAAGATTTGACATAGCATATATGAAGGCTACTTATTTTATCTTAGCGATAGAGAGAATTTAATTTTAACTTTGGTTGTGTTAAAGGAACTATGTTGACTTTATTTTGTAGTTGTTTAACATGAGAGTTTGTAGATTAATAGGAGTTCACATTTTTATGGGAACCTATCATTCAATTGAGCATTAATTCCCATCTATATCTAGTGAGATGAATATAACTCATGTACCTCATGCTAGTGTGCTTGGATACCTTGTATACACTATTTTGTATTAGACTAGACATTATCCAAATAGTGAGTATTTATATAAAGTGCTCGAAGATCAAAGGCCCAAGTCTAGAATGCCAAAATTATATAAACTACTCAAAGATCAAAGGCTCAAGTCCAGAATTTCCAAATTATCCAAAACTAGACATTATCCAAATAGTGAGTATTTATATAAAGTGCTATAACACACATGCAGTCCTCCATTTACACCAATTAATAACAATGACAACCCTCATAGGCGGTTGGCTAATGTCTAGTCTAATCCAAGCACACTAGCATGAGGTACATGAGTTATAAAATCTCATGTTATAACTCTCATGAGTTATAAACTAGCATGAGAGAGAGAGAGAGAGGAATGACAAGGATATTGATGCTCCGCTTACTAGTCGTTATCTTAGAAAAACAAGCAACAAACCAAAAAAGAAATGATTAGAAAAAAATGTTAATTACAATCATTTCTTTTTTGGTTTCTTGCTCATTTTTCTAAGATAATGGCTAAGCAGAGCATCAATATCCTTGTCATTCCCCTCCTCTCTCTCTCTCTCTCTCTCTCTCTCTCTCTCTACCTTAGGTTGTTTTCATATGCAGTCACATTTCCCTTCAGAATTTGAAACCATATGAGTAAATACATCTATTGGTTTATGTTAGCATTGGAATATGTTGACATTGATTTTTATATCTTCTTTGACTCATATTCTCTATTACAAAAATCACAATTGCTTACTTATTATGCATAGGTGCACACATTATTAGATGATGAATGCTGAAACATTCTTACATTGGCATATTTTCGAATAGGCATATCTATTGAGAACATACATTTAGAGTTAATGTTATTGTATGCATGGGAGAATTCATTATATGAATATATGTTATTCTAGATACAATTTTAAAAAGAACTATATTGCATCTTGTTGTAGTCACATTGCACCTAGTTATATGTTGATTACCTGTAGATGGTGAAGACTTATGTGATTACTCTTATGCTTGTCTATAGATGTTGGATAAATTATGTTGGTTCTATGAGAGAGTTGCATTTGATGTTAACTCTTAAAATGATTGTATGGGGCATACGTTATGTGTATATGTTACTTTAATATTATGTATGAATGGATCATACTTTCTTTCATTTACTGAATACATATGATTCTATATGTGAACTTTACATCTAACTTGAATCTTATGATCATATTTGATGCAGTCAAGGATGGTGGATCCAATGAAGGATAGTCCAAACCTTGCATCCAATAGAATTACACAATAGAATACTCAACACAACTGATAAAACCATAAATGTTTCAAGTAATTTTCATTAACATGCTTGGCTGTAAGGCCTTCCAGTTAGGGCCAATTACAAAATGAAACAAATCTGCAAGATCCACAACTAGATCTAATACAATCTCAACTAGTTCAGCTCTGAAGACAATCACAAGCTGATGGAAACCCTAAGGTAGATCTAAACTTGAGCTCACAAGCCTCCAAGCAATCTCTGTGTTCCCAAGTATGCAAACCCCTAGCTCTACTACAAATGACTATCAGATTGCAATCTGATCTGCAAGAACATCAAGAACATTTCCACATCTTCACCAAATTCATCTTTTAGAACCTCATATCTGACTCACCAAGCCTTCTCAGTCATGAAATTCCTTGATCTCCTAATGATCTCCTCCAATCCTCCCAATTCTTCCCTAAACATCTACCCAAGCCCTCCTTAAATACTAATCATCAACCACAAGTCGGCTAGATGAAACCCTTAACTCCCCAAACAATAATTAAATGCCATACAATTCAGCTTAAAAATGTATACAAACATTTAATTCTGCATGTCGACCCAAGACAATGGCTACCAATAATTAATCCACTAAGTCAGCTCAACAAATCACATAGAACTCCAATCGGTAAGTTAGAACAACCGAACGATAGTAAAACTACCGAGCACGCCAGGTATCACCAAGCACTAGTGTCGACCGAGCACCATAGGCATGACTGAGTAACACTTTCATCAAGTGCCAAAGACTACCGATTTCCTTCAGTCACTAAGCTTCCTTCAATGACCGAGATCGTCGGTCAAGGCTACAACTAAGTAAAACCAACCAAAACACAAACACTCCATGTAGTTTCACCAAGGACATGGAATGCCCTACCTTAACCTTGGATGCCCTTGCATCAGACACCCTAGGTTCCAAAAGATGTTCATATGTGAGAAGAACATCTCCCAAGATTCAACACATAAATCTTGAACTGGTTCTTCACATACAAGTCCACCTTTTTTGCTTGCAAAGTCTTCCACTTCAGTTTCCTCTGTCTCTTCAAGTCTTTTCTTGACAATGTATAGGTCAGTTCTCCATACTGATCATTCATTTTCTATGGATCCACAATCTCAACTCAGCTACCAATACTCGGGCTTCTCCTATCGAGTGTTGTATCCATCAAAGGCATCAATAAAAAATTCATGTCATTCTTCTCAATAGTAAACACATTTCTTACACAGTCATAAATAGCTCTGCAATCATATTGCCAAGGTCTACCAAAAAATATATCACAACTATTCATCTTCACAATGTCACAAAGCACAAGATCCTTGTACTAGCCAATCTGAACATCAATGAAGCATTGTTCTCTGACTTCCAAAGCATGAACATCTTGTAACCAGCCAAGCCTATAAGGACAAGGATATTTCATTCTATCTAAACCAAGTTTCTAAACCAAGTCCTCAACAAAAAGGTTATCAGTACTACCACTATCAACAATAACATCAAAGAGTTTACCTTCAATCTTGCATCGGGTCTTAAACAAGTTACTCCTTTGACAAGATGCATCCTTTACACCGAGTAATGTTCATCGAAGCACCAAGTTCTTTGATTTAGGTTCATTCTAAATGTTCTCATTCATCACAGAAGCTCATCGATCAACCTTCTTCTATGTACACTCAAAAGAATTATGTCCTTCCTCTCCATAGTTATAGCAAGTACCCTTAAAGATAACTCTACCTTTCTTCTTCTTCGGTTCCACACATTTCTATTCATCTTCTGCATCAGTCAGTTTTTCCTTCACTGAGTGATCAATCTTTTCCTTCCCTCAGGAGTTACTAGGTTATTTCCTCTTCAATTTATCTTCTACCTTTAGAGCATACTAATAAGCATCTTCAACAAAATCAATCTTTAGCATACTAAGCTCATCCTGAATATTGAATCTTAGACTATTCACATACCGAGCTACCTTTTCCTTACCAATCTCTTGGTGTCCAAACCAAATAGTAAGCTTGTAGAACTCCTTGATATAATCTTCAATAGACAAATCCTTCTATTTCAGATTCTACAACTTAAAAAAATTGATCTCATATTCAGCCGGTATGAACTTATCTTTCAACTTAATCACCATCAATCTCCACTAATTGATCTTTGTTTCACCTTCATCTTCTCGGTCTCTTTGTAGTTCCTTCCACCAAAGAGAAACATGTCCTTTCAACTTTGTCTATGCTAATCTCACCTAAAGAGGATCTTCAATTTCTTCCAGCTCAAAGAAATCTTCAAGTTCACCAATCCAATCAATCAGATTGTCAGGCTTCAAAGTACTAGAGAAAGTAAAAACCTCCATTCGGTAATTACTAAACTGAGCAGTAGGTCTAGGTAACCGAGCAATTGTCTTCACCAAATATGTTCCTCCAATCATTACCACTAGATCTATCAGTCTCAAATTCTTTAGCAACTTCTTCATAGCCATCCTCAGTACCAACATTCCGAGGTATGCTAGCAATAGTTCTCATGATCTCGGTGACCATTTCATTTTTCATCAATTCCATCTCAGATCTGAAATCTGATTTCACCTTCTCTGTGATCTAGGATTCAATAGTATCACAAAGATCTAAAATAACTCTAGGGTCCAATCTTCTTGGAGGCATCCTTAGAGATAAGAGAAACCCTCTACAACAAACCCTCACTGACCACCTTGTGACAATTTCCAAGTTGCAACAAGTCAGATCTCAACCTGCAATCTTGCAAACAACTAGGGAAGAATTTCACAAGTTTAGTGCTTTGGATCTACAATCCAGATTGTGCATAATCTCTACTCCTACAAGATCAACTTAGCAAGATCAGCCTTGCTAGGTCAAGCTTCAACTTCAACAAGACCAACCCTCACTCTGATACCACCTGATGCAATCAAGGATGGTGGATCTAATGAAGGATAGTCTAAACCTTGCAGCCAATAGAATTACACAATAGAATACCCAACACAAGTGACAACACCATAAATGTTTCAAGTAATTTGCATTAACATGCCCAACTGTAAGGCCTTCCGTGTTAGGACCAATTACAAGATGAAACAAATTTGCAAGATCCATAACCAGATCCAATACAATCTTAGCTAGTTCAGCTCTAAAGACAATCAAAAGCTAATGGAAACCCTAAGGTAGATCTAAACTTGAGCTCACAAGCCTCCAAGAAATCTCCTTGTTCCCAAGTATGCAAACCCCTAGCTCTACTACAAATGACTATCAGATTACAATCTGATCTACAAGAACATCAAGAAATTTTCCACATCTTCACCAACTTCAACTTTTAGAACCTCAAATCTGACTCACCAAGCCTTCTCAGTCATGAAATTCCCTGATCTCCTAATGATCTCCTCCAATCCTCCTAGTTCTTCCCTAAACATCTACCCAAGCCCTCCTTAAATACTAATCATCAGCCACAAGTTGACTGGATGAAACCCGTAACTCTCCAAACAATAATTAAATGTCATATAAGTTAGCTTACAAATGTATACAAATATTTAATTATGCATGTCGGCCCAAGATAATGGCTACCAAAAATTAATTCACCAAGTTGGCTCAACAAATCACACAGAACTCTAGTCAGTAAGTTAGAACTATCGAGTGATAGTAAAACTACCAAGCACGCCAGGAATCACTGAGCACTAGTGTCAACCGAGCACCACAGGCATGACCGAGTAACACTTTCACTGAGTGCTAGAGACTACCGAGTTCTTTTAGTGACCAAGCTTCCTTCAATGACCAAGACCGTCAGTCAAGGCTACAATCGAGTAAAACTAGCCAAAACACAAACACTCCATGTAGTTTCACCAAGGACACAGAATGCCCTGCCTTAACCTTCAATGCCCCTACATCAATATTGGTTAATCTTGTACTTATGTGGATTCATGAGATGAGTTTTTTTTTATGAGATTCATGTGGTTATGATTATTCATCTGGATATACTTATTTTTTTGGCTAAGAATATCATTTGATGTTCTTCAAGTCTAGGGGACTCATGGATCAGGGATCCATTACCGAGTAATTGGTGAGACATCATGGATTTGATGTCAAAAGTCCATTCCTCCAAGTAATTGGTGAGACATCATGGATTTGATGTCAAAAGTCCATTACTCCAAGTAATTGGGGAGACATCATGGATTTAATGTCAAAAGTCCATCACTCCAAGTAATTGGTGAGACATCATGGATTTGATGTCAAAAGTCCATTACTCCAAGTAATTGGTGAGAGATCATGGATTTGATGTCAAAAGTCCATTACTCGATACTACCTTGAATATCATGGACTTGATATTCAAAATAGTCAAGGTAACTAGTGGAGAAGCACCAAAAGACATAATGTGCTCTCTCTCTATTCAAGAATCATAGCAGAGATTATTCTAGACAACAAACATGGAAGCAGTGATCTATAGCAGACATTATTCTAGGAAGCAGCAAATTTCTTAAAAGGTTGTGAATTCACCATTAGGGAGTAGATCTCGGTCTAAGGCCGTAGCAACCTCTCTTCCCTAATAGCAGTACATTCAAGTATGGATTCTAGATTATGTGGAGAAAATATTCAATCTAACATTGATGAGTTCAATGAGCTACATAGCTAGAGTGGAGATCCTCATATTGATCAAGATTAATCAATATCATTTCATATTAGAAGGCATTGATGGCAGGGTAGATATGTGCTTAGTTTCAGCCTATTCAAGGACACACAAGTATAGATCTGTGACAACTTGGAGAAGCCTAGGTGGGCTAACTCAGATCATATCTAGAAGGAACTAAAGATTCCAAGGATGAATATTAGAGAGGTTGTTGGAGCAGAGATTTTAAATTAAGATGAAGTCAAAGAAGATCAGTAGTTGTCTCAATAGAATTCATGTTGCAATTACCAAGCTGGGAGATGGGAAAGAGAGTCCCCCTTGTATTCCTCAAGCTATTTGGATGTCAGGGTGCATGCTGCCAAGGAGGCCATGAAGCTGGAGAAGGGTATTGAGAATGAAAATGGTGGGGTTGGAGTTTACTCTACAAGCTTGAAGAAGCAGTATATTTTGGCAAATGAAGAGTGGAAAGAAGATGATATTCCTAAGATCATGGATGGACACAATGTTGCAGAATTTATTGATCTAGATATCTTATAGAGGCTTGAAGAATTGGAAATGGAAGAAGGGCTTAGGATGGAAACTAAGGGCAATAAGGATGATGAGATGGGGGAAGTGAAGTTGAATCTTGATGAAAAGGAAGCTCTGGCTACAATTAGTAAGAAGAAGAAGATGCTTATCGTCAAACACAAATTGAAGAAGAGTACTATAGAGAGATGAGAAACATAAATGTAGATTTCACAATAGATGAGAAACATAATTGTGGGCATCATGGTCACATTTTTTTGGAGACAACATAATTGAGTTGTATACCTAGACGATGTAGAGAAAATTCTACTCCTCTAATTCCAAGTTAACAATGAGGGATACAAAGACCATAGATAAGGAATAAATTTAGAGAGTGGAGGAGGGCCGTAACAACCAAAATAATAGAGGACAAACCTCAAGTTAAATGAGGCAACTACAAAAAATTTAATAGATTTTTATTATTAAATAATGAAATTTGCATATACTAGTGTTCTAATCCCCCTCATTACATGATTTATTATTGTAAGCCCCCTCTAACGTACACATCTAGAAAATTAAACTACAACCTATTGGGATTGAGACAAACCTTATAAAACAACAATAGCTAAGAAGGATTGATTTCCAACATCTGTTGATGAATTCAACAGATGTTGGAAATTGATCCTTCTTAGCTATTGTTGTTTTATAAGGTTTGTCTCAATCCCAATAGGTTGTAGTTTCATTTTCTAGATGTGTACGTCAAAGGGGGCTTATGTTAGAATAACTAAGAGGGGGGTGAATCAGTTATCCAGTGTCCCAAATACAATATGTATAATTCAAAACCATTTCTTCAATTTTTGCTCATCGGTAAACACTAAATACTTTCACTGTCTATACTTTTATCGATTACCAGTCTAATACTATAATAGTTTACTGATCAAATCTAACATGTAATATGTAAAGAATGATAACAAACAAATATCACAATCAACACATAACAAAAGAGATTTAATGTGGAAACCCTGTAAAGGGAAAAACCACCTGGGACCAGCAACCTAGAATTGTTCACTCTTCTAAAGTGAGGTCGGTTAAGACCCAACCCTGTTAAAGGTTTACAAACACACTGTCAGGTGTGACCTTGTTAGAGGATTTTAGACTAGAATTTATTGTCCAACCAGCATTCACTATGGGGTTGACAGGATAACAATGTTCATTCTATGAATGATACATCATAAGACTTTCAGAGTCCACTTGGTTAAGAGATTTTGACTGTATACAATGGTTAAATATGTAACAGTAAATGACCTGCCTTAATACAACTTCAATTGCAGATTATAGATCAATATTTAGTCCATAAAAATCCTTCTGATCAATATTTCACTTCAGATTCAATACTGTATCAACTTACTATCTGTTGTTAATTGCTTTCTGTAGCTCAATAATTGTTCTGCAGCTCGATTCTTACTAACTAGTATGATCAGAATGCATGAAAACCTTGTTCACGCGATATTCCTGTAATTTCTACTTCTTCTGGCATCTTTCATAAAGAAATTTGGTTCTCTTACATAGATGAGTAAATCATTTTCTTCTCCACCATCAGATTTTAATGCTTCAAACTTTCTCAGTACTTGTGTCGATAACATGTTTCAATCTTCTCCATTAGATCTTTCCTAAATTTTGTCAACTGTCAATCTGTGTAACAAACATTATCTGTTACCTTGATGTTATACTCTTGACAACTCATCAATCTTATCGGCTAAACTAATCATTTAATTCATTATGTTCCACTTGGTCAACAAAGAAATGCATTGGTGAGTACTACTTGGTTAATACTACGATTGGTATACACTATACTCTATCAGTGTATATTGGAAATGCTTCATTTATCGACAACACTGCTTTGTGTCTTTCAGCTCTATACTTCATCATAGATGAATGCAACATAATAAAGTCAATATCATCAAGCCATAGACTCATCAAAAAGTTACTCAATGTGTTCCTTATCCTCATCTGTCATGTACATCTTTCTTCATGTAGATTTCTCTGTTCTTCATCTCTTTTTCAGCTTTCTTCAGATGTCTCGGTATAGTAACTTACAAGATAAGTGTTGTCAAACTAGTTGACATCAATGACAATATAATATTGATTTAATCATATTACATATCTAATCAGCAACTCCTTAGTGATCTTTAATCATAGATTCTTCAATCAGATTCCAAATTAGTTGTAGTTCAACAGCTTACAATAATAAATCATGTAATGAGGGGGCTTAGAACACTAGTATATGCAAATTTCATTATTTAATAATAAAAATCTATTAAAATGTTTGTAGTTGCCTCATTTAACTAGTTGAGGTTTGTCCTGTATTATTTTTTTCATTATGGCCCTCCTCCACTCTCTAAATTTATTCCTTATCTACGGTCTTTGGATCCCACAGTGTCAACTTGGAACCAAAGGAGCATAAGTTTCTCTACATCATCTGGGTATACCACTCAATTACATTGTCTCCAAAAAAATGTGACCATGATGCCTACAATTATGTTTCTCAATTTTTGTGTCCTAGGACCCCTTATGACCCTTTACGACCATTTACGATCCCTAAGCATACATCTTAGAGGTCTTAAAATGTTGTAAAGGGTCATAAAAGGCTCCTAGGAGGGGTCAGATGAGCTTCCACCTTCACGTGGTTGGCCCTATTAAGTAGAGAATGTTAAACTATTCTTGAAACAAAGAGAAGCTCAATAATGTAAGGTCTTAGTCCATGAACAAATTAAATTAGACTTACTATCCAAATTGGTACATTGATGAGAATCAATGATGGGGAGTTTATAGATTTTGAGAAGACGTCTATGCAGTGGAGGCCATAAGGGATTTTTGTGGAGATTTTGTAGATATGGAGATTTGCTAGAGTGGCTATATACATACGAGGGTTTCCAGATTGAGTACTAGTGTAGATTTGATGATTCAGTTACCTACGTCTATAAAACCTTCACAAATATCCCTTCTTTGGCCTCCACTCATACCTCTTCTCAGAATCTGGAAACTTTGGATACTATTTCTTTGTTGGAAATATAGATGGAGCAACTGAGAGGGGGGGGGTGAATTAGTTAACCACAAAAATATTACCATAGATCCCTTAGATGTTTTATTAAATCATTTACTGCTATTATACTAAAAACTTAGTTATTGCAGTGAGTATTAATTATAACTATTCTTAAGCATTCATCAGTGATTAACATACATGAATAAAGAAAATATCATGAACACAAGAGACACCATATTTAACGTGGAAACCCAATATGGGAAAAACCACCAATGTAACTAGTTACTATTTTTCCTCTTCTAAAGTGAGCCCTGTTAGGAGCCAACCCGGTTAAAGGTTACAAAACACATTGTTAGGTGTGACCTTGTTAGAGGATTTAATCACCCTATTAGGAGTGGCCTTGTAAGAGGTCTTGAAACAAATCAATAGAACTATCACCTTGTTAGAGGATTTACAAAATGGTTGTTAAACCAACTCGGTTAGGAGATTTTGAAATCACTACTACAATGGTAAGAAAGTAACAATGAAGCAACCTGAATAATGATGCAACTGAATTGCTAATTACAGATCTCTGTTCTGCTTCACTAGATCCTTCTTGATCAAATATATCTCTGCTGCTCTTCAAGGATATCTAATCATCCTTCAAAATTCACTCACACTTTCCTTCTTTTTTACTTGCACACTTTTTAATTCACAATTTGACCTTCTATATATACCATTCAGATTGTCAAGTCGGCACTAATAACATTACTAATCATTACAACAATCGGCTGGAATAAACAAACTTTATTTATCAAAATAACAAAATCCTTCACTGGGCCGACCTTGCTCAGTAAACACTAATCCGAAGAGATTTCCTTTGGTGACCTAGAGAACTTGGTAAGCACTGTGAATTCTGCAACATCCTTTGGAGACCGAGTGAACTTGGTAAACATTAACTTTCCTTTGATAACCATGGAAGCTCGATTAACACTATTTTCTGCCATACTTTTCTTTGATGCCCAAAATATCTCGGTAGATATTGAAAACTGCTTGCAAACCGACTGAGCTTGATAAATTTTGGGAACTGCTTTGCTAACTGACTGAGCTTGATAATTGATATGACATTTGTGTGACATCAAAGACAACACACAATTAATCCAAAAATCTCCTTCAGACAACTGTATCCAACAATCTCCCTCTTTGGCATTGATGGCAACACAACATGTCATAGCACAATGAAATTTCATAGAAAACATAGAGTAAGGAACATATCCTTAGCTTCATTTTGATTCTCATCTATGAGAACTCCCTCTGTTAGAAAACTTCTCTTTCTAACTGAAAACACTCCAAGAAAACTCTCCCTCTTAGAAATCTAAGAAATTTCTTGAAATATGACAGCAAACTGTCTCTCTTTGACAACACATGCCAAAGACAACACATACTAGGTGAATAGCAATGTACCTTGAGTACTAATTCATATGCAATGATTCCTTGACTAAGTTGCATCAATTGACTAATCTTCAATATGCTCTGGTTGATGCATCACTAAAACTTCATTTAGTGAGCCTCGGATAGGGGAATGACCCCTAACTTACCTCTTAGATACAAGAATGCATCCTTAGGTAGTGGCTTGGTGAATATATCTGCAATTTGTTCTTTTGTATGAATATATTCCAATCTGATTTCCTTGTCCTGCACCAATTCTCTGACAAAGTGATATTTTATAGCAATATGCTTGGTTTTGGAATGCATTACTGGATTCTTTGAAATATTTATTGCACTTGTATTATTACAAAATATAACAACTGGCTCTTTGATCTCAACCTTCATGCCTTCCAATAACTATTTAAACCAAACAATATTAGAGCAGTTTACTGCTACAGCAACATATTCTGCTTCTGCTATGGATTGGGATGTGCAATTTTGCTTTTTACTAGTCCAAGATACCAAGCTCTTGCCAAGAAAGAATGCTCCACCACTTGTACTCTTTCTATCATCAATGTTTCCTACCCAATCAACATCAGTAAACACTTTTAAGTCTAGATTGCCTCCAAATTTATACCACAAGCCATAATCTTCAGTTCCTTTCAAGTATCTCAAGATTCTTTTGATTGCCATCATATGATTTTCTCTGGGTTTTACTGAGAATCTTGCTACTATACCAACTGCTAAGGCAATATCAGGCCTTGTATGAACTAGATACTATAATTTTCCAATCATTGATCTGTATAAGGTCTGATCTACTTCTTTTGAATCATCATCTTTTGTAAGCTTTAGTCCAATACACATGGGGGTACCAACTAGTTTTGCATCTTCCATACCAAACTTCTTAAGTATTTCCTTGATGTATTTAGACTAAGTAATGTAGATACCATTCTTGCTCTAATGAATTTGAAGACCAACAAAAAACTTTATCTAACCAAACATAGACATTTCAAATTCTTTGTTCATTTGCTCTAAAAATTCTTTGCACTGATCATCATTACTTGTAAACACAGTATCATCCACAAATATTTCTGCCAAAACAATTCTATTATCTGGTCCTTCTTTGATGTATAAACTAATGTTATCATTAGCTCTTTTGAAACCAATCTGAATAAGATAGTTATGTAATCTTTCATACCATGCTCTAGGGGCTTGTTTCAGACCATACAATGCATTGTGTAACTTGCAGACCATATCCTTTTTGTCTGGATCAACAAAACCTTCAGGTTGCTCAATGTAGACTTCTTCATCAAGAATACCATTGAGAAATGCATATTTTACATCCATCTGATATACCTTAAATCCTTTATGTGCTGCATATGCAAGTAGAGTTCTTACACCTTCTAATCTTGCAATAGGAGCAAAAGTCTCTCCATAATCTATACCTTCTTCTTGAGAATACCCTTTACACACTAATCCAACTTTGTTTCTAGATACTTGACCATCTTCATTCAGCTTGTTTCTAAATAACCATTTCGTTCCAATTACATTTTTGTCTTTAGGCCTAGGTACAAGAGTCCATGTCTTGTTTTTCTCTATTTCTTCTATTTCTTCATTCATAGCCTCAATCCAACTTTCATTTTCCAATGCATTTTTAACATTTCTAGGTTCAAAATCAGCAAGTAAACATGTACCTTTCAGTTTACTTCTTGTCATAGTACCATCTAATTGTTTCCAATAATCTGATCTGGTGTATGATGCTTCCTGACATACTTGGCCAATACAGGTTCCTTGCCTCTTGAATGAGTTATATTGTCATTTTCTTGAATTTCATCTTCAAGTTCAATTTTCTCAGGCTCAATAGATATTTTCTCAATAGCTTCAGGCTGAGACTCGGTTTCTTGTGATTCGGTTTGAACTTCTTCTTGTGACTCGGTTACTATACTGGGATCAGTAGATGCAGTTTCCTTATTGACAGATGTGTCTGGCAATGTATCAAGTTCAATGTAAACAAATCTTTTGTAATCCTTTGGTTCCTTTTTGCTTTCTTCTTCAGTCTTTTCTACAAACTCATCAACTTTCACATGTGCACTTTCTATGATTTTGTGAGTAGACAAATTCAGACATCTATATGCTTTACTTTTGCAAGAATATCTCGAAAATATTCCTTCATCACTTTTTACATCAAATTTTCCTTTTCTAGATTCTTTTAAGATGTAACATTTACTACCAAATACTTTCAAGTAACTTACATTGGGTTTATAGCCATACCATAACTCATAAGGAGTTTTGAATGTGTCTTTCCTCAACTATACTCAGTTCAAGGTATGAACTGTAGTGCTAATAGCTTCCTTCCAGTATTTAATAGCAATGTTCTTTTTAATCATTAGAGTCCTTGCACAATCCATGATAGATCTGTTCCTTCTTTCAGTTATTCCATTCTGCTCAGGAGTTCTTGGAGCTGATACCTATCTTTTGATTCCTCTTTCAATGCAAAAATTATTGAATTCATGGGAGATGAATTCACCACCTCTGTTTGATCTTAAGCACTTCATTCTTTTCCCTATTTCCTTTTCTACTCTTGCCAAATACCATTTGAATTTCTTAAATGCTTCTAATTTTTCTCTTAAATACATAACAGTCATCATTCTAGAGTAATCATCAACAAAGAGAATAAAAACAATTTCTCCAGTATAGCTTTCAATTCCAATAGGTCCACATAAGTCAGTATGCACAATATCCAAAATATCTTCAGACTGATAGTTTTTACTTTTAAAGCTAGTCTTTCCCATTTTACCAATCTGACAATTCTTGCATAGACTAAAATTAGGTTTCTTCAAAGTAGGAATACCTCTTACTTTCTTGAATTTTCTTATTTTCACCATATTATCAAAATTTACATGACATAACCTTTTGTGCCATAACCAATTTTCTTCAATTTGAGCAATAAAACATGAGCATTCACCAAGATCAAGATAAAACAGGTTACCTTTGGTTTGTTTTCCTAAACCAATCAGTTTTCCTTTGTCATCCAATAGTCTTTCTTTGCCATTCATGAATTCAACCTTGAATCCAATGTTGATTAGTTGTGCTACACTTAGAAGATTATGCTTTAGTCCTTCAACCCAATATGCATTATCACATATAAGTTCTTTGGTTAATGAAATTCATCCTCTTCCTTTTATACAACAAGGTTCATTGTTTCCAAACCTTACATTACCACCATCATAGTCTTCAAGGTGTCCAAACTTTGTTCTGTCACTAGTCATATGATGTGAGCATCCACTGTCTATAATCCATGTATCATTTTTGCTTATATGAGAGATAAGTGCCATCTCATCTTCATCATCATCAGATTCATCTTTTACAGCAATGAAGAAAATTTCTTCTTCACTATCATCAGAATCCTTAGCCAAAAAACATGTTTTCTTACCTTTATCCTTGAATGACTTGAAATTCTTCTTGCCATTGTACTTGTGACCTTTCTTCTCATCCTTGCTTTGCTTGTTTGGGCACCTAGCTGCAATATGACCAATTTCTTCACATGAAAAATAGATTAAAGGAGTTTTACCTTTGTATTTACCTCTACCTCTAGTATATTTCTTTGCAAGTAATGCTTCAATAACTTCAAGATCACTATCTGAACTTTCCTTTGATTCTTCTTCACTTTCTGACTGGATTTTCTTGCCCTTCTTAAGTGAAAGTTTGGCCTCAAATGCTGATTTAATATTTTTAGAAGTTGGAACATAGTTGTCATAGTTATCTAATTCAAAAGCTGTCAATCTTCCAACTAAGGCATCCAAAGTTATATTGTGATTTTTTTCACATCTTCTTTCTTGAATAGCAGATACTCTTATTGCATAGATAGGAAGCAATGTTCTAAGAACCTTACTTATAACAGTTTCATCATCAATTTTTCCTCCAGAAGCTCTGATTGTACTAACACTCACCTTGATCCTTTCAACATATTTTGCAATGTTTTCATCTTCTTTCATCTTCATCTGATCAAATTGTCCTCTTAGGCTTTCTGCTTTGGCTCTCTTCACATTGTCATCACCACCATAAATTTTCTTCAGCTTGTTCCATATTTCATAAGTAGTTGTGCAGTCTTTGATCTCATCAAATTCTTCATAGCTAAGAGCTGATACAATGTCTATCATCATGGTGTTATGGTTCTTTTTCTCTGAAATGTCTTCAATAGTTAATGTGCCAATAGGAACTGTATATTCTTGATCAATATATTTGCATCCTGAATCACCAATGGAAGCCAGATGAAGTCTCATGAGACCTTGCCATGCTAAAAGGTTATCTCTGTTAAGCCTTGGAATTTCTCTCTTGTAAGACATCCTGATCTTTAGCTTAGGTCCTTGAAACCCTTCCTGCAAGCACCAAAAGCTCTGATACCAATTGTTGGAAATATAGATGGAGTAACTGAGAGGGGGGGGGTGAATTAGTTAACCACAAAAATATTACCACAGATCCCTTAGATGTTTTATTAAATCATTTACTGCTATTATACTAAAAACTTAGTTATTGCAGTGAGTATTAATTATAACTATTCTTAAGCATTCATCAGTGATTAACATACATGAATAAAGAAAATATCATGAACACAAGAGACACCAGATTTAACATGGAAACCCAATATGGGAAAAACCACCAATGTAACTAGTTACTATTTTTCACTCTTCTGAAGTGAGCCCTATTAGGAGCCAACCTGGTTAAAGGTTACAAAACACACTGTTAGGTGTGACCTTGTTATAGGATTTAATCACCCTATTAGGAGTGGCCTTGTAAGAGGTCTTGAAACAATTCAATAGAACTGTCACCTTGTTAGAGGATTTACAAAATGGCTGTTAAACCAACTCGGTTAGGAGATTTTGAAATCACTACTACAATGGTAAGAAAGTAACAATGAAGTGACCTGAATAATGATGCAACTGAATTACTAATTATAGATCTCTGTTCTACTTCACTAGATCCTTCCTGATCAAATATATCTCTGCTGCTCTTCAAGGATATCTAATCATCCTTCAAAATTCTCTCACATTTTCCTTCTTTTTTACTTGCACACTTTTTAATTCACAACTTGACCTTCTATATATACCATTCAGATTGTCCATTCAGATTGTCAAGTCGGCACTAATAACATTACTAATCATTACAACAGTCGGCTGGAATAAACAAACTTTATTTCTCAAAATAACAAAATCCTTCACTGGGCCGACCTTGCTCGGTAAACACTAATCCAAAGAGATTTCCTTTGGTGACCGAGAGAACTCGGTAAGCACTGCAAATTTTGCAACATCCTTTGGAGACTAAGTGAACTTAGTAAACACTAACTTTCCTTTGATAACCATGGAAGCTCGGTTAACACTATTTTCTACCATACTTTTCTTTGACACCTGAAATATCTCGGTAGATACTGAAAACTGCCTGCAGACCGATTGAGCTCAGTAAATGCTGGGAACTACTTTTCTGATCGACTAAGCTTGATAATTGATATTACATTTGTGTGACATCAAAGAAAACACACAATTAATCCAAAAATCTCCTTCAGACAATTGTATCCAACATTTCTCATCCATGCATGAAATGTGCTAGTGATCGTATAAAATTACTTAAAACTAGTAAAGGGTGCTGAGAACAGCCTCTGGATTACAAAGGGATTCCATTCTGATGTGGGAGGTGTATTTAGATAGGGAATCCTAGTGGAAAGATGTCTCACACCATCATTATATGGTGGATAAGAAGTTGAAGCAACACGAGTTTTTCTCAAGCTGTGCATGGTGAGACATCGAATTAGGAAATTGGAAATGCATGTAAAGTGACCAATACTATGAAGGAAGTGGATATTTTGGATGATGGGTAGAGTGCTAGAAAGTTAGCAACCACACCAGAGGGTAGAGAAAAGAAAAGACCTATTGGGTGCCGAGACTAGAGGGCAGAGAAAATAATGTAGCTATCTCTGGTTCGGGCTAGGTTCTAACCCGTTACGATTGGTGTCGAACATTCTACTTTGGTTGTGTTGATAGAACTATGTTGACTTTATTTTGTAGTTGTTTAACATGAGAGTTTGTAGATTTTGGGTCACAGTCAGTGATTGGGAGAGCCCTGTTTTGGCACCAGTCATGTAGTACAAGCACTAGAATTGAGTTTTTTGGCACGGGCGAGGAAATTTTTGTATATCAACATGCAATAGAGTTTGGGGATTTTTTAGTATTTAAATACATTTGTGGGATGCATTTTAGAGTTTGGATATATGGGAAGAATGGCTGTGAAAAAGATATTTCTCTTTTTCATTCTAAGAAGATCCAGAGTGATTTTGAGTCATTGAGGAAATGCCCTAATCCTTCAAAAAGTGCTATTTTGATGAGTTTTGATCACTTGAGGGACAAAAAATTATTTGTTGAGTTGAAAATAAAATCAATAGAAGATGCTGAAAATGAAGTGAAAATTATCTCTATTATATTACAGTCTCCTATACTCTGCAAGTCTGTTTGACAGGGGAGATGCCTAGCTTCTTGAACCCCTATCAAACAAACTTACAGAGTATAGGAGACTGTAATATAATAGAGATAATTTTCACTTCATTTTCAGCATCTTCTATTGATTTTATTTTCAACTCAACAGATAATTTTATGTCCCTCAAGTGATCAGAACTCGTCGAAATAGCACTTTTTGAAGGATTAGGGCATTTCCTCTATGACTCAAAATCACTCTGGATCTTCTCAGAATGAAAAATAGCAATATCTTTCTCACAGCCATTCTTCGCATATATCTAAACTTTAAAATACATCCCATAGATGTATTTAAATACTAAAAAATCCCCAAACTCTATCACATGTTGATATACAAAAATTTCCCAACCCGTGCCAAAAAACTCAATTCTAGTGCTTGTACTACATGACTAGTGCCAAAATAGGGCTCTCCCAATCACTGACTGTGACCCACTGGCAACAAGCAGTAGAATGAGTGTGGACACCTAAAGATAAATATCAAATAGGGGAAAAGAACCTGCAACAACAGAGGCAATAGCTATAGATACAGATGAGGATATCCTAGAAATCCCTAATATAATAAATACGGTGAAGAAAAAACTAAAAAGAGTCAATGCAAAAAAATTTACTATTTTGGAAGATGCAAATCCAACTGAGGAGATGCTAAAGAGGATAGATGAATTGATTTACGAGCATGTTGTTTTGAAGTAAGCAGTAATGAATCTTTAGTTATAACAAAAGTTCAATAAAGGTTTATATTTTATACTCTTTTATGTCATGAACTAAAATATGTATGTGTTCTTGCTACAGGATTTTTTTCTTGCTCAATTACCTAGTCATGGAGATCGCGGTGAGGCTGGTAGTAGCATCATGCAAAATAGTAATAATTTCTACATTGACTCTTTTTAGTTTTTTCTTCACCGTATTTATTATATTAGGGAATTCTAGGATATCCTCATCTATATCTACAGCTATTGCCTCTATTGTTGCAAGTGCTTTTCCCCTATCCTGGACATCAAATTGTGACAAAAATATTAGTAAAACTATCACAATAACTCTAAAACTCTAAATAAAATAACATAATAATATAACATTTTTCAACTATCTAATTTGTACAATTTCAATAAGGTTTACCGTTGCTGAAGAATGGGTGGGAGGAGTATCCCCGTGGCCTGTATCATGTGGGGGATCCATATCGTACTGTGACAAAGATTAAATAGAAAAACTTCAGTGAACTGAAAGCAATAGACTTAGCAAAAAAAACTTTTTAATAAAATGGTATATTGGAGTCATAAGCCTAAGGTTAGTTTAAATGGTATATAGTACTTACCACCCTCATGATAGTAACTTTGTTTGTATCTATGCGATTTAAATGGTAATCTATTAGCAGTTCTTCCCTTGAACTTATTGATTTTATTACACATACAAAAACGTGATTCCCCTCACGTGCCTCAAATATGCAATTGGGTTGCTTATTAGTTGAGGAAGGTTGCGTGCTATTTATAAAACCCACAAAAAGAAATGATTTCTTAAAAATGCTCTTCGATAAAACTTGTTTGATTAACTTTGTTGGATAATGAAAGAACATTGTTTTAAGTAATTATCTATGAATGTTGTGTATTAATATTGAATTATATGTCATGTTAATGCATATTGTTATGTGTTAATGAATTCTTGATTAGTGTTGCGTATTAATGAATGTTATATCATATTAATGAATGTTATGTGATTGTATTGATTGAATGTTATAGTTCATAAATGGATGAATGAAGTGTGTAATTAGATGTTAATGGGGAATTTAGATTGATGTTAGGGGGAGGGGGTGAGGCCAAATGAGCTTCCACCTTCACCTGGTTGGCCTTGTTAAGAAGAGAATATTAAAGTATTCTCGTAACCAAGTGAATATCAAACTAACATACCTTCATTATTTAATCAATTTCATTCATTCTAGGTCTTTTCTCATAAGTGAATTTTGAATGCATCATTATCAAGAAACTATCAAATAAAAAATTAGAAGGGCCAATAGTCAACTGCTCATTGTCATTGTCTGGCATGATTCGGCTTCATTTTGTGTAAGTATTCTCATATTGAATGCGTCAACCTCTCTTGGCCTAATGTGGATTATTTCATTGGTTTTTGTTTTTGAGTAGGTGAAGTGTAAAATCATTTCCTATCTTCTATTCTTAATTCATTCAAACTGCAGCCTGACAAATATACTCAACATAGAATTGACTGCTAGTTTAGGAAATTGAACACACTGAGTCTTTGGCTTGAGAGAAAGAGTTGGGTAATGTTGTTTCTGGAGACCTGTGTAATTTTCCTTAGTGGCCTCTTTTTTTTTAATGGGTTATTATAGATAATTTATTTATTTTTTGGGTAGTTCTTTTGGTATCTCCACATATTGCTAAATTTTGCTGGTTGTACTTTACAAATACAGAACTATTTTGTGCACACTAGTTGAAATCCATATATTCATTGTGTTGATTTTGTTACACCCTTCATGACTATAATGTTTAAGTTAAGTTTTGATGCAATTTTATAAAGTAACAAGTTCTATTTTCATTGTTATTTTTAGTGGTTCTGAGGAGATTAAGAATTATCAAGAAAAGATATCGTAGTGGAAAGGAAAAGTTTCTGAGAGGTTACAAATATTGAGTCATCAATCAGCTATACTTTTTTTTAAGTAATCGCTATAGAAATGGTTAAGTTTTCCTAAATTTTTAAAATAAGTCATAATTATTTAGTATCATATTCTTAGCTGCAAGTTGCAGGTCTTCATACCATAAATTTTAGAGTTCAACTCTTACATGGACAAAGTTGTAGGTTATATTGAACCATATGTTATCTTTTTTGACTCTTTAGTTGTCAAAAACATTAAATTCACATCCTAGTTGTCATTGTGTTTGGGACATAAATCTTTATTTAACTAAATTAATTCTTTTCATATTGAGATAAAAAAATCTACAAATAAATCCTAGACTGGGGACTACATAGAAAACTAACATATGAAGAACTACTGAAATGGTAGTATCAAAGTTCCTTACAAGCAATCCACGTATCAAAATCTAGTTGTAGGATTGAAAAAAAAAGACAAGATAAAAATGTTCATAGGCCCATACAAGACACCCACCAAAATATAGACCATCAATTTATAGAACCCTTCCAAGATATCCCAAGGAATGATAGGTAGTGAAAACGAGATAGATAGAAAAAAGAACATAACCATATGCTGCCTCACCTGTTTGAGGTAAGCCAAACTTGGTCTAATTCTCTTAACAATGGTACATATCCGTCCAAGTGCAGCAACCTTCAAAGATTTGCAGTGGTAAAGAGAATCCCCATATTTTATCAGCCTAACATAGTCTTTGGCCACTTTGGCAATGAGATTGCGAGCAATATTGATCTAGCCAAGGGTCAACTTATAGTGATCTTTATTATATAAAACATTTAGTAGATCTCCATAAAATGGATGCACATCATCTTGGTGGGGGAAATAATCTTGGCAGATCTCCATAAAATGGATTCACACCATACCTATTAGTTGAACTAGACTTTCTTTGTTGTAGAATTGATTTAGTATAGAATATTTTCTAGCATGATTTTTTTTTTAAAAAGAAAGGTTTTCGTAGCATTATCTACCACTTGAGAAAAAGTTTCCATAGCTAATTTTCCTTGCCATAGTTAATATTGCTCTAAAGACTTACAAGTTAGTAAGTCCTCAGCTAAAGGGATGATAAACTAAATAAAGTTCCAAACATATGAACAAATAAAACTCATACAAGCAAAAGCTAAAGCCAAATTGAATAGCATTGGCTATTTGTTAGCGGAAGGTCCCTACTAGAACAGACACATTTGTCACTTCATTAAGATGAAAATTGTGTACTAAGTTTCCTAACTGTATAATTCATCATCATCTTTATTATCTATTGTAGCAAATACATCTGAAGCACCAGTAGAAGCACCAAGAAATAAAAATTCAAAACAAAATCCTTGAGATTTTTGTAGTGTTTGTGCAAAGGCTTGATAATTCTGAATATCAGCATCACTAACACTTCTTTGGGCATATTTCATTAACTCCTCAAAATGAGCAGCCTTTATTTCAGCTACCTCATCACTATCATCCTCATCCATTGCCTCAGGGTTCTCACTCTTTTTCTTTCATGTTCAATATCCTATAAAAGAGCAGAGGAAATAGAACATAACAAATTGAAATAATAAGATACAAGTTGAGGAAAATTGAATCAAAAAATGTAAAATTCTAACAAACCAATTCAAAAAAAACCATTAAGAAATTCATAACCAAATCTAGCTTGCAAAAGCCACCACAATTGAAACTCACCTTCTCAATATTTTCTCTAATAGCATACTTGCAAGCCCACTGACAAATCTCTGTAATATCAGCTCCACTGATTCCTTGGGTATAACGGGCCAATGCCATTAGGTCCACATCCTTTGAGATAGGTGATTTTCTCAAGAAAGAACTAAAAATTTGATAACGTGAGGACTCATCAGGTAAGGGAATATAAATCAAATGGTCAAGTCATCCAGGCCTTAGCAATGCAGGATTGATGATATCAAGTTTGTTTGTAGCACCAATAATGAAAATTGTTTTCTTGGCTATCATACCATCCATCTCTGTCAATAACAAGTTAAGAAATCTATTTGCAATACCACTAGCATCCCCAATACTGCTTCCACATTGCAAACATGTGAACCAATTATGCATCACCAGTCAGAGCCTATCTCTCAAATAGTTCAAACAAAATGAAAAAACCCACAGTTTCACGCAGAATAGAGCAAATTGATTGCTAGAGCCCAAAGAAGTCTGGAAAACAAAATGAGCAGGGACCCGCTGGCAACAAGTAGCAGAATGAATGTGGACACTTGAAGATAAATATTTAGACTAATCACTGATCAAGATGTCATTGGTGATTAGTCTAGATATTTATCTTCAAAAAAAAATTTAAACACTTTGTATTTCATCAAAATTTTGACTCACCGTGGTTGATGTTTTGACTCACTGTCATCGAAAGTCTGGCCTAGTTTGGTCTAAAAAGTGACCATTCTGTGTCAAAATGTGGCATCATGGGTTTGGCATCCTGGTCAAAGCCTCTAAATATTTTGACCAATATTGGTCTAAAGTGCGATGAAATGTGGTTGAAATATGACCGTCGTGAGTTTGGCATCTTGGTCGGAGCTGCCAAATATTTCGACCAATATTGGTCTGAAGTGTGACGAACTTTGGTGAAAATATGACCACTTTCTAATGTTATTTTCAACCAAGATTGACCTCATTTTCGACCAATGTTGGCGTCGAGCATTCCATGGTTGCAGGTATAGGTCGATATTTCGATGCCGATAATAGCAACAAACTAGTTGGTTGACTATTCGACCAAGTTGGGTAGAAACTTCAACCAATAGTTCATCGAGAAATGGTGCAAAATGTACTAGTGCCTATCACTGAACCTATTTGTAGCCGTCGCAATTGGGATGCCTATTTGTCGCAAAAAATACAAATGATGACGTCCTGTCAGAATCTTCCGATGGGTCACCATCATTTTTAGTTTTTTTGTCGATGGAGATGTTGTTAATGCAACGGATATCAATCGGAAGTTTATGATGAATATTTGTCATTTTTAGTTTTTAACGATAGCGATGTTGT
Source organism: Chamaecyparis obtusa (assembly GCA_027943335.1). Taxonomy (NCBI): domain Eukaryota; kingdom Viridiplantae; phylum Streptophyta; class Pinopsida; order Cupressales; family Cupressaceae; genus Chamaecyparis; species Chamaecyparis obtusa. Next base: position 136,838 of record BSBK01006803.1, read on the forward strand.
ACATGCGATGAATACCAGTCAAAAATTTATGACGAATATCCATCGTTTATAGTTTTTTTACCGACAGTGATGTTGTACACGTGATGGTTGGATGTTGTATTTTTTTGATAGATAACCATCATTGTTTTATGACTACCGTAGTTGCGACAAAAATTAGTTTTTTTTTTAAAATATATATTTGTCAATCGAGTTGGTATCAATTCAGAACGGTGTTCTTGTAGATCTAGTTCTTGCTCATGATTTGGTTATGGATCATTTAGAGATGACTTTGCAATAGATTCAGTAGTGGCTCATGGATTATTGAGTTGATTCTAGAGACTAGGATTTGGAATAGATCCTACCGAATCAAGATTTTTGATAGTGATTGCTCCAGCACAAGAAGCTAGTGCAGCAATCAGAGATGCATTCTTCCTGATGTGTTCATGGGATATATGTGGACCTGATTTCATTTGGATATGATTTGAGTGACTTCTTGACTTCTTTGGTGTGAATTGGATTTGATTTGTTCCTATGGAGTGTAGCAGTGACTTGACTTGGAGTTTGAGTAGACTGTGCATTGATCGGCTTAAAGATAGAATTGAGCTACTCTTTGCGTTCTTATTGAGATCAGGTTGTGATGGATCATTGTGATTGTCTACCATTTTTGTCATAATTTCAAATGAGTTAGATGTGATGTCGAGAGAGTGACGTGTAGAACTTGCACATTGGAGATTCGTAGATCACTATGGTGTCCATGATGACTTGGGAGAAGTCTTCTTCTTGCTGAACCAAGCTAAGAGACTTATATTATAGAAAGTGGGTCATTTGATGTGACTTATGAGACATTGGATGCCTCTTCACAGCGGGTTCATGGTGTGGTCCGTGGTGTTTCTTTGTGACTAGGTTCTTGGCAGAGATTTGTTGATTTGGTAGCCATTGAGATGGATTGATATATATTTGTCGTACGTGGATTGAGATCTTAAATTATTGAGCTTTTCTTTTTTTTGAGAATAGTTTAACATTCTCTACTTATCAAGGCCAACCATGTGAAGGTGGAAGCTCATCTAACCCCTCCTAGGAGCCTCTTATGATTTATGACATTTTAAGACCTCTAAGATGTATTCTTAGGGATCATAAAGGGTCGTAAAGGGTCATAAGGGGTCCTGGGACACAACAACTAAGAAACATAAATATAGGCATCATGGTCACATTTTTTTGGAAACACAACATAATTGAGTGGTATACCCAGATGATGCAATGCAACTACTCCTCTAGTTACAAGTCTACACTACAGTAAACAAAACTCATAGATAAAGAATAAATTTAAGGAGTGAAGGAGGAGGGCCATAATGACCAAAATAATATAGGGACCTTGTATTATTTTGGTCATTACGACCCTTCTCCACTCTCTAAATTTATTCCTTATCTATGGATTTTAGATCCCATAGTGTAAACTTGGAACTAGAGGATTGATAGTTGTGTTGCATCATCTGGGTATACCATTCAATTATGTTGTGTCTCCAAAAAATTGTGACCATGATGCCTAAATTTATGTTTCTCAGTTGTTTTGATATCTACATTTATGTTTCTCATTTGTCATGTTTATGTGCATGTTCTTTATGTGTATCTACTAGAAATTCTTTAAAAAAATTTAGTATCTACAATATCCCTCTGTTAATCACATTTACGCATATGGTCCCAACAAAGTAGTGCACAAACTACACAAAGAAGGAATCACAAAAATATGATTTCTATTTTCGCTATTGAAGCAATCTTGGTGGCACTAGTTGCCTCTTGAGCCTTGCACGAGTTGCACTCATTTCCTACATCAGGTATAGATGTAGATGGGGTAGATATAAATGTGGTTTCATCAACCCATCGAAAGTATTGACATCCACTATTTCCCTACAATACCAAATGTACATTAGTTCTTCATAAAATGATTAGTTGTCACATTTTTTTTAAACATAAAATATAATTACGTATCCAGACCTTCTTCCTATTTGGGCAAACCCAAAATTGATGCCCATGATTACTTGTTGTGTGTGACATCTTCAACATGCATGGGCGAACACCACATTGACACATAGGCACATTGACCAAAGTCATCGATGCTATTTCGACAAATATTGCATTATCATTATTTTGTTCATTCATACTAATTATAATTACAATAAGAAGAAACATACTAATGTAGACTTGCACATTTTTTGGCTAAGTCAAAGTCTTTGGTTTAAATCACTAGACACTCAAAACAAAATGACAAACCAAAGACAACCATGCAATAAAAAGCAATTACTAAGCAATTCAGAATTAGCTCACTCCACTGCAGGGAACAAAGAGAATCCCCTATGATTTAACATCATTGATGTACAAGGAAATAGAAAATTAGCAAAAGCAACTCTCATAAGATAGTATTTAGATTAAATGCATTTATATAAAAAAATACCCCATAAAATTATAAAGAAAGGTAATTTTCTTAATCATGTCACTAATTTTTGCATGTCTAAATATTGGTTTCTTTCAAGTGATTTGATTCTTGTCATGCTCACTACAAATGAGAACAGTCTTAACTAGTGAGGTTATTTAAGCATATAGAGATTAAATACACTCTTTTAGAATGAAATTTCTCTTAACAAAAGATCAAAGATATATAAGTAGGACATATAAAACAAGGTGAATAAGAGTAGTACAAATTAAAAAATCATTAGAACATGCCAAACATCTGGCATAATTGTACATTTCATTCATGTCATTGATATTCTTCTTCATCCATCTCATCATCAAGATCCTCATCATCGATGACATCATCACCACCTCTATCATTGTCATCACCATCACCATCAACATCATCATCATCATCATCATCATCATCATCATCATCATCATCATCCTCATCATCATTCTCATCAGTAGAAACATCATCGTCATTAGTAGCAGCATCATCGTTGTCTTCTTCATATTCTTCTTCGACTAGCTCTTGATCATGATCATCATCTTCCACTTCTTCATCTTCCTCAGTATCTTCTTCCATTGCATTATACTTTATCAGCCTTCCTCTTGGATCATGTCTAACAACAAATGACCAACCTAGTTTATGTGGAACCTTTGAGTAAAATACCTACTCACATTATCTTGGAAGAACATAGGGCTCTTCTCCAACTGGCTCAAACAACCTTGTATTAATCATTGAAAATCCATTGCCATGTTCAATAACCGTTCTATCAGGATCATTTTTATTGAATCATAGTCTATACCATTTCACAATGAAGAGAACTAATTTGAAAGATTTAAAGTCATAGTCAATTATATCAACCAAAAATACCATAGTATCGATTTTGCATCTCTCGAGGATGTAAGTCATTTCTAGATGAAATATTAGTCACCTGGAACACTAAACTTATCCCAGAATCACAAGTTCTCTTCGTGTCATCCAAATTTTTGATGCGAAATTTATAACCATTGCAAAACATAGCCTTGTCATGTTTCACCTGTAATAATGTCAAACATGTATAAATTATTGCATCATGAGTTGAAAAACATACGGTTGATTAATTAAAAAATTTATAAGTACCTGGTGATCTCTTAAACCATATGCTAAATCTATTTCCTTTTGTCAAACATTGGGATCTCCATTACAATGAGCTTGTATAACCAATAAAGACATGGATTCCTAAGTTAATCTATGACCATCATGTTGACATAGTTCAATCCATACCGTCATCCAATCTTGATTGTTTGCAATAAACAAATGTATTGCATCCCACTCTTTAGCAATTGTACAAAAATAAATAGATGGATTACAACAGATTTATTTTGAAGATTAATAATTAATTTACTACAATAATATTTCATAATTTATTACCTTTTAGTTTCCTAAATCTACCATTTCCCACCAAGTACTCCCCTTCAAATTTTTTAATTGAGTCGAGATCCCAAATGCAATCTATATGAGTCTTTGCTACAAGATTAGGAAGATATTGAGTAATGTACACCATCATCTAGTATACCATATATCCCTCAACCATAGAACCATCGGGATGTACTCTTATTCATACCAAACCCTTCAAAAATTTCAAGTGTCTCTCAACCATCCACATTGACCTAGCATGTACAGGTCCACACAATTCAATCTCCTCAACTTTGTGTATGAGGTAGTGTTCTTATGCATTGAAAAAAGCTGGAGGCAAACACTTTTACATTTCACACATTAATCGACAAATTATTTTCTTCCAATATTTTATATCTTCTTTATGGATTTCTTTAGATGACAATCACCTACAAGGGATTCAAGACATAAATATATAAATACGAGACTTTACAATATATTACTTGTTTGATATATTAAACAAATATCACTGCTTACCTCATGTATTTTCCAAGATTGTATATCACTTGTTTGATATTATTTTCAAAGTTCTCTGGGAGAGATAGGGGTAGAAAATACTGCAACAATTGTCAACTGATCATTTCATACAATGAAAATTGAATGCAATTACACAAATATATTGTAAATACAAAAGACTATGAATTACCTTGATGAAGGTATGTCAATCATGTGCTTTCATCCCTGACCCAAAATCATTTTTCTTTGATATGAGATTGCTTATATCTGCAGCAAATCCTATAGGAAATCAAATTTTTTGGATCACTTCTTTTATGGCATTACTTTTTTTCTCTGTTAATAACCAAGGAAGAGAACTTGCATTAATCTGGTCTCCATTTCTATTTGATTCAATGATATTTTTCATTGCATTATTGGAATCATGAATGTCACTACAAATTTTGCCAAGTTTTTCTTTGTTACACCTTTCATCCAATATTTTCCACAGTGTCTCTATTACATACTTTCCAATATGCATAGTATCAAACAAATGCACAATTTGTAGTTGCTCATAGTAGGGCAGCCTACTAAATTCTCCAGGATAATATTTTAGTCCCTTTAGAAGCTGGTCAGTGATGCCTTCATGACCTTCAAGATCATCAACTACATAATTAGCCAACAAAACACAATCAAAATATATAATTTTCAAACATCGACCATTAGGTACTAGAATGATATTACCTTGAATTCTATTATATTTCAACTACCATAGGTGAGGTGTCATTCTTTGGGGCTTTGATGTAGTCTCTTCTTTCCCATTGAAAATATGTCTTTCTACACTTCGATACTTATGATTTATGGGGAGGAACTACCTATACTCATCAAACACCTACTTTCTTAAACTTTTGGAATGATGAGATTTCATCTTTAGACCACACATTGGACATGAAAATTTTCCCTTTGTTTGAAGACCTACAAGATAACAATACAATTTGATTAAATATGTATATTTTTAAAATTTGAATTATCACGTACAACTAGAATTCACCATAACATACCACAGAAATGTGTCGACCTTGGAGCATCATGAATTGTCCACACAAGCATTACATGGAATTGAAATTGTCTTTGTCCAATTGGTCTAGAGATATCATACATAGTGAAACCATTCCATAACACCAACAACTCGTCGATAAGAAGCACAATATATACATTCATATCTTTCACTTGGTACTTACCTAGTTGAATTAACAACAACATCAGATAATTATTGTGGCCATTTCACTCCAAGAATTATAATTAGATGTAGATAACTATAAAATAATAAGATACTTGGAACAATCATTTCCAACATAATGGGCTCCTTCTTTATTGACATCCATGGAGGAAAGTTATTGTTTATAACAAAAATAGGCCACACCGAGTAAACGGATCTCATCTCTCCATGCAGATTGACACCGTCTGATGCTAGAGAAAGTCTGAGATTTTGAAGTTCTTCTTTAAAGTGTGGCCACTTTTCCTCTATGTCCATAAATGATGAACCATTCATAGGCATTCTAATAATGTCATCTTGACTCCTACCATGTGCATGGTAATCCATAAATTGTGCCAAGCTATTGCACCTGAATAATCATTTCAGATGTGGAATAATGGGGATGTGATGAAGAGCCTTGCGAGGCACCTTTTTTTTCATTTGATCATCTTGATATCTACTCGTATGGCATTCAGGGCATTTTGTTGCATTTTCATGTTCTTTATAATAAATAATATGATCTTCAAGACAAGCATCTATTGTTTGATACTCCATTCCAATATGTTTCATATTGGCACATAATTCTCAGTACAAGTGAGGGAGAAAATTTGATGGTGGTAACAAAAAGTCACCTATCAATTTGCAACAAATAATATAAGTTGTTACTATAAATAATCTCAATGGTACATGTTTCACCTTTAATAGACTATAATGACATATATGACAAACCTTAGCATACGTGACATTGCTATGTTGGATAAACCATTCATAACCTTCAAATTCACCAACAACAATACAGCAGAGAGAAGAGTAGATTAGGAGCCTTCGTAAAGGGTCATGTCTACCTTCTCAAGTAGAGGTATATCATGGACGTCATCAATGTCATCCTCATCATAATCATCATCATCATCATCAACACCACCACCAATAGCACAAGTACCAAATGTGTCAACAATCAATGTATTCATACCATCATCTTCAAATGTGTTTTCTAGTGCATGATCATCATCTTCTATGGGATCATGATCTTCAACTTCAATACTCACACCTCCATGTTCCTCTATATTCACACTGGGGAGATCAACCTATATAAAAATGATGATAATCAAAGCCCCCTTCAATGTGATAATCAAACCTCCTTCCATGGTTCATATGTATATTAATTGTGAAAAAAATATAACAAACAACTTACCACTAGATTATAATCAAACCCCCCTTCAATATGACCATTCTCCCTACAATGTCTCTTTGTTGTTTTGATTTTGATTCTTCTTGTCTTTAAGCTGTTACAACTCTTGCATGGACAATAACATTTGTCATTGCCTTCTCTTTGAAAGTTAGACAACAATCTAGCGATTGTCTCCCTATTTTGATCAAATTCCCTTGAATTATCTGACATGATCCTTAATGTGTATATCTACAAAATAAATTGGAGATGCCTCCTTTCATTAGCTTCATGTCACCTTCTCATAGCTTCTCATTTTTTGATAGATTTCACCAAAGCCTTTGTAGGAAACCAAGTAAGTGGTATTCTTGAATTCAAACACATTGAGCTGCTACAACTGAATTATAAATCATGAATTCACTATAAATCAAGGGGCATTATAAATCATAAACTCACTATAAAATTAATGTATTGCTCTAGATTTCATATGGACATTTTTTCAAATGGTTGGTGTATATGTTTATTCAAATGGAGTTATATCATTTGGAATGGATATATGATAGGTTGATATCAAATTCTATGTCCCTATTTGATCTAATAGCATCAATATAGCAAACAGAGCACTGACCAATCAAATAGGGACATGAGGTGCTCAAATAGTGAGCTCATAAAACAATACATTTAGTCTTAATAAAATCTTATAAAATAGCATATATTGTGTGAAGTGTTTGATCTCTTTTTATGTGTTTTGTTGTTGATATTCACCATGTGGTACTCCCTGTTTATGATCATTTCATGAGGAAATATCTTGATGGATTGCGGGCTGCAAGCCAGGGTATCATGCATTATTTATGAGCTCACTATTTGAGCACCGACCAATCAAATAGGGACATGAGGTGCTCAAATAGTGAGCTCATAAACAATGCATGATAAGGTAGTTGTAGGTAGTTATCTCTTCTATAATGATGGAGGAATAAAAGGTATTGATCAATGAAGTTGCTGCTATTAGATCATACATGAATACACTTACTATTTTTAATTTGAGCTCGAGCATCATGCAATTTTATTGTTGTCATTGCATGCTTGTTGTTGTTGTCCACCATATATTGTTTTGTACACTATGTATTTCATTGAGACTATGAGCTTGGCATTTGTAATATATTTTCTGTTATTGGATCAATGCTATGATGTTGTTGAGGTTGTAGATGCATTGAGTCAACACTATCATTCTATTTTGATAGCAGCAATATAACAAACAGAGCACCATCCAATCAAATAGGGACATCAGTAAGACATTTAATGCATTATTACTTCATCATGATAAAAATTTCATTGGCTCAAAGCACATAGAAATTTAAAATAGTAGGATATCTTAATCTTTATGAGCTCAAATTCAAAATAGTAAGTGTATTATTTTATTACTGATGTCCCTATTTGATCTAATAGCATCAATATAACAAATAGAGCACCGACCAATCAAATAGGGACATGAGGTGCTCAAACAGTGAGCTCATAAAATAATATATTTAGTATTAATAAAATCTTATAAAACAACATATATTGTGTGAAGTGTTTGATCTCTCTTTATTTTTTTTGTTGTTGATATTCACTATGTGGTACTCCCTGTTTATGATCATTTCATGAGGAAATGTCTTGATAGCTTGTGGGCTGCAAGTCAAGGCATCATGCATTATTTCTAAGCTCATTGTTTGAGCATCGGCCAATCAAATAGGGACATGAGGTGCTCAAATAGTGAGCTCATAAACAATGCATGATAAGGTAGTTGTAGGTAGTTATCACTTCTATAATTATGGAAGAGTGAAAGGTAATGATCAATGAGGTTGTTGCTATTAGATCATACATGAATACACTTACTACTTTGAATTTGAGCTCAGGCATCATGCAATGTTATTGTTGTTATTGCATGCTTGATGTTATTGTCCACCATATATTTTCTTATACACTGTTTATTTCATTGAAACCGTGAGCTTGGCATTTGTAATGTATTTTTTGTTATTGGATCAATGCTACCATATTTTTGAGGCTTTAGATGCATTGAATCACCACTGCCATTCTATTTTGATAACAAAAATATAACAAACAAAGCACCTTCCAATCAAATAGGGACATCAGTAAGACATTTAATGCATTATTACTTCATCATGATGATAAAAATTTCATTGGCTCAAAGCACATAGAAATTCAAAATAGTAGGATATCTTAATCTTTATGAGGTCAAATTCAAAATAGTAAGTGTGTTATTTTATTACTAATGTCCCTATTTGATCTAATAGCATAAATATAACAAATAGAGCACCAACCAATCAAATAGGGACATGAGGTGCTCAACACTGAGCTCATAAAACAATATATTTAGTCTTAATAAAATCTTATAAAACAACATATATTGTGTGAAGTGTTTGAACTCTCTTTATTTTATTTTTTGTTGATATTCACTATGTGGTACTCCCCATTTATGATCATTTCATGAGAAAATGTCTTGATGGTTTGCGGGATGCAAGCCAAGGCATCATGCATTATTTATGAGCTCACTGTTTGAGCACCAGCCAATCAAATAGGGACATGAGGTGCTCAAACAATGAGCTCATAAACAATACATGATGCCCTAGTTGTAGGTAGTTATCTCTTCTATAATGATGGAGTGAAAGGTAATGATCAATGAGGTTGCTGCTATTAGATCATACATGAATACACTTACTATTTTGAATTTGAGCTCGGGTATCATGCAATGTTATTGTTGTCATTGCATGCTTGTTGTCATTGCATGTTATTGTTGTTGTGCACCATATATTGTTTTATACACTGTTTATTCCATTGAGACCATGAGCTTGGCATTTGTAGTGTAATTTCTTTTATTGGATCAATGCTACCATGTTGTTGAGGTTGTAGATGCATTGAATCACCACTGCCATTCTATTTTGATAGCAGCAATATTACAAACAGAGCACCGTCCAATCAAATAGGGACATCAGTAAGATATTTAATGCACTATTTCATCATGATGATAAAAATTTCATTAGCTCAAAGCACATAGAAATTCAAAATAGTAGGATATCTTAATCTTTATGAGCTCAAATTCAAAATAGTAAGTGTATTATTTTATTACCGATATCCTTATTTGATCTAATAGCATCAATATAACAAATAGAGTACCGACCAATCCAATAGGGACATGAGGTGCTCAAACAGTGAGCTCATAAAATAATATATAGTCTTAATAAAATCTTAAAAAACAACATATATTGTGTGAAGTGTTTGATCTCTCTTTATTTGTTTTGTTGTTGATATTCACTATGTGGTACTCCTCGTTTATGATCATTTCATGAGGAAATGTCTTGATGGCTTGTGGGCTACAAGCTAGGGCATCATGCATTATTTATGATCTCACAGTTTGAGCACTGACAAATCAAATAGGGACATGAGGTGCTCAAACAGTGAGCTCATAAACAATGCATGATACCCTAGTTGTAGGTAGTTATCTCTTCTATAATGATGGAGGAGTGAAAGGTAATGATGAATGAGGTTGCTGCTATTAGATCATACATTAATACACTCACTATTTTGAATTTGAGCTCGGGCATCATGTAATGTTATTGATGTCATTGCATGCTTGCTGCTGTTGTGCACCATATATTGTTTTATACACTATTTATTTCATTGGGACCGTGAGCTTGGCATTTATAATGTATTTTTTATTATTGGATCAATGCTACCATGTTGTTGAGGTTGTAGATGCATTGAATCACCACTGTCATTCTATTTTGATAGCAGCAATTGTAATACCCAAAAAATGGGCTATAATTTCATTAATCTTCTATATCAACAATTCGAACGAAATCGACATCAAAGTCCTAACCTAAGGCACATCTAAACATCATCGAATCCTAATTGATTATCTTAAATTCTGCATCGGGGAATATTTCTAGCAATATTTCTAATTATCTTAATTATCTTTAATTTAATGATTATTTGGCAATAAATCACATTTATCCTAAGTTTGATTAATTGAATATTTTCATATTTAATTAATTAGATTTAATATCTTGCCACTTAATTGTGTAATTAAATTTAATTCTATCTATTATTAATTGTATTATTTAATTTTGACAATAAATCTAATATCTTATGAATAATTGATTAAATTCTAATTTAATTAATTAAAGCAAGTTGTCATTATTTAATAATATAGTTTTTAATAAAAGTTTGATTAAATAATTGATTAACCCATAAATCAATTATTTATTTTCAAAAATTAGTTAAGTTGAGCATAAATCACTTTATTTATTTATTAATTCATAATTATCCATGTGCACAATCAAAGAAACAGTTAAACTCCAAATTAGAAAATCAATGCAAAGTGTTGACTTTTTAGAACTCAACATCTTTTTTGAGTTTTAAAGTTGATCTAAACTTCTAATTTGAGTTAAAAAGTTGTTTTTGCATGATTTGCATACTTTTGTGAATTAAATTATTTTTATTATCAGATAACTCAAAAATCAAGCTGAGTTAATCTGAGTGATTTATGGTTTTTTTCCATGCACCTCCAAAGCCTTCGATTTCTATAAAATTAAAGCTTCAGCTCATCTCAAATCATCTCATAATTTTGCAAGCTTACTTTGCCAAAGTCATCTACGAATTGTACAACTATTTTGAAGAATTAGAATTTGGAGAATCAAAGCTTATTGTGAATCAAGGCTATTGTGAGATCAATTTGTTTTTTTTACATTCATTTAGATTCTTTTTCATATAATTGTTAGATCATTTTAGCATATCAATTTCCATATTAGCATAGATTCATATCAGTTTTTCATTATTATTGCATAGAAAATCAAAAAAATATAAATTAATTGCATTCATATTTCATATCAGTTTTGCATTCAAATCCTTCGTTTAGGTGTCGTCTAGGTCACTGATCTCGATAACAATCTGAGAACATCAATCTTGCACCTATTAGAAGGTAGTAAATTGCTTGGTTAGATTAGCTTTCAATTTTGCACGATTTTGATTTTTGCTAACCTCTAATATTTTACTGAAGTGTTGTGTCTACAGATCAGGTACAAAATTCACACACACATTTTTGGCACCCACCGTCGGGCCTTGAAATGGGTTTCCAATTCAATTCTATCAATTTCTATCTTTTTCTCCTCAGTTTCTGTGCAAAAATATGATTTTTATTTTTTGTCCGTACAATCTTTGTATGAGTTTCTGACAAAAGTCATATGCGTTTGAGCCTTCTATTGTATGACAATTGACGGAGTATCATTTCATCAGGCACCCACTGTCATTTGGAAGCTGGATTATCATTTCATCAGACACCTAGTGTCGTACAAGTTTCCAGACTGTCGTCTGGGAGCATATCCACTGTCGTACGAGTTTCTTACTATCATCTGGTAATAGACCCACTATCATACGAGCTTAGGCATCAGATTTCAATTGTCATTTCATTTTTGCAGGCAGTTTGTCAGATTTGATTTTTGGATTTTGACTAACAGCTAATCTTAACAGTTGGAATTCTCTATTTTTTATTGACTCTTGCTGGTTTTGATTGAAAAAAGTGTAAAGTTTGCTAAAATCAGGTAAAAATCTACTAAGCGCATTGTGAGGATCTCAGGTATTCCACTTGTGCTGATAATATTTCAATTTGGGCTTAAAATAAATCTCTCGTGTGTCTAGCTTGGGTGATTCTTTTCATGCTTTTGTTTTACACACTTGCATAATTGATACGAGGTTGTGACCCCTTACGGATTCATTAAGTAGTCTCAAATACTTGTGATTGATCTTGATTGCTATCTTGGGTTATTGGACTCACTAATCTGTCAGCCCCTCATTCTACCCCATGGTTGCAATCTCAGCGCCATAAAGGGGAGGGGTCAACAGGACAGAAGTGTTAAGTGTTCCACTTGGCAACCCATTTGTGCTTTTAGGAACTCAATTGTTTTCTAAGTTGGGGACTCATTTTTAGCTTGTGTGAGGTGTTAAGTGTTCCACCTTTTGGACTCATCTCATATTCACTTTAAGTGTTAAGTGTTCCTCTTTCTGCTTTTTGGGTACTTTTGGTAGATTTGCTTTTGGAAATATACATCTGTGCTCACATAGTAATTAGGCCCTATGAACACTATTTGTGATTCTTGAGAGATTGGATTCCTAGTGAAATCCTTCTTGATGACAAAATCCTTGTAGGTAGGGAGGATACTTAGTGTGTTTCACATTCAACTTGATTAGTGTGTCTTCTCTTATTGATCGATACATTCTCTCCCAGGAGAGGTTGATAGATCACGTGGGGTTGACATCATGAGCTTTGGTGAATCAAAATTGGTTAGTGCGCCTTCTCTTATTGATTGATACATTCTCTCCCCAGAGAGGTTGATAGATCACGTGGAGTTGACATCATAGACCTTGGTGAGACAAACTTTGTCCTAGCATGTCGGATTAATTTGGTTGCTTTGTTTGGGTTAAAAGTGAAAAGGTGTCAAAAACCTTGGATCTAGAGCCAAGTCCCCTTGTGGTATACTATTGTGAGTCACCTTGAGAGAGGGTTAACCATAGCAGACATTCCTTTCACAGGGCAAACTGCGTTGATGGAACCTCAAGTGGTAATAGCCATTTTCACCGTGGTAGTGATAGCCGCTATATAAATGTCCTTGTGGAAGAAATCTCCACAGGTATGGTTCATTGTTGGGTTGTCAGATCTCCCTAGTAGCTCCTGAAGATTAAATTCTCGGACTATGTCAAAACCTTGGTGCACTGAGATTGGAGTTCACCCCTTTGGATCATAAAAGTTGCAGAGTCAAACCATTACTAAAAACCCTAGTGAGGCCAAAGTTTCATTTTCTAGGGTATATGTGCATCATTGCAAAACATTTTTGGAACATACACAATTAACACTTCTGAGGACTAGAACGAATAAGTCACTTGATTGTTCATGCACAAGGTTGCTTTTACCCTTGTTCATTATTTTCAGACATGCTTGAAATCACTTGCTTGCTATTTTGCGTGCTTGTTTATCTATCTGGTTACTAAAAATGAACAAATCTGTTACAATCCTCAAATCTGGACATTGAAATTTACAAACAATCTGAATCTGCAAACTCAAAATTTTGCAAAAATTGACGTAAATTCCTTTCTAGAGTCAAAAATCATTTCAGGAAGTCAAAAGTCATACGAGTTTTTCCAAGTGTCATTTCATTACAACCCATCTATCATATGATTGAGTACCCAGTGTCGTACGAGTTTCCATGCCAGCAAATTCTCAAAGTCAAAATCTTGCAACTATCGTATGAGATTTTCAAGTGTCGTTTCATTACTACCCAACTGTCGTATGGTAAAGAACCCAGTGTCATACGAGTCTTTCTGCCAGTTAAATTCAAAAAGTCAAATCCTGCTAGCAACTATCATGTGAGTTTTTCAACTGTCGTATGAGCTTTTCAACTATCATTTCATAGCATACCCACTGTCATACGAGTCTCTAGAGTGTCGTTTGGGAAATTTTTGAAAGTTGTCAAAAAATTGTCAAAATTGCCAGATATTTAGCTTTTTCAGCCTAATTTCAAAATCCGTCGAATGAATCACTATGTCAGAAATAGAGTAGTAGCTATTAAGAATCTAATCATTTTCCTAAAGTGGCCTTTTGAATCCGATTCAGCCTTCTATTTAATCAATTTGAGTCCTTATCATCCTGTGTCAAAACCTTGTCATAACTATCAATCTTCAATCAATCATCAAAATGACTAAGAGTTGTGATATCTTGTCCGCTATCTTTTGGGAACCTACCCATACATCCAGGGCATAGTATCCTTCATCCACATCTAATCAAATCTTCAAATCAATCAAACCTTGACAAGGTTGCATCATTTGATCATCTTGATTCAATTCATTCTTCTGTTATCTAGATCTTATTCTTTTGTTTCACTTGAGGTGAATGGTGGAGACTAGAGCTTCCTCTTACAAGAAATCTATCACCACTCTCCAAACTCCAACTCTTGAGAAACTTATCAATTCTAGTCTTTACAAGGATGATGGTCTTGGCAACTATCGATTGAAATCTAGTTACATACCTCCTCCATCAACTCACAGAAGTACTCAACATACTCCCCATCAATCTAATCCAGGGAGTCCACACTCTCCTACCATGTCTCAAGCTGGGAAAAACTTTGGCTCTCAAAGAGCTCAATCTCAACATGGTGCAGATCAGGAACCCACACCTAAAGAAATTGCTCGCTATCAAAATGATGATGAATTTAACAAGATGATGAGGCATTTCTTGAAAGAAAATAGAGAAGCATACTTTTTACAACTAGCTCATCAAGGAGCTAAACTTCCTCCCAACTTTAATGTTGAAGATATCATTATGCATGAGGAAGAAACTCCACTCACAGCTATGACAAAACAAATACATGCTTTACAAGTCAAACTGAATCAACTCAAAAAATAGAAGGAACCCAAAGAGTTCTCCATGGAGGCTCTATATCCTTTTCCATTTGACAAAGACTTGTACATGCCGCCCTTTCCAAAAAGAGTGGAGATGCCAAAGTATGACAAGTATGATGGACACTCTGATCCTCAAGATCATGTCAGAGAATTTTGTACACAATCAATGGAGTTCATGCATGAACCGACCTATCTGATGCATCTCTTCCCTCGATCTCTAGGGGGAGCAGCCATCCACTGGTTCTCTAGACTGCCTTCTACTATCAAGAGATGGAGGAAGAAGTTCTCTCTATATGCCAGACCTATTCCAGAAATAGAAAAACTAGAAATCTTCATCAATAACCTTGTTCCAGAAATCAATTATCCTTTACAAATACAAGATCATACATCTTTTGACAAGATGGTGGATAATGCTATCAAAATAAAAAAGTGCTTGTAAAAAAAGGAGAAATCACACTTCAAAAAGACAAGTACGAATCTGGATCTAGTTCCAAAGACAAGAACAAAAATTGGAACAAGAATAAGGGCATCGTCACAGATGGCGTTGTTGACATTGTTTGTGCCCCATCAAAGGCACTTGCCTACAATCTCACTCTTTGCACTCAAGCCATTAAAGCTTTAGAGAAAAAGTCTTCTCAACCATCTCAAAGGAAGCTAGAATACAAAAGATGGGATAAACATTGAAAATTTACTCCTCTAGGAGAGACTTTAGAATTAGCTATGAAAACTCTACTAGCTAATAACATCATCTCTTTACCACCAATCTGACCAAATGATCAGGACCCGAAACCGAAATGGTGGAGAGAAAATGAATTCTGTGATTTCCATTGGAGTAAAGGTCACAAAACTAGTAGTTGCTACCACTTGAAGCATACCATTCAAGATCTGATTGATAGTGGAGACATCACAATTGACAATCCCAAGAACAATAATAATCATAAAGCATTCACAGAACCATTTTTGAAACATGGTCAAGAAGTTTCAACTTCTCAACCTAATATGGGGCAAAAGTCAACTATGCCTACCCTGGAAATAATGCTATCATCAATATGGTTGAACCATGTCTCTCTGAAAGTTGCAATGTCATCACAATTGTACGAAGAGACAAAGATCATTCCTTAGCTAACGTAGTTACTCGATCACAAGCTCGAATGCATCTGAAAGGAAAAATCTCAGATTCATCAAATGTCCCTAAGGTGCCCTTCAATCTTTCATCTGCTTCTAAACAGAAGGCTGCTTCCAAATCTTCCAATCCAAAGGATACAAGGCCTACGTCTTATAGCATTGTTCAACAACTCTAGCACACTAATGCAAAAATCTCCATGTTTGAGTTGCTTCAAATATCTTGAGCTCATAGAGCCATTCTCGATAAAGCTTTGCTCAGTTCCAATGTTCCTGATGACCTTCATTTAGATAGGTTCCAGACTATGGTTGGACATCTTACATCTCCACAATATATCTCCTTTTTAGAGGAAGATGACAACTCCTTGAGTCACCTGCATAATTAGCCTTTGCATATAGAAGTCTTGATCCAGAACCGTAGACTCAAACGTGTGTTCATAGATGGGGGCACTGGCCTAAACATTTGTTCTTACAGCTTGATCACACAATTGGGATTTTTAGAATTGGCTATTAATCCTAGAAAGAAAATAACTATCAAAGCCTATGATGAACAAGAAAGATCTTCTACAGGCACCATTGTCTTACCTATCAGAGCAGGTCCAGTTATCAAAGATACCATGTGTTAAGTGCTTGATCTACCTTTGGCTTACAACATTTTTCTAGGGAGGCCATGGATACATGAAATGCAAGCTATTCCTTCTACATACCATCAATGTTTGAAGTTTCCTTATGAAGGAGTAGAGGTTACTATCCTTGTGGATTTGAATACAACTTGCAACACCTTGAAGGAAAGTGCAAATAAGCTTGTGCCTAATAACAGAGAATCTTCCATTGAACCAACTAAAGAAGCATCCACATCTAAAATGGAAGATCTTGCAAAAGAGGTTAATATCAAAGAAAATGTATGGGAGAATATACTATCGAGCCAGTCTTATCTTTGACATCTCTCCCTATCTCACCTAAGTCTTATGGGAAATCTTTGAAACAATTCAAACCAGACTCTAAAGAACCTCTTGAAGCATATAAAAATAATTTTGTAGTAGAACAAATATCCAAGCAAGAGTTTGAAGAGGATGAAGTTGTGCTATCATGGATATACAAAGATGAACCTGAATCTCAAGTTGTTCAAACTGGTGACTCTATAGTATCCAAACTCCTTTCTAAGTCATATGGTCTAGGAGGTAAATTAATAGCTAAGATGGGATATTTAGGTCAAGGGCCTCTAGGAGTCAAAGGAAAAGGTCTTGTGGCACCTCTCCCACATACTGGTAGAGAAAATAAAGATAAAGTCAGCTTAGGCTTTAAGAAGAAACCCTATCACCTCAAAGGTAATTTCTCTCATGTCATAGAGCAAATCACACTAGGGGAACCTCTTCTTAAGAAAGAAGAAATAGAACCATCAAATAGTGATTCAGATAGTTCAGAACTCATCCCCTATGAAAAATTGCCTAAAGAGATCAAAGACCTTCTTGATGATAAAGATGATCCTATCAAGATAATTAATGTAATAGAAACACAAGAACCTACTATCAATCAAGAAATAGTTGCAACACAAGAACCAACTAATCTTGAAAACAATCAAGAAGAGGGAAGTGGTAGTGATTCTGAGATAGATTCTCATGAGTATGAATACAAATCAAAATCTGAGGGTAACCCTTCATGGGGTATTCACCTTGACTTTACTCATGTTCTAAGATTTCCTAGAGATCCTAAATCAAAAGATGAATTTAATGACTATGAATGGGGAGTCATCCCAGAACCAAATGAGCTTATCATAGAGAAACATGTTGATGTTATTCACCAATATGCACCTCAAACCAACGTAAGTCTAGAGCGAAATGATGAACCTATCGAGTCTGATCCACCTATGGCTGAATTGGACTCCCATGATGACATTGAGCCTATTCATGAATTGGATGTCTTAAGTTGTAGTATCACCTTTGAACTCGAGCATCAGGTTAGGCCCATTGATGATAGATCCATATCCATAAACACTATCTCCCAATCTTTCCCTACTTTGACTATCAAATATCTAGAACTTATTGATCAAACCTCCACAAATCTGAGCCATGGCATTTATACCTTCCCGAATGACTA
The DNA here is from genome assembly GCA_027943335.1 of Chamaecyparis obtusa. NCBI lineage: Eukaryota > Viridiplantae > Streptophyta > Pinopsida > Cupressales > Cupressaceae > Chamaecyparis > Chamaecyparis obtusa. Next base: position 155,225 of record BSBK01006803.1, read on the forward strand.
TGCCCATGCTTGCTACCTCAATGTAGTTGAGCCTATGAGGACTTCCATCAGTGAATCAAGCATCAGCATGACCGAGTCAGACATCAAATATCTTAGTCAAAAAAACAAGAGTAAAAAGAAAAAGAAAAAGAGTTCTGAGGGTGAAACCACTTTGTGGCAGTCTCAGAACTTACAAAAGTAAAAATAAAAGATGTATCCAAAGGTGAAAACCTCTCTGAGGCACCTAAGGATGAGATATTTGATGTCCTTCCAAGTCATTTACAAGATAGATCTCCAGTTCTAATTGAGCCCACCCAATCCATCAATTTGGGTACAACAAAGGAACCACAATTGGTACATGTAGCACAATCATTATCAGAAGAAGAGAAGCAAAATTTTACAACATTCCTAACAAAGAAGAAGATCAACTTTGCATGGAAATATTTAGATATGTCAAGATTGGATCCTAATCTCATAATGCATCATTTATCTATTGCTCCAAATGTCAAACCTATCAAGCAAAAGTTGAGAAAGATGTATCCTCACGTTGCACTCTTGGTAAAAGTTGAATTAGAGAAGATTCTAAAATCTGGATTCATCCAAGTTATTGATTATGTAGAGTGGATCTCTAATATTGTACCTATTTCTAAACTAGATGGTTCAATCAAAGTGTGCACAGACTTTAGAGATGTGAATAGAGCATGCCCTAAGGATGATTTTCCACTACCAAACATTGATATGATAGTGGATATGACTGTGGGTTTCGAGATGTATTCCTTGATGGATGGTTTCTCTAGATATAACCAAATAAAATTTGTTCTAGAGGATCAAGAGAAAACTACTTTCACATGTGCATGGGGAACCTTCTGTTGGAATGTCATGCCATTTGGGCTTAAAAATGTTGGTGCTACATATCAAAGAGCAATGACATCTATTTTCCACGACATGATGCATCGAACCATGGAAGATTATGTTGATGACACATTAGCAAAATCTATGATCGGGACTAAACATCTAAAGGACTTAGCATGATCCTAGATAGAATGGAAAGGTTTAGTCTCTGACTAAATCCTAAGAAGTGTGCTTTTGGTGTCACTTCTGGAAAGGTCTTAGGATACATAGTTTCAAAGAAGGGCATTGAAGTTGATCCAGCTAAAGTCAAGGCTATAATAGAGATGCAACCTCCCATGAATATTAGCCAAATGAGGACATTGCAAGGAAGAGTTCAATCTATCAGAAGATTCATATCACAGCTAGCGGACATATCATAGCCTTTTACAAAAACATTACATAAAGGTGTGACCTTTGCATGGAATGAAGAATGTGAGAACAACTTTAACCATATCGAGAAGTATCTATCAAATCCACCTATCTTGATGCCTCCTATTCATGGGAAGCCATTGATCTTATATGTCTCCACAATAGCCACATCACTAGGGGCATTGCTAGCGCAACATGATGAAGAGAAAAAGGAAAGAGCCATTTATTATATAAGCAGAACATTGGTGGCGTATGAAAAGAACTATTCTATGATTGAGAAAGCTTGTCTCGCTGTGATCTTTGCATCACAAAAATTGAGACACTACATGTTAGCTCATACCACACAATTGGTAGCTAAAATTTATCCCCTCAAGTACCTACTAAGCAAAGCTGCCCTCACAGGTAGATTAGCTAAATGGGTTATACCCTTAAGTGAATTTAACATTGAATACATGGAAAGAAAAGCTATAAAAGGATAGGTTATTGCTAATCAATTAGCAGATGCACCTATGATTGCTAATACACCACTACAAATGGAATTTCTAGACTCCTCTATTATGCACCTATCTTCTAGAGAATGGAAATTGTTCTTTGATGGCTCCTACACATAGAATGGATTTGAAGCAGGCATATTGTTCATAACTCCTCAAGGATACTCAATCCCCAAAGCATTCTGATTAAATTTTCCTTGCACGAACAATATTGCAGAATATGAAGCCCTTTTGAATGGTATGAAACTAGCAATTGAATGGAGAGTAACAGAGCTACACATTCATGGAGACTCTCAACTTGTTATTCATCAAGTCAATGATGTGTACCAAACTAAAGATGAAAAGCTCCTTGCTTACAAGAGAATGGTAGATGATCTTAAGAAATATTTCATATCTATCACATTTGAACAAATTCCTAGAATGGAGAATAAGGCTGCTGATGCAATGGCAACACTATCTACTTTATTACAATAGCCTGAACATGAGCTACGCTATGAGTTCCTGGTGGAAGCACTATCTTATCCTGCATATGACTCCCCTGAAACTTGCATGACCTGCACTGTTGTTGTTTATGATTCATCCAGATACAAAGACCTCTTTTCCTATCTCCAAGACCAAATCATTCCCGATACCTTCAACCACCATGAAAAGAGATACCTTATCCGTAATGCCTCCTGATATGTCATCATTGGTCACAATCTATACAAACAAGGTCTATATGGTATGCTAATTAGATGTTTAGAATGGGAAGAGTCTCAATGTGCATTAGAGGAAGTCCATGATGTTATTTTTGGGTCACACTCGAATGGTTTAACACTAGCTCAAAAACTTATTAGGGCTGGTTACTACTGGCCTGAAATGGAGAAAGAGGCCATCAAATTTGCTAAGAATTGTCAAAAGTGTCAAGTACATGGCAACCTAATTCATGCTCCAGGGAGGGATCTAATCCCCTTTACAACACAATGGCCTTTCCATCAATGGGCATTTGATCTTATCGGGATGATTCATTCTCATTCTTCTAACAGACATACCCATATAATCACAGCCACAGATTATTTTACAAAATGGCTAGAAGCGGTCCCTTTGACACAAGCAACGGGAAAGCAGATATCGATGTTCATCTTAAACTATATCATATGTAGATATGGGATCCCTCATTCCATAATCACAGATAATGGTGGGCAATTCAGGAATAAAGACCTAGATGATCTATGTGCCAAATTCAAGATCATCCAACATTGGTCTTCTATCTACTATCCACAAGGGAATGGCCAAGCAGAGGCTTCCAACAAAAATCTATTAAAGATCTTGCACAGAATAGTAAACAAAACTGGCAGAGACTAGCATCTCATGATTAATCCAGCTCTATGGGCCTATAGAACAAGTATCAAAACACCTACAGGGGCTACACCTTTCACTTTAGTTTATGGGTCTGAGGTGGTACTACCTATTGAGGTTGAAATCCCATCCCTAAGAATCAAAATGCATGGTCTAGTAACTGATGATGACTATAGAGTGTCTAGGTTGCAAGAACTTGAACTACTAGATGAGTGTAGACAAGTAGCATATGATCATCTCAGAGTATATTAGAAGAGAATGTCTAGAGGCTAAAATAAGAAAGTCAGACACAGAGAATTTCAGGTTGGTGATCTAGTTTTGAGAGACAATCCTAAAAATCAATCACATCGAGAACGCAAGGGGAAGTTCGAACCCAATTGGTTGGGTCCCTTTGTAATCACTGCTACTTTTGGCTCTGGTGCCTATCAACTCTCAATGACTGAAGGAGAACAACTCTAAGAACCAATCAACATTCTCCATCTGAAGAAATTCTACACCTAAGGCATTCAGTCTATGGTAAAATGTCCTGAAAAAAATCTTTAAAAATTGAAAAATATCAAAAATTCAAAAAAATTGAAAAATGAAATTAAAAAAAAAAAAATGAGAAAAAGAAAAAGTGCCTTGGTGAAAACCTGGAAATAGGCGCCTTGGTAGCAAAAATAGAATCTCTGCCAAGATGGTGAAAACCTGGCAAACGGGTGCCACTTGTTTCAAAATGCTCCATCTATCAGTGCAATCTTGGTCTTTCCCAGCTTTTATTCTTGCTTTAGTTTGTACATATCTCCCAGTTTGTTTTTGCATTTCCAATTTTCAATAAGTCAGTTTGTCCACCAATCAGCTCAAGCGTCTGTATCCTATCAATGTTCAAACTTGGGGGCAATCAATGTCATATCCTATGGTCTCTAGTATATCTTAGATGTATCATATCTATTCAGAGTCATTTTGAAGCTTCATGTGAGTCAGTCAATCAGTCTTGTCTCCCAAAAGGATTTTGCATCTACAACAACACAATCAACATCAAACTAAAAACTGAAAACAATCTATGCTTTTTTACATACTTTTATCTCCTTGTATGCTTACTGATTCGCATTGAGATTTTTGCATATTGTGTCCCTTCGAGCCCTTCTGTGATGTCCTTTATAGGATTTAGAGAGTGATGAATGGGGGCATAATCTTTTCTTTATCTTCTGCTTGTATGTGAAAATCTAACAACTTTAGAAATTCTGGATTGAAATGGTGTCCAACTGTAAGAGCCTCTATCTCGAATTGGATGGCCATGCGTACCTCGACCATTGATACCCAGATGATTCAAAGAAGTATTGATCTAACTATTGTCTTTTTGAGTGAGTTCTTTCTCCTACTATGAAACATGATCTTACCTAAGGATGTGAATGATAAAGGGTCACTATGAGTGATTCACATTGGATTTAGAATGATCTCTTGGCTGTTTGATGTGTTTGTCATGCAAGGCGTATTCAGGTCATCACGACGTTCATATTTTGATGCTTATACAAATTGTTATATCAAAATTGACATGATATTCAGGTCATCCTGGCGCTTGTGCCTTGGTGCTTATATCTAATCCGACATTCCGAAAATAAAATCAATATTCATATATCCATGGTTGTTGACCAGTGGGTGTTGTATTGATTCTTACGCATACAAATTGATATTCATATGTCTATGGTTTCATAGCTAGTGGGCATTGTATTGATTTATCCGGTTACCTAAAAGTTCAATGATGATAACAAATCAACATATGATTAGTGACTAGGTCCTAGGTCTTAGGTTGCATTTCATTTTGCATATCTCTTTGCATTTTGCATATTTGCATGATCTCTCAATGATTAAATGAACTATAATGCTTAAATGATTCTTCAAATTGCATCTTCAAGTCTAACAAGAGCTGAATCTCACATGAAGGTTCCTCCAACGAAATAGCAAGTAGAATCCTTTTTCGGGATCAAAATCAAAATCTCAAATCATTCATATTATTAACTACTTGCATAATCAACTTTCAATCATCACAGAAATCTAGAATTCAACTTAACTGATTATCTTCCATCCAACTATCAAAATTTCAACTTGGTCAACTATGGTCAACTCATGGTTTAACCTAGTCAAACTTGGTCTCCAGGACCTCCAAATGATGTAGAATGTGTTCCCGGACGTGTTTAACCACTTCTCAAATCAATTATCATGCTTCTAAACTATCGACGCTGACTTTTCTTGTCAGATTTTGATTTTAATCCTGAAGTGGGCATGGTATTGCATATCATTCAAAGTCTGTAATCTAATTTGAATTCATATTTTTGTTGAAATCATATATTTCCTTAATAATCAACATAACAACCATGTCTAGTTATTGATTCATCAAAAGTCCTCATCGCTCGGGGCAAATCTATCATCACTTGGGGCATATTAGATTCATCAAGATCCATATCAATCTGGTATTCTCCTAATCTTGTAAACTGTATCATTTTTTGCAACCATTGGATCATAGTGTTCTTTCCTTGGTTCTTCGGCAACTGAAGAGTTCAGATGTGATACCTGCTAGTTCTGCTAAGACAATCGAGTCTAGAACCGGTCACTCACTTCTTTGCAATCCTAAGGTTTAGAATCAGGCATTTTGACACTCTTTCGCAATCCTCAATTCATCACTGCTACAGTGAACATTATCTTTGGTCATTCAGGACCTAATATCTCCATATCTTTCAATTGGTTTCTATCTTGGAATCGGTTTATCTTTCAAATCAGTTTCATATCTTTATCAAACACAGACTATCTTTGAACCACTGCGCTTCACATAGTAATTCAAAGAGGGGCAAAATGTAATACCCCAAAAATGGGCTATAAGTTCATTAATCTTCTATATCAACAATTCGAATGAAATCGACATCAAAGTCCTAACCTAAGGCACATCTAAACATCATTGAATCCTAATTGATTATCTTAAATTCTGCATCAGGGAATATTCTTAGCAATATTCCTAATTATTTTAATTATCTTTAATTTAATGATTATTTGGCAATAAATCACATTTATCCTAAGTTTGATTAATTGAATATTTTCATATTTAATTAATTAGATTTAATATCTTGCCACTTAATTGTGTAATTAAATTTAATTCTATCTATTATTAATTGTATTATTTAATTTTGACAATAAATCTAATATCTTATGAATAATTGATGAAATTCTAATTTAATTAATTAAAGCAAGTTGTCATTATTTAATAATATAGTTTTTAATAAAAGTTTGATTAAATAATTGATTAACCCATAAATCAATTATTTATTTTCAAAAATCAGTTAAGTTGAGAATAAATCACTTTATTTATTTATTAATTCATAATTATCCATGTGCACAATCAAAGAAATAGTTAAACTCCACATTAGAAAATCAATGCAAAGTGTTGAATTTTTAGAACTCAACATCCTTTTTGAGTTTTAAAGTTGATCTAAACTTCTAATTTGAGTTAAAAAGCTATTTTTGCATGATTTGCATATTTTTGTGAATTAAATTATCTTTATTATCAGATAACTCAAAAATCAAGCTGAGTTAATCTGAGTGATTTATGGCTTTTTTCCATGCACCTCCAAAGCCTTGGATTTCTATAAAATTAAAGCTTCAGCTCATCTCAAATCATCTCATAATTTTGCAAGCTTACTTTGCCAAAGTCATCTACGAATTGCACAACTATTTTGAAGAATTGGAATTTGGAGAATCAAAGCTTATTGCAAATCAAGGCTATTGTGAGATCAATTTGTTTTTTTACATTCATTTAGATTCTTTTTCATATCATTGTTAGATCATTTTAGCATATCAATTTCCATATTAGCATAGATTCATATCAGTTTTTCATTATTATTGCATAGAAAATCAAAAAAATATAAATTAATTGCATTCATATTTCATATCAGTTTTGCATTCAAATCCTTCGTTTAGGGATCGTCTAGGTCACTAATCTTGATAACAATCTGAGAACATCAATCTCGCACCTATTAGAAGGCAGTAAATCACTTGGTTAGATTAGCTTTCAATTTTGCACAATTTTGATTTTTGCTAACCTCTAATGTTTTACTGAAGTGTTCTATCTACAGATTAGGTACAAAATTCACACACACAGCAATATAACAAACAGAGCACCGGCCAATCAAATAGGGACATCAGTAAGACATTTAATGCATTATTACTTCATAAATGTATGATTGTGGATCCTCAAGTAGGAGTTGTGATGCAAAGGAAGAACACTTATATGGGTTTACCCACATAAGGACAATTGTTTCTTTCATCTTTCTTTCAAGTGCTCTTGGGTACTTTCCTTGGCCTCTAGGCTTGGGAATTCTATAGGGGTTTAATTTATGTTCATTTCATGCAAAGATACATGTAAAGGAAAAGAAATTTTTGCATCTAAAGATTACATGTATATATATGAAAAATAACTTGTATATACTATACAAAGAAAATAACTTTCAGAAGAAAATGCAAGAGTACAGGCATACATAAGAGGATGAACATTAATAATAAGGGTGTCAGACATTGCTTAAAGTTATGAATTTTTGACCCAAGTATGAATCTAGTGTGCCCCTATGTGATCCAGAACCTCCAAAGAAAAGAGAGATGGGGGTTAAATAAAAAATGTCTAAGCAATGAATGACATCCTATTACTTATCCTCATCTACAATTATGCATGTGCATAGTCAAGCCACACACTTCTGAAAGAAAAACCAAGCTCACAGTCTCAATGAAATAAACAGTGTATAAAACAATATATGGTGCACAACAACAACAAGCATGCAATGATAACAATAACATTACATGATGTTTGAGCTCAAATTCAAAATAGTAAGTGTATTAATGTATGATCTAATAGCAGCAACCTCACTGATCATTACCTTTCATTCCTCCATCATTATAGAAGATATAACTACCTACAATTATATTTCATAATTCCTCCTTTGAAGTATATATATATCAAGTATAATTATGAGTTTACATCATATATTTAGTCTTAATAAAATCTTATAAAAGAACATAAAACTAACCCAAAATACTTTGTCTTAATAAAATCTTAATAAAACAATATATTTAGTCTTAATAAAATAATACACTTACTATTTTGAATTTGAGCTCAGGCATCATGCATTGTTTATGAGCTCACTATTTGATTACCATCCAATCAAATAGGGATATGAGGTGCTCAAATAATGAGCTCATAAACAATGCATGATGCCCTAGCTTGCATCCCGCAAGCCATCAAGACATTTTCTCATGAAATGATCATAAACGGGGAGTACCACATAGTGAATATCAACAAAAAAACAAATAAATAGAGATCAAACACTTCACGCAATACCTTGAAGGTAATAGAAATGATGCCCTAGCTCTCAAAGCTCACAGGTCATCAAGCATTCCAAATGAAAAGGTGTAAACAATGCCAGTATTAAACAGTGAGCTCATGAACAATGTATGATGCCCTAGCTTGCAGCCCACGAGCCATCAAGATATTTCCTCATGAAATGATCATGAACAAGGAGTACCACATAGTGAATATCAACACCAAAACAAATAAAGAGAGATCAAACACTTCAAAGAATATATGTTGTTTTATAAGATTTTATTAAGACTAAATATATTATTTTATGAGCTCACTATTTGAGAACCTCATGTCCTTATTTGATTGGTCGGTGCTTTGTTTGTTATATTGATGCTATTAGATCAAATAGGGACATCAATAATAAAATAGGGACATCAGTAATAAAATAATACACTTACTATTTTGAATTTGAGCTCATAAAGATTAAGATATCCCTATTTTATTACTGATGTCCCTACTTACATCTTTTCATCAAATGACCCAAAAACATCAAGAATGGTCATATATGGTCACTAATAGCCAAATTTCAGAAGAATTTGAATGAATGAAAACATACATAAGTAGATGAACATAAATAATGAAGGTACCAGACATTTCCTGAAGTAATGAAGTGTTTACCCAGGGTTCAATCCAGTATGCTCTTGTATGATCCAAAACCTACAAGGAAGGAAAAGATGGGGTTAGATCCAAAGGGTCTGAGAAATGCCTGGCACCCTATTACTGATCCTCATCTACAATTATGCATATGCATAGTCAATCCATACACTTCTAAAATGAACTATGCTACAGAACATGTGCACTCAGGAAACATATGCATGCAGTGAGTAAATCAAGACCAAAATGGAGCAAAAATTATGATGTCAAATGTGTTATCAAGCACCTCATGGGTTGTGAGTCAACATGGTATATATGTTGTTTATACAAGATTAGTAAAAGGACATCTACAGCCTCAACAACATTGAAATATTAATCCAATAACATGAAATACATTACAAATTCCAAGCTCATAGTCTCAATGAAATAAATAGTGTATCAAACAATATATGATGCCCGAGCTCAAATTTAAAATAATAAGTGTATTAATATATGTATGATCTAATAGCAGCAACCTCATTGATCATTACTTTTGACTCCTCCATCATTATAGAAGAGATAACCACCTACAACTATATTTCATAATTCCTCCTTTGAAGTCATAGGTTAGTTTAAAATGGAGAAAGTATACAAACTCACCAATTTAATCCCAAAATTTCATAACATTGCATTCTTGTTACTGTTATGGTGCACAATAGCAGCAAGCATGCAATGACAACAATAACATTGCATTATGCCTAAGCTCAAATTCAAAATAGTAAGTGTATTATTTTATTACTGATGTCCCTATTTAATCTAATAGCATCAATATAACAAACATAGCATTGGCCAATCAAATAGGGACATTAGGTGCTCAAACAGTGAGCTCATAAACAATGCATGATGCCCTAGCTTGCAGCCTGTGAGCCATCAAGACATTTCCTCATGAAATGATCATAAACGAGAGTACCACATACTGAATATCAACAACAAAACAAATAAAGAGAGATCAAACACTTCACACAATGTATGTTGTTTTATAAGATTTTATTACTTGACTAAATATTATTTTTTTATGACAAGATTTTTAAAAGTGTATCATAACTAAAGTCATGTGAATTCATATTGTACTTAATCTGAATGCCACTGTGTAATATTTTTACTTACGATATTTTGAGACCCATCTCCATTTTAAACTAACCTATGAATTCAACATATGAACACTGAAGTGTTCATATGTTGAACTCAAGATGTTGAATCCATCATATCAATAAGAAAACATCTGGAGACCATTGTAGAAATATCTAATTGGAATCGAAACATAAGACTGTCCAGGGTTTGGAGGATTGGGTCAAAGTCTAGTGTATACTTCCTTTGTAAAATGACCTCATTGTAGGCCTAAAAACTAGGTATAGTGTTGAGATAGTGTTTAGTCTAGTGTACACTTACTTTGAGCTATTAGGTGTCCTTAGGCCATTTTGGGGTAAAACCTTGCAAGTCTTGTATTTCCACTATAAATTTCCAAAGACCTTGAAGTCCACCACATCCCTCTGCATCACTTTATGATCCTAATGTACACAACAAAGGGTAGTTTGTGAGGGTGCAAGTTGTGATGGTGATGAATTCACTAAGTTTGTATTATTGTCTTGCAACTTGTGCAATTCATTATGATGCTAGAGTATGGTGTGGTAAGCACAAGTATGGGTGTGTGTTAATGTGATTCAAAAGCTATTATGCAAGATTATTTTATTATTGAGATAAGGATATCTTAATTCTACAAGATTAAATGTTTTGAGAAATATTTGAATTTAATTTTGACAATAACATGAGGAGTGATATATTTCAAGCTTCAGCGAGACTTCATACCACACAGTGTTTGTAGATTATGTTCAATACATTATTTATGCTTGTATTGGTGGGAAAACTCTTGAAAACATGCAAAAGAGATTGCATTCAACCATGTTTACATGACACATGTAGTTTACCTCCAGCCTAAATCAGCATTGCATACAAATCTATGGACGGTGCATGGTATGAAGCCTCGCTGAAGCTTGAAAATGATAAGCATTATGATGTTGAGGTATGGTGTGGTAAGCACAAGTATAGTTTCTCATAAGCTGCTATTGGTATAGTTTTTTTTTTTTTCCAATAGTTGCAGAATCCAGCTTCTCCTATACTTACAAGTATGTATACATTTTGGGCTTGGCTTTAATGTCATGTAAATTTGAGTGAAATGGTAATAATATTTAAGACCAACAAGTATGGCATTTTAAACAAGTATGTATATACATTATATAATAGGAGGAGTGATATATTTTAATGGCAACACTTAATGAGAAAGATTCCTATATAACAGGAGGATTGATATATTTTAATGGCAGTGGATGTAGAAATTGCAGTGAAACTCTGTAATTTATTATGCCTCAGTGTTGTATATCCATAGTCAATGTCTATTTAAACTTTAGGATGATAATTATATGATGGCTTAAGTAAATTGTTTTTATCTTGAGATTAGTACACCATGGGATTAGAGGATGGTTGTTATAATAGAAAATGTGTGTCTGTGGTATAATTTTATATTTTGTATTAAATGATAATACATATGTGTTTCTTCCTTTTACAACAGTTTATATTATGATACTTATATCTTGATTTGCCAAATGACCAATGAGTGATAATTTCAAAAGTGTATCATAATTAAAGGTATGTGAATTCATATTGTACTTAATCTGAATGCGACTGTGTAATTTTTTTACTTTTGATATTTTGAGACTTTTTAGAAACTTTTACATCTTTTCATCAAATGACCCAAAAACATCAAGAATCATCATATATGGTCACTAATAGAAAACTTTCAGAAGAACATGAATGAATGCAAACATAAATAAGTGGATGAACATAAATAATGAAGGTACCAGACATTTCTTGAAGTAATGAAGTGTTGACCCGGGGTTCAATCTAGTATGCTCTTGTATGATCCAAAACCAGCAAGGAAGGAAAAGATGGGGTTAGATCCAAAGGATATAAGTAATGCTTGGCACCCTATTACTGATCCTCATCTATAATTATGCATGTGCATAGTCAAGCCATACATAGACTCAACAACATGGTAGCATTGATCCAATAATATAAAATACATTACAAATGCCAAGCTCACGGTCTCAATGAAATAAATGTTGTATAAAACAATATATGGTGCACAACAGTAGCAAGCATGCAATGATAGCAATAACATTACATGATACCGAAGCTCAAATTAAAAATAGTAAGTGTATTAATATATGATCTAATAGAAGCAACCTCATTGATCATTACCTTTGACTCCTCCATCATTATAGAAGAGATAACTAGCTACAACTATATTTCATAATTCCTCCTTTGAAGTCATAGGTTAGTTTAACTATTGGACAATGAGTTGATAGGAGTTTCAAATAGATTTCAATACAAACTAAGAGTATTGAATTTTATTTGTTCCTATTATGATTTTAGGGGAGAAGAAGGGTAAGAACTTTTCAACAGATCATGGTGGTGTATATAGCTTGTAAGTTTATACGTTTGCACTTTTTTTGTTTGAGGCTTAATTATGCTAGTTTTTAAATAGAAAGATTTTTCTTTCTTATTTCAAATTCATTCCTTCATATGACATACCTGATGCACAGTGAATTCATAGGAGTTTCAAATAGATTTGAAGAAAAACTAAGAGCATATAATTTTAACTATTCTTATTGTGAATTTAGGAGAGAAGGCTAAGATCTTTACAACTGATCTTGTGTGGGAAAGGTACAAAATTTATTCTTGTCAAAATCTAAAACTGTTTGGAGTTGATTTCAGCTATTCATCATAGAAAGAGATCTATAATTTACAGCTCATTGTGACAAGTATTTTTAATTCAAATTTATGACTAAGTGTTACAACTAAGAAATGTAAATTAGGTTGACTTCCAAAAACCATAGGGAACTTTAGCAGACCATGTTTGATGAAAATGATAATGAAATTTGGCATGTACGAGTAAAGGAATCATGTCTTCATCATTTTGTTTGGGCTATGGTTTTCATGTATAGTGTTTGTAAAAGTTTTCATCCTTAAAATAAAGCTGTCCTTTCTAGTATCTAGATTATTGATGCTTCTATTGGTATTAATTTGGATGCTAGTTCTTGTGCTCTTTGGTGCCTTTCTATGCTTTATTTGGTGTTGAGTTTTTAACTTTCTAACCTCCTTGTTCTATCAGCGTCCTCTATGATTTCAGATGCTATATTTTCTCGAGTCTAGTTGGTGCCTTACTTTCCCCTCTTTGGTTCCATGCTTTCTTACATTAAAAGTTCATTTCATCTCTGGTTAGGGCACTATTTCTCCTTGACTATATTCTTTTGGGGTCTGATCTATTGTAGTTGTTTCTTTTTTCTTTGAATCATTGTTTACAATTACTTTTGATGCAATATTTGTGTGAAGAACAAGAACAAAATGGTGAATGAGTGTATTTGACAAATATAAACATGACACATTTTGTTGGGCTGATTGGGTTGGCCTGGTACCATTTACATGGCCTGGCCAAATATTAAACAGTGATTTCATGAACAATGTTAGTATTAAACAGTGAGCTCATGAACAATGTCAGTATTAAACAGTGAGCTCATGAACAATGTATGATGCCCTAGCTTGTAGCCTGCGAGCCATCAAGACATTTTCTCATGAAATGATCATAAATGGAGAGTACCACATAGTGAATATCAACAACAAAACAAATAAAGAGAGATCAAACACTTCACACAATGCCTTGAAGGTAATAGAAATGATGCCCTAGATCTCAAAGCTCTTAGGTCATCAAGCATTCCAAATGAAAAGATGTAAACAATACCAGTATTAAACAATGAGGTCATGAATAATGTATGATACCCTAGCTTGCAATCCATGAGCCATCAAGACATTTCCTCATGAAATGATCATAAACGAGGAGTACCACATAGTGAATATCAACAACAAAATAAATAAAGAGAGATCAAACCTTGTGGGTCATCAAGCATTCCAAATGAAAAGATGTAAACAATGTCAATATTCAATAGTGAGCTCATAAACAATGTATGATTCCCTAGCTTGTAGCCCACAAGCCACCAAGATATTTCCTCATGAAATGATCATAAACAGGGAGTACCACATAGTGAATATCAATAGAAAAACAAATAAAGAGAGATCAAACACTTCACACAATGCCTTGAAGGTAATAGCAATGATGCTCTAGCTCTCAAAGCTCATGGGTCATCGAGCATTCCAAATGCTAAGATGTAAACAATGCCACTATTAACATTCATATTGTACCATTAAATCAACAAATGCCATCAAAATGAAATTAAGTTAATGAGAAGACAAAGTTCAAATGCCTACCTCAACTACCAATGCCCTCTTCCCACATATTGTCAACCTCTTCACGCATGCCAAACTCTAATGCCCTCTTCACACCATGCAAAAGTGCAGTGTCATCTTCGCAGCAGCTCTTCGAATTCACAAAAATTACAAATGACACTTTCTTTTTCTTTTTTTTGTTTATAACCAAATGGGTTTTTCAATTATGATGTCATCATCACTATTACTACACAATTGGGGGCACTTGCAAAAAAAAACATAAAAAACAAACACAAATTGTAGTGGTGTCGCAAATTGGCATCAAAATTTGACCCCAAATGTTGTAGTGGTAGGAACTTGATTAACAGATGTAGAAGCCATGGATAAAGGAGGTATAGAAGGTGTAGGAAAAAGACCACAATTAAGATCCATCAAAGGTATGCTTAATTCAAGAATCTTATGATTCTTATAGGCTTGATATGAGTGGAAAATATTATCAAGTCGAGAAGGACATGAATTAGGTAATGAAGGCCAAAAGAAATCAAGTGTAGCACAATCTCTAGGCCTAAAAGGTTGATATAAACTATGATTAACCATCTTCACTTCTTCATCATGAAAAAACTTAAGACATTTATGGATAGGTGAAGCAACAACATGCATGGCATTCAACCAAGGAAAACCAAGCTTAACTTGAAATTGATGAGAAGTAGGAACAACAACAAAGGTAGTGTTCACAATTTTACCACAAAGTTCAACTGGAAAGTTAATAGAACCAAATGATGGATAAAGAAAACCATTACAAGTTTGAATCCACACATCAGATGAATCATAAGAATCATGTTGCAAATTTTTCATAAAAATATTTTCTTCAGTATTAACATTGACTAAAGATGTAGGATCAACAAGACAACCAAGAGTACGTATCCAGGAAATCCTAGCATAAATATAAAGGGGACCATCAGGAGCTTTAATGGTCTCAGAATCATCAAAGGTAATCAAAAGTTCCTGAGGTCTTTTATTCTTAGGTTGTTGTCAAGGTTTAGGTTGAATCTTCAATTTAGGTTTTGGTCGAGGTTGAGATGGAACTTGAGGTTGAATCTGAGGTGGAGATATATATTGAACAACATGCTCCACTTGATTAACAATGTGATTAAGATCATCCATCTTTGAATCATACACAATATCCATAGAAGATGGTTGAGAAATGGTATTAGTATCATGTGTGGGTAAAGGATTCATATAGATTTGAAGATTTTGATTCGGAGGAGAGACAAATTTGTTCCCACTACCATCAAGATTATCAATAGATAAGGCCTTAGAATCAGTTAAGTCTTGAACCTTATGTTTTAAAGAATAACATTTCTCAGTATCATGACCATTCTAATGATGATAGTGACAAAAAGATTTAGGATCAAAAGATTTAGATGCAATCGTAGTAGGTAAAAGAGGTCGAATAGGAGGTAAATAAATCATATTAGAAGTTAACAACCTATTCATAATAGAATGTAAAGATTCAGAAAGAGAAGTAAACATACGATTTAATTGAAAAGCAGTGGATGTAGAAGTGGCATTGTGAGATGCAATAGCAACTTGATCAGCAATTGCATTCACTTGTTTGTTTATCTTGATATAGTTGTTGAATTTTTTAAATTTATTTGGATTAGGAGCAACATCACTTTTATCAACTGGAAAAGGAGCCATTGGAGTGTTTCTCTCAATTTGACTCACTTGTAATTGATAATGATGAAGCGCTGCACAAAGTTGTTGAAAAGAGGTAAATTCATTAAGTAGAATCTTATCTCTAATATCCTTTTGTAAATTCAAAATAAACATATGTTGAATATCAATATCAGGAACATGATAGAAAATCTAAGCATGTAAATGCTTAAATCTACCAATAAATTTAGTCAATTTTTCCTAATCACTTTGTTTACAATGCATCAAATCAGTCAAAGACACTTGCAGGCCAATGTTGTTTTGAAATTGTTGAATAAAAGCATGGGCAAGTT
Organism: Chamaecyparis obtusa; assembly: GCA_027943335.1. Taxonomy (NCBI): domain Eukaryota; kingdom Viridiplantae; phylum Streptophyta; class Pinopsida; order Cupressales; family Cupressaceae; genus Chamaecyparis; species Chamaecyparis obtusa. Next base: position 171,592 of record BSBK01006803.1, read on the forward strand.
GTGTAAATGAGTCAATAGAATAAGGAGGTTAGGAACAATACCATTGTAAGGACTTGTCACAAAAATTTCTAGCAAACAACTTGGCTAAAATCCTAGGGTCATGAGCATAATCACTACAAAGGATTTGAAATATTTTAACATGATGAATGGGGTCTCCTTTTTCATTGAAATTCTCAAGACAAGGCATATCAACTTGCTGAGGAACAGGAGTACGAATGATGTCTCATGACAAAGTACTTCCCATGTCACATGTAGGAATGCTAAACTTGTTTTGAGTCAAGGATGCAATTTTCTATTGTAAAGATGACATAGTTTGAGCCAAACTGCTTATTGTTGAATCATTAGAAGAAATAGGAGGGATAGAAACATTAGAAACACTAGGTAAGGTGTATGAAGCTACAAGAATAGAAGAAACAACTAGAGGAACACTTGGAACTACAATTGGAAGAGGATTAGAATAAGTAAAAGGAACATTATGATAAGAAGGTTGTGATGTAGGAAGGGACATAGGAGGAACACTCATAGGAATAGAGGGAACCATCATAGTCACCAAAGGAGTATAGGTAGGAATACTAGGTAAAGGAATAGAAGAAGGTTCTATACTAGTAATAGGAGGAACCAACCCTAAATCTTGAGCTTCTTGAGCTAAATGTTTAACATTTGAATGCACGAGATGAGTAATTACCACGCAAGAGATTAACACCTTGATCACTATCACGAAAAACTTTCTTAAGAGCCTCTATAGCTTGAATAGAATCTTGATTATAGTTTTCTTGAATAAGCCAATTACCCATTTAATCATGTTCAGTTGAAATTTTTTGGACTTGTTCAGGAGGAACTCTTAAAGAATCATCCTCATCATGAGATGATTGAGAAAAAATTTTCTCCATAATATAATTGGAATCATGAAGAATCAAATTATCATTTGAGATCCTAAGGAAAGGAGAGGAAGACTCGGGATCAAAGGCACCCATAAGTCTACAACTTCGTCTAACCAAAATATTATAACTAGGACTAGTATTAGTAAAGCTCATAAACTAATGCAATACAAATGAACTAAACTAAGAAAACATAAAGCATGAATATTTTTGTATTTTAAAAGAGATTTTGCAAATATTTTTGTATTTTTGAAATATAGATGCAAGTAATCTAATTAGCATGCAAGATTTAACATAAAAGACAAATTTAACATCAATGGGATAATATAAAGGGAAATCTAACACCACAAAATAAAATAGGGCATCTAATTCCACAAAAGAAAAGAGGGTAAGTATGTCAGGTTCACCAAAATGAATAATAGTGAAATGGATTCACCATTATGGGTAAGATAATTATGGGGTATGGATGGAAGTGAAATGAATGGCATCAAAATGTGAATAAGGTTGAATAGTGGTAGATGAGATAATATGATATGCAAGAGGAAATATAGGACCTATCCTTAATCCAAATTCCCAAAAGGAAAGATCCAAATGGATTAATCACAAAGAAGTGATCAATGCACAATTGAATCAAACAATGGAGAACATGAAGAAAGGAGAAAAAAACCCTATAATCTACTATAGAAAGTATATACTTTAAAATCTTAAATGAATATAAGGAAAATACTAACCTCAAAATAGGGAAAATGTAGAAAATGTTGATTTCTGATGTCTTTGCACAGTTTCAAGAAATTCTGCAACCTGCTCGGGACTAGAAATGTTGAGACAGAGAAAACCCAAAAAACTTTTTTCCTTTTGAGGTCAGGTCAACTTTCACCTAGATAGCGAGGTAAGGTCTTACCCCGGGGAACAATCCTACCCCCCACTAAAGGTCTGTTAGAAATAGGAAATATTGAGAGGGGGGTTGAATCAGTATTTCACAAACTTTTACTTTTTCCCACTTATGGATATAATAGATTACTTTAATGCATACAAAGCATAAGAAACTAAATATCATACACAACAGTAAATGTAAAGAACTCATAACACATGATATGTTCTTGAGGAAACCCTAGCCAAGGGAAAACCCTAGTGGGGATGGTACCCACAAAGATCCACTAATCAAAATATATCTGGTTAAGGATGTTGACCCTATTAGGAGCCTGTTACAATCATATAGTGTATCAGTCCTGATTAAGGGACTATAGGCCTTGTTAGAAGCCTCAACCCTGTTAGGAGTTGTAGATACAAAACTTGATTACTAGATGAGCTCACTGCCCAAAAAAGTAATACAAATTTTTACTAATTACAATATGGTACTACTTACAACTTTGCATCAACAACTTTCATTGTTATCACAATTTACATATATTACATGTTACATTTCAAGTATGCTCGGTACATCTTTATTTATACAAGATAAAAATATAATATCTTTCTCTTGTCAGCTTGCATATCTTTATCCAAGAGTAAACATCTATGATGTCATCTCTTTATAATATTAAGTCATTATTTTGACAAGCAAAATAATCCCTTAATTCATTTACTAGTTCTGTCTTCAAAACTGCACTGTCGGCTGTACTCTGTCATCGGTAAAATAGTCATAACTTTTTTTGTACTATCCATACTCTTTTGTGCATTGAGATGGAGTATCCTTAGACACCATAGAGTCTATGTTTAACTGTGAAAACTCTGATCATACTCCAGTGAATGTCGCCAAAATAAACTGTATCGGGTGCTCTGTCAAAACACTAGTACATTTCACCTTAAATTTTGACCAAAAAATTTGACCATATCATAAAAATGTTTAGCTTGGTCGCATTACAAAGGAAAATTTTTTATTTTTTTTTAGTTTAATCCCGTGTTGGTCAAAATTTCCACCAAGGTGTTTTGGTGTTGGTCGAAATTTCCACCAACGTGTTGGTTTTGGTTGAAATTTCCACCAACGTGTGTTGGTCAAATTTTCAACCAACACGTGAGTAAAAGTTTAAAAAAACAAAATGAAACTTCATTTGAGAACTCAATCAATTCATTTTACCTGTTGGTCGAAATTTCCACCAACGTGTGTTGGTCAAAATTTCGACCAACACGGGATTAAAAGTTGAAAAAAAAAAAATGAAACTTCATTTGAGAACTCAATCAGTTCATTTTACCCGCCTTCATCGAGACAGAGAAAAGAGTCATCGAGCCGTGAATTAATATGGATGCCTGAGCGGATAGGCCAAGCCTCAGGCGGTATCTTCAGCAATTTGAAACATGAACTCCAGTGTAAGGGCTTCCTCTTTGAGACCCAGCGTACTAAACAAAATAATTTAGATATTATTTGCGGCATGCTTAGGTTTTCTTCATTCTATGTCTGGATTAATAAAGGCATGATGTTTGTCATCATTCCAGGATCTCTGGGGTTTTTGATGCGTAGAAAAATAATTATTTGCTTAAGGGGTTGAACCGCATACATTTGAAACAAATCAAGGTATTTTCTCAGCAATATTGTAATATTTCATAGTGAAAACTGTAAACCCTTTCATTTTTTTTCAGTTTTCTGTATTAAATGTTCATCATAAATGTTCAAAACTAGCAAAAAAAAACCCTAGACAGATAGATAGAGATTCATATATATATATATATATATATATATATATATATATATATATATATATATATATATATATATATATATATATATATATATATATATATATATATATATATATATATATATATATATATATATATATATATATATATATATATATATATATATATATATATATATATATATATATATATATATATATATATATATATATATATATATATACAGGTATATGTATTGCCTATTGGATAGTTTGTAGTATGACATACATTTTTTTGTAGTTGTGCCATACATTAGTTGTAGATAGTATGAAGTTATAGTACACATGTATATATGTATGCATACATTTGTTTAATTTTCTCTTTTTTGTGCAAGTTTTGAGTAATTAACATTACCACTATAGCTGACTTTACAACACACACATTATTTAAGATTTTACATGCTTGTACTTCAACTGCTATAGCTGTGATAAGTTGCCAATGGTATTAGAAAAGTTATTTAAACTTATACACTCTTTCAGGTTCAAATGTTGCTGCTGTGACAATTTGCAATGGTATTAGGAAGATTATTTAAGTTTCCAATGGTATTGGGAAGGTTATTTAAGTTTAGACACCATTTCAAGTGCTTCTTTTGTGTTAAATCAACTGTCACAAATCAGCTGTGTGACAGATTTGTCAATGGTATTAGCCATTAGGGAGGTTATTTAATAATTTGTTGTCACACCATTCCAAGTCCAAGTGTCACAGTTGTGACATTTTACCATTGGTATCATATATATATATATATATATATTATATATAATAATATGTGTGTGTGTCTATATATCATACACACACATATGTGTACATCTCTATGCATATGTATATATATATGCATGTATGTAAATTTACATAAACCTTAAGCTAGATATTGCACCAAATGATGTGGTGATTGATATACATTTAGATGTACACATACAAGCACATATATGTGTGTATGTTTTTGGGTATGTATATGTGTGTTTTTGTGTATGTATATGTGTACGTACATGTATGTATGTGTGTGTATTAAAAAACATACTTCATGGCCTTGACTATTTCATCAATTTTGCAATGAGCATCAATCAGATAGCTTTAAGTGACAACATTAAGAGTCAAGCCTCCATCTAGCATCTTATTCATGAGTGAATCTTCTCTAGAATGATCTCCTATCTTGCCTACCATGTTTATGTGTTTTTTTCTATAGATGAACATACCAAAGTAATATATGTAGTGACATCAAGGAGATGTCATATGTTTTCCATCTTTGAAATAAATGTAAATGTTTCCTTTTCCTTGTTAATCTGATATAAACCACCAATTAGAATGTCGTAGGTAACAACATTTGGGGGCACACTTTCCTTAGCATATTTTAAGACAACCTTTGATTGTTTTCCATCTCATGCAATTCACATAGGCTACATATCAAAGAATTGTAAGTAATCAAAACCGCTTGAAAACCCTTTTTGGACATGTTATGAAATGAATCCTAAGATTTTCCCATCCTACCATCTTTACATGGTCCATTAATAACAACATTAATGTCACTTAAATGGGAAAACAACCAAACTTATCATTTGTACAAGCAGGTTGTAGGCATTTTTTTCTTTTCTAGAGTTGCAAAAGCCATCTGTTAGGCTAAGTATATGTGTAGATGTCAAGAAAATGGCCATCTTGCAGCATTTTATTAAATTCTCAAGCTTCATCTACTCTTTCACCTTCCAAATAAGATCATCACCTTCCAAATAGTTACTCCTCTCACATCTATGCCACTCTTTTTCTTGGAAGTTCATTTCTTTTTTATCATTCTTTTGGGGCTTGGTGTAAAGTGCTACATATGTATTTCTTTTGGTGGGTGTTCAACTAGGACTTGACATACTTGAGCTTGCATTGAGAATTGGTCTGCAATATCTGATTAGGAAGTGTGTATCATTCTGAAGTCTTCATTGTCTACTAGTTTGGCAAACTATCTTTGATTGCAGGCATGGAACCTTGCTCTTTTGTTTGTCATTTTCATGATCAGATGCATTCTTATTATTGCTATTAGAAAGAAAGGATCATTCGATCTTATGCATTAAGTATTGTTGGATTTAATACTTTTATCTATTTTGGTATTCATCACATGCATTAAGTTGTCTCAATCATTTTATTCGAAAGCCTAGATTCTTAATCCATCAAATTGAATCATTTTTCTTCTATCACATTTTCATGATTCTTTTGTGCTCAATCTTTGAGCATGTGAAAATAGAAATATAGCTTGCCGTGCAATGCATTGAAATAATAGAGAAGAGTTTAATGACTTGGTTCAATAATGTACAATCTCACTCTGTTCTTTGAGCAAGGATAACTCATGTATTTTCTTTTCTTGTCAGCAATGGACTGAAGTTAAAGTGAATTTGTCATCCTGTCATGAGTAATAGAATATATACACATGAGAAGATCCTTATTTTCCATAGAACAATGGCATGACAGTCATTCCTTTCTTGTGGCTGTGCTTGTATATCAATCTGATTTAGACAAATTTGGTCACAATTTGATGCAATGGCATCATATGCTCATCATAGGTACCTTGGAGATCTAGGTCATCAAAGAGGTCATGGAGGATCTCATGGCATCAATTGGTCCATTTTGCAACCAATCATGGCATTTGAAAGCACAAAAAGTTATAATGTTATATGATGTCTTAATAGAGTCCAATGTTGAAAAGTTGTAAAAAGGGGCTTGAGGATTGATTTTAGCATTCTAGGTGATAGATTGGTCATTAGATAGGGTCTAGTGTGATGTCATAACAATCTCAAGTCATTTCATAAGTTGAAACATTCAATAAGTCCCTTAAAACATAGTTTATTGCTTTAAACAATTCAAATTTGAAAACTAATGGCTACTTGGTCATTTTGGAGGGAAACTCCATAATTCAAATTTTATGAAGAGTTAATCCATGAGACCTATTGGAGTCGGTTGGGGGGGATGTTAACTACCTCCTGAAACTATAAATATGTCAATGTATGGCCTGTACTTGGGCATTGTACGGACTGTCTCTAACATTGCAATAAAAACACTTGGTTTTAATAGCAAATAAGAGGTTTTTTTGAGTTTTCTGCACATCTTTCGATTTGGAATGAATGGTGGAATGTTTTCAGACATGTTTTGATCCCTTAGACTGAGTGGTGAATCCAATTTTGTAAGTTTATTGTTTAAATTCACAGATTACTGGCTGTAGTAGTCTTATTTCTAAGTGTTTTGACAGTTTTTTGCATTTTTATCATGGTCATTCCATGAAATGCCCATTGTTTCTTCATGGAATTCCATTTATCTAACTTTTATAGAGATATCTAACAATGAAATGATCTTCTAACTTCACTAATTGGTGGCCACCAACACTAAAAGGGTAAAACCAAGCATTAACAAGTTGAAAATAAGAGGCTAATTAGACGGGACAGTCATAATGAGAGAGATTTGCCTTAATGAGGGAAGGGTTTGAGAGTTGAATCTTTTTTATGGTGTTAAAACATAGATGTTTGCATCTTGAATTGATCGAATAGAGCAGTGCACGTAGGAGATTGAAGATACCCTTGAAACAAGGGTTTTGAATGCATGATTTGGGGCTTTTGGGGTTAATGAAGCCATAGACTAAAATTGATTGTGTATTTTTCTAATTGAAGGCATTTGAGCAGCCCATGCAAATTTTGAATTCCATACATTAAGTATTGCTATATGTTGCTTTGTAAATGCACTAGTTGTTCCATTGTTAAAGACAGGGTCATTGTGAAGAATCTTTGATGTTTTCCAAAATAAGCCTATCCAAGTTTCACATATGTTTTAGAAAAGGATAAAGGGTATTTGAAAAGGTCATTTTTTTAGAGAATCACTTGGGAAAAACAAAAGTTATTGGCCATTATACCTGGCTGTTGTTACAGAAATTGAAAATTGTCATTGACAACATTTTGGCTTGCTATGCATTTTTGCTTCAGAGGTGTCAAAACTAAAAGGTGATGCTTAGAACATGTGAGATAGACCAAAACAAACCTATTAAAGCCTAAAAACATCCTAGAGTTGACTGTTTGTAGATTTTTCCCATCAGGACCTAGAAGGGTCACTTGGAACACTTTTACAATCTTGCTCATTTTGGGTTGTTACTTGGGTCCATCACCCTATCCTCTACGTCAAAATTCATAGTAGTAGTGTCTGATCAAGTTCCATAAGTCCTTTTCTACTCCTACCCTTAAAACTTGCCTGATATGGGTGGAACTTTAAGGTTCGTATGCTTGGGACAGCAAACAACCAACCTGAAATCATATCAATTTGATCCATCAATATAGTTGTGTGATGGATGTGAATTCTGATTTGGGATATGAATCTTCTTATTATTACATCATCCATATTATGTCTCAGATAAGTATGCATTGAGATATGAAACAGTATTTAGTCAATCTATGTTGGAAGGCTTCTCATCATCGTAGTTCTCAAAATCAGTTTACCATGCATATTTGTAAAAGTAGTCAAGTTAGTTATGCTCCTAGTGTAATAGAATGTCATATCACATTATCAAACTATTTCCCATCAAAATACATGTCCGACATAGATTTGGTCTTGCTGTAAAATGCAATCAAAATTGTAGGAAGACAAACATGGAAGGGGAGGTATTTGGTAGACCATTAAAATACTGAAGGGTTGTAGTTGTATATGTATCCGGTTTATGATATTTTCTATTTGATATGGTATGCCTTAGTATTTGAAGGGCCACTATTAATGGAAAATACTGATTTGACCAACTGTATAATTGTTAAGGTGTCAGGGAATCCTTTGTGAGTCATGGTCTTGGGCAACATCAAGTCATTGAAGACTAAAATCCTTGTGATCAGTAAACTGTGTGTAGACAGTTTCAGATCAGATTGTGACTCTTTTCAAAATTGACATTTCTTTCAATAAAATTTATGATAATTGCTCAATATCATCTAAAGTATGTATTGAGTATTATCAGTGTTGTGTTTTGGAATCAAGAAGGCTTTTAAAAATGGTATTCTAAGTCCAATAAAGGAGGGTAGTCTATGGAGGCCTAATTAGGCCTTTAAACTGATGTTCTAGTCCATTGTTTGATGCTCTATTGTAGAGAGTCCACTTCAAGTTCTAAGTATGTTCATGAAGACCTTAAGGAGTGTTGGGAAAACCATTGGCTTTGAAGGATTGTTTTGTGCTTGAGTTAGAATCAGTCACATTACTATCTAAGACTAGATGACAATCAAACTTGATTTTGGGGGCATATATGTGTTTTAGTTTATGATTTAGATGTTGCCAAGGTTAATGGTCCCATAATTTGTGGGTAGTGGCTATCCAGCAAACTAAAACATAAAATATATAAAGAAAGTTTGAAAAAATACTAAGGGCCCATTTGGGGGCTGGAATTAGACTGGAATTGGCATTATCTAATTCTGGATAATGTCAATTCCATGTTTGTGTCCATCCAAAAAATTGGAATTGGAATTTCATCCTCTTTAGTTTTCTAATTTTTAATTAATTAATAATTATTGTAAATAAGACACATTTTATCAGTCAAAAGGAGAATCAGTTAAAGGGTACAGCTCAATCTTCTATACTCATTTTAGATGTAGAGGGTGTTTCAAAAGAGACAACATCAGCTTCTAAAGCTAAGCATATTACTAAAACCTATAAAAAAGCACTACCCCTAAAAGCTAGCAAAATAAATGACAGTTCATTTGTGGAGGTGATCTAGAAAGAATCATCTCATGGATACCTTTTTTTGGCATATTTATGTTATTTGTATTGGTTTATGTAGTTTTAAATTTTGTCTGTTGTATTGGTTTGCCCAATTTCTATGTTTATAGTGACCTAAAGATAATGTTTGAAGTGTAGTAGGTTTTAGTGTTGTGTTGTTGTATGTCACTTACAAAAGTTTAACTATGGGTTTCTGCAATAATCTAGGTTGTCTCTGATGAGGAGGGTCTTCATGGAGTTTGGTTTGCAGCTAAAGTACTCATCTTGAAGGATGGGAAAGCTTTAGTCCTCTATGATGAGTGAATTTCAGATGAGGGTGATTTAGACATTAAAAAATTTAAGCTCTTGCATATCTTTTTATTGTGTATATGTAACAGAGTAAGCACCATTGGTGATAGAATTAGAGCTACTACTAGGATCATCTACCAGTTATAGCTCAAGCATTGGAACCAAGGAATATGTTTAATTCCTAGAATGAAATGTCATCTAGACATGCATATCTAACATTTTAAGATAGCTTTCTTTCTTTTCGAAGACTTCTTGTCTAATCATATCCTCAATTTGACTTTTACTTCTTTGAGACTAATTTTCTCAACACATTTTTATGAACTACTTGCTGCCTAAAACTTGTATACATTACATTTTTATGATCAGAGAAAGGATTACAGGAAGTTGTTTAAGGTTCTTTCAGGTAGGGCATACTTTAAACCTTTTCCAGAGCAGTGACTCCTAGCAACTCTTTGGTGGTTTGCCCAACTATAAATTTATCAAAATAGTTGTTGTGACGGTGTTACAATATATAAGTTGACAAGCTTTAGAGTAAAATGACTTGTGATGATCAGAGCTGGATGTCTGCTACATAAAACTCTTAACTGGTGTTGTGCCTGAATTATTTTTCATTAACATAAAAAATAGAAAGAATAAAATGTATGCTAGCCAGCAAGAGATTAGAACTGAAACAATCAAGGTTGAAGCCTGAGGTTATCCACTTCATATTAAGTTTTGAAAACTTTCCATACAATTTCCTGAAATCACTCAATCATGTTTTACATTGTGAAATCAATCAGATCAAAACATGATACTACAACTCTGGGATGTCTTGAAGCTTATCTATTTTTAGGAAAAAGGTTTCTGACCTATGTGACTAAGGCTAACAACTACATCAGAAGTTTGGGGTTATGCAATTGCTGTATAAGAAATTTTGAGTTATCTGCTAATATCAAATCCCCTATTCCTAAAAATGTTTTTGAAAGGTATCTATTTTAGGGGAGTGTGATGGGACATTTAGAACATTAAGCTTCTTGACACATTTGGTTCACAAAATAAGCTAAATAAAGATTTTAGTCTACAGCTGGATGATAACTTGTTTTGTCCCATAAGATTGGTATATTGATTAATGAAAGAGCTGCACGCAGTGGCTTAAGATACACCAAGTTTAGACCTTAGTTAAACATGGTGACGTCCATATGCAAGCTAAAACTTAATCTTTCACAGATGCCAAAGTTTGAGTTTCCCGCTTCTATATTCCCCATCTTAGTAGATTGGGACATCAATTTGAGATTAGATCATCTTTTATATTTTATAGTGCCATCTCTATTAGTTTTGTCCTTTATTTCCTTTAATTATTATCTATTTGAAATTAGATTTAGTGGTTTTGGGAGCTAATATGATGATACACTCTGAAGCAGATCCAATTTTTGGTTAAAAACAAACAAACAGTATGTCTATTACTAGGTTACGATTGTGCACTAATACATCTTTTTAAGAAAACTATTGTAATCTAATCATTAAAGAAATGGTTCACATAAGTCTGGTTTGATAAAATACCTGACAAATTTTGTCCCTGTGTTAGAAAAAAGGCTTCCTCCTCATTTTTTTGCACTGATGTTTTAGAACGCAGTAAAAACTTTTGAAGAAGTAAAGCTTTTGATGGGGTAATCTGGAGGATCGAACAGGTAGAAGGTATGATCGTTGGTACATACTTGATCTCTAGTCAATGTGGTTGGTTTCTAAAGATAGATGGTTGTTGTTACAATCTTTTTTTATCCAAATGTTTATGGAATAGAATGCAACTATATTTTATAAGTGAAACTTGCGTAGTTCTTGAGTTTCATTTGATCACTAAAGCTAGTATTTTGATGTTCACATGGAATGCAAATGCCCATGTAGATATTTTGGGGTTTTGATAAAATGGTGTATGATAATATGTAAAGCTTAGTTTCACATTCATGAAGTGGCTAGACATTTTTCTATCACCATGTTCATCAAGTGGTTGGACCACTTATGGTGAATATATGTTTTGTGTATATGCCTCAAAATAAACAAAAGGATGCATGTCTCAAAATTTAACCTATCTAAAGTAATAGGTTTTGAACAAAATCACACTCAATTTAATTGTGCTAATATACTTTGAGGTTTAGTTGGATGGATAGTCATGTGTTCAATCATACAGCTTAAAAAGACTATATTAGGAGTCAAACTTCTATCTAGCATCTTATTAATGAGTGAATGTGCTCTACAAAGATCTATCGTATGCAGACCATCAATTTTACTGTGGTGTATGTCACTTCATTGGGTTTCAAATTTATTGTTCCCATTTCCTTTGACATCTTGCCCGCCATGTTTATGTATTTTGTTCTACAGGATGAACCAAAACCTTGTCCAAGAACTGGTCTTCTCTTTTTGGATGAACAGGAATGAAGATGGTGATGAAGGAGGCAAGATAGTATTTGGAGGTGTCAACAGTAAACACTTCAAGGGTAAACATACATTTGTGCCTATTACAAAATAGGGTTACTGGTAGGTAGATTGTGGAATGAACTTGAGTTTCCATGCTCTATTTTAAGAGCTATTTTTATATGCATGTTCTTTTTATGTACCGTGACTAAAGCTAGGTAGGATGGTTACAAAACTCTCTTACTTCTCTAACTTATTCTTACCATTTCTTTCAGTTTGATATGGGAGATTTTCTTATTGGCAATGAATCAACAGGTGATTTACCTTCCCAAGACTTTCAGTTTTGTTTGATGAAGTGTTAAAACTAATTTAATGATATTCTACATAATGGACAATTTTCCTTACAGGCTTTTGTGCTGGAGGCTGTGCTGCTATTGTAGACTCTGGAACTTCTTTGCTGGGTGGCCCATCAGTATATCTTCTACAGATAGTATTATACCAATACCACTTTTCTTCTAGGTGGCCCATCAGTAGTTGTCTCAATCATTTTATTTGAAAGCCTAGATAGTATAATACTTTTGTGTTGTTCTGGAAATGTTTGAATGTTGCCAGGCTCAATAGTTTGTTAAAACACTTGAGCTTTCTTATAAAGATGCTTTCTTATTAATATAAAGATGCTTTCTTATTGAAAACTAACATTAGATGCCATTGGTTTTTTGTTTCAATTTTCAATCTTATTTTGATATGTGAAGCTCAAGATTTTATGGATGTATCCAGGTTTATGTCCAGTTAATATGTTTAGCCATAATCCATTTAAAGACACATCAGATGAAAACTATTAGTGTTTAATATAATCTATTATCTTGGGAAGTTCTTTTTATACACATGCATATCACTGAGTCCACACCTCCACCAACAATTTATAGTTCAATCCTGACATGTGAAATGATGATCTTTACCTTTCTTTTATAATTCTACATAATTCTTGTGCCTTATGTATTTATTGCATTTGCACTGCTATATGTATTTATAAATTATCTTTTGCAAAGTGTTGTGTCTTATTGGAATACAATCTCTCAACTGTTGCACACTGGTTGTTCAGTTAGGTTGATCCCATAGTAGCATCCTTTTCAAGAGGAGCAGTAAGTGTAATATCGGCTCTAATGGTCGTTGAGATCAACAATGTCAAGCAACAAGAGCATAAAAGATGCAGATACTACCTGGGAACTGGTAGGTATAAATTTTGACCATGCATTGGTGGAAGGTATGGCATTGTCGTCATTTTTTTCCAATGGTCAAAATTTCCACCAATGCATTGGTAGAAATTTCGACCATGCAATGGTAGAAATTTCCACCAATGCATTGGTGGAAGGCATGGCATTGTCGTTATTTTTTTTCCAATGGTCAAAATTTTGACCATGCATTGGTAGAAATTTTGACCATGTAATGGTCAAAATTTCGACCATTGGAAAAAAAAATGACGGTGATCCTCCTAGTTTCAAGCATGAGCTAGAGTCGAAATTTCGACCTATATTTTGGTTGAAATTTTGACCAATAATAAATATGTAGAAAATTCGATGAAAAAAGAATGATGAAAGTTTTGGTTGTGGATTCAACCAATTACTGTCAAAAATTTGACCAATTCGCGTCGAAATTTGAGGTGAAATTTACTAGTGAAATCACTGTTTCATACTTAGACAATTTTAGTCTGCGATCTTCCATACTTACTTTCCATCTTATGTGCTCTTCATAGGGAACATATTTTTCCATAATGACAACATCTATGTACATACCTCAGCCAAATTTCCAACAATCTCCCCCTTTGTCATTGGTGGCAACATATGAGAAAATTGGCTAAGTGTACAAGTCAAAATCTCAAAATTTGTATCAAAATTGTGGCCATAGTATAAAATAAGTATACTATCCTTATATCTCCTCAAAATATATACAATAATCTATAACACTTCATAATACTCCATATAACTCCCCCTATGAGTATCCTTCCTTATCATATATAGACAATTTTCTAAGTATCTCTCCCCCTTTGACAACAATGACAAAATAAAGGGTGGAAAGGGATATACAAAAATTATGTCAAAACTTTTACCTTACTGTCTTATTGCAAAGCCGGTAGGCTTGCAATACAATCTAAAAAATCTATCTTCCAAGTCTCAAAATCTTTCTCTCATGCCTTCTTTATTGATTCTGCTACATTGAGTAAAGTACTCAATCCGTATGCTACAATCTGACAAGCTTGGAGGGATTCAAAATTGAATTTCTGAAATGCTATCTTAGCAGTAAGACATTCATCTAGTTGCTCTTCTATTATAGTCAACTTGATTGAGACATGCTCTCTCAAGATGTTTATTCTAATAGATTTCTTGTTCTTCTCATCATTCAAAGTCCTTATTTCATCATATAATTTCCTGATCTTATTCTCAACCGTACTGATCTTCATGTTTAGGCTGGCCAAAGAGTTTGTCTCTACTGCAATTTCATCTTGCTTCTCTTTTATCTTCTTTTCTTCTTCAATTAAAATATTCTCAAATTTTGTACACTGAATGTACAAACACTTTCCAGTCTCAAGATGTTTCCTTAAGTCCTTAATGTGTCTATCAAGGTTGTCAATTTCATTTTTGATATTCTAACTTATGTTCTGCAACATTTCAGCTTCATAAGCTACCTAAGCCTTAACCTTAGCAATATCAGTTAAATTAGTGAACTCAACATCAAAAGATTTAATTACCATCTTTTCTCTTTCAAGTGGATCTGAATCAAAGACTTTTGTAGATATCACACTTTTTAGCTTCTCAGTCAAGTCTTTCAGACTACCTTCCAAATTATTAACTTTCTTGTTCTTTCCAATAATTTTGTTTAAAGAGGTGATCAACTCTATTTGATCATCATCATCAACTTCCTTGGTCAAATCTTCAATCAATGTTTCTATTCCTTTCTCCTTTCCAATCTTAGGAGTAAGACTGATGTCTTCTAGTGTTTCAGTAGGTGTAGGGGCCTCTGTTTCCATTTGCACTTCAGTATGTGTAGTCTCTGTTTCAATAGTCTTTTCTTGCTCTCCCAAATCCAAATTGTCAACAATGTTATCCAAACTATTAAGTACCACATCATTTGAATCTAAAGTAACTTTAGTTCCTTCAATGTCCATAGATTTTGTGCCAATGTTTATGGAAGAAGAGGGAATATCTTCAACTTCAACTACCTCTATTGTTGCCTCTGCTTGTTCTAAACTCTGTTTCTCTACTGGTTCTACAACTACTTGATCTTTGCTATCTTTTCTTGCTACCAAGTTTGCTAGCACTTGCACAACTGTCTATTCAGTTTTAGTCTTTACTTGCTCATACTATCCTCCCATTATTTGTATAATTCTTCTTTTGGTTCTCAATAGGGTCTCAAGTGGCTTGAGGATCTATTTAAGATGGTCATCATCTCTTATCTCACAAAACTATCTAATCACATTCTCTCTCATTTTGGTATCTTCTTCTTGTGCTCTCATCTTTCTTCTCACAAGTCTCTTGTACAAATCTTCTGGTATCTTTCCATGAATAGTATCAAATTTCTTGTTTGACAAAATCATGTGTAACCATTGCATTCTCAAGATTCAATCTGTCAAAGGATCCATATAAATCATAGTATTTATTCATTTTGGTAAAGTCTCCATGCTGCATTATATCTTCATTAACTCTTTCTATCCTTGGTTTCCATGATTTCTTCTTTGTTGTCACTTCATCATCTTTTATTTGTGCAACTCTTCTAGGTACTGGTGGAACAATTGTTTTCTATCTTTTACCTGGTCCTGAAGCACTTGCCTTCATTCTTTTTCTTGGTGCTGAGGAAAATGGTTTCTTTGTCTGACTGATTCCTTGTTCCTTCTTAGGTTCTTCAACCTTTACCTTTACTTTAATAGGTTCTGCACTTGATGCCAAGGGTGGGACTGATAATATCTCACTTTGCCTTATTGCTTCTACAGCCTTCTTTGCAATATCAAATTCCTACTCACTCATACGTGATTCTTTTAGAATTTTCTTTATTGTAGACTCCACTCTCTTCTTTGATTGTTTCTCTTCCTTAAGTGCCTTTGCTAAACCAAATTTTTCATCATATGTTCCAAATCTGTTGCTATGAGCATCAACTTTACTTTTAAACAATCTACTAACATAACCTTCTATTTCAACTTCAGAGATTTCATAGCCAAGAGGGTCTATGAATTCATGTCTAGGTTCTACTACCTCAATGTAAGTGAAATCAATATCAACCATAAAACATATATCTTTGTATTTCTCAACTAGGGATGGAGGAATTCTTGATCTATTTACCACAATGTTCTGAAAATTTTTCAATACTAACTTTACACTATCATTAACCTTCTCAATAAGATGTTTCATATAGACTTTATTGATTCTTGCCATAGTATTCTCACCATCATTCCATTCAATAGTGTAAGGAAATATTGTTAACAAGTGGAAGAACATGTAAGTAACCAATGATGAAAATCTAAAGTGAGTGTATTTAGCTTTCTTTATCTTCTCCAAATTCTCAAACAACTATATTCTCAAAATTTCACACATATCCACAGGCTTCTTCTCCACACACATCAAATAAGCAATGTGTACCATACCTACTGGCATATCATCTTCTCTAGAGCTTCCACAGAACTTTGTTGTCAAAATCTTACACAAGTATTTTACATCATCTTGCTTAATCTTACTAATGACTATACATCTGCCATTGTATACTGAACCGATGTTTTCAATCACAATCTTTCTCATGTTTTTCTCATTCAGTGGCATTGCACCAACTTTTGATAATCCAGTCACATCATGAATTAGGTCTGCAGTTATGTCTATAACTCTGTCTTCTAACCAAAATTTTCCATTATGTATCCTACTCAAAATGATCTTAGTACACTCCTCATCATCAAATTCATATTTCATAGAGTACTCAATGATTTCATTTTTTTCTAGATGTTCATAACCTTGTTTCACTGACATATCTGAGTTGTACAATTTCTTATGTTCACCATTAAAATCACTCTCCCTTAGGGTTTCAAACTTGCATCCAAGATAACCTTTAACATTCTCTAAATGAACAACTCCGTCTGGTATGGATGATAAGGCTAAACTAGAATCTCTTTCTGAGGATTCAACTGGATCTTTCTTATTTCTAGGTTTGTTCTTATCCTTAATGTTGTGAATCAATGACACATCCATGATTATATATGATTTCTTAAACTGATTCAAGATCGTAGTCAGATAAATACCTTAAATTCACAAAATTAGGGCTTTCACTAGATCGGCGCTTCAAACTTCTGCAAATCACTTTCAAACTTCTTTCTTTGCTTCCAAATCACTTCTAATCACTTGATAATCATAATAACTTCAATTTCAATATTTTAACACTTAGCATTTACTCGATCTGACATCGCATTCAATAATTTTGCCGCCAAAATGCCAAAAAGCTAATTCTGTAAACCTGCAACCATAAATCTTTTTGCGACCTCGCAAAACATAATATTTCTTTTTGTGCACTTAACCATAGCATCAGTATAACATAAAAAACCTTCATCTAACTATGCAAAACTTAACTCATTCAAAATCTAACTCTATGCTAATTCTAAGTTCCTAAACTACAGAAATTTACATAATTTAAGTGCTTAAAGAAGGGTTAGGTAAAGAATCATTCTTACCTTTAGATACATTACCTTCCTGATTACCTTCAATGCTGAATATACCTCCTTGATCGGTGCCTTTAACAAATTTTACTTCATCTTCATTGCTACAACAACCATTCTCTTTGTTTCTTGCATTTTCATTCCTTCTTACATAGTTTCTAGGGTTAGGGTTATGTTGATAACCTCCATTGTTCATTCTGCAAAATCTTGTTGTGTGTCCAATCTTGTTACATATCTAACAAGTGATTCCATTGGTTCCATATCTAGGTATTTGCTAATTGATTTGTGTCCTGCAATTTCTAGCAATATGTCCAATTTTGTTGCATCTGAAACATAGTATTCCATTTCCTCTTTTCATGTCTTCAGTTGATCTCTGATCTACATTGTTAGTATTTCTAAGCATTCTTCTATTGTAATTATTCTTAATAACTTTAGATCTTCTACATTCAATAGCTCTATGTCCAAAACCATGACAATTATAACAATAACCATTTAGAGGTTTGAATTGTTTACCTGTACAATCTCTCTTCATATGACCAATAGTATTACAATTAAAACATCTACCTCTGAATTCTCTTTGCATATCTTTGGATGATTCTTCTTGCTTCGGTGGTTCTTCTTTCTTAGGTGCATCTTCTTGCTTTAGTGATTCTTCTTGCTTAGGTGATTCTTCTTGCTTAGGTGATTCTTCTGATTTGTTCTCATCTAACTTCTTTTCTTCACTGCTTTCACATTCATTCAGATCTGGTTTCTTGCTTTCACTAACTATCTTCAATATGTTAAATCCAAGACTAGTTTTGTCATAGAATGGTTTTCCATAAGATACTTTCTTATCAATCTTTTCACTGTTTGAATATAGCCTCTCAAGTTGTTTAGATTGAGTCAATTCACCTTTCACAATTTTGTTGTATTTCTCAAGTTCATCATACTGCAGTTTGACTTTATCAAATTCAGATGTTACCTTGCCAAGTTTAGATTTCAGATCTTCATTTTCATTCTTTAAACTTTCATTCTCAGATCTCAAATTGTCATTTCCATCTTTCAAGCTAAGCTTTAGATTTGCTATCTTCAATTCATGTTTAAGGATCACATTTTCTTTCTCTAAGTCTTCACAATCTTCAACAAGAATTTTAGATTCTTTCTCAGATTTTAGATCTTCTATCTTACCTTTCAATTTGTCAATAAGATTCTTTGCATCATCATACTTCCTTTTCAAAGTGTTTCTTTCATCAGTAAGCATATCAATTTGCTCAAGAGCTTCTTCAAGATTCTTCTGTAATTGATCCATATCCATAGAGATCTTACTCAAGCTGCTAGGCTTTCCTTGAATGTTTCTTCTCTGAGTAACTATGCTCTGATACCAATTGTTAGAAATAGGAAATATTGGGGGGGGGGGGGCGAATCAATATTTCACAAACTTTTACTTTTGCCCACTTATGGATATAATAGATTACTTTAATGCATATAGAGCATAAGAAACTAAATATCATACACAACAGTAAATGTAAAGAACTCATAACACATGATATGTTCTCGAGGAAACCCTAGCCAAGGGAAAACCCTGGTGGGGATGGTACCCACAAAGATCCACTAATCAAAAGATATCCAGTTAAGGATGTTGACCCTATTAGGAGCCTGTTACAATCATATAGTGTATCAGTCCTGATTAAGGGACTATAGGCCTTTTTAGAAGCCTCAACCCTATTAGGAGTTGTAGATACAAAACCTAATTACCAAATGAGCTCACTACCCAAACAAGTAATATAAATGTTTACTGATTACAATATGGTATTACTTACAACTTCACATCAACAACTTTTGTTGTTATCACAATTTACATATATTACATGTTACATTTCAAGTATGCTCGATACATCTTTATTTATACAAGATACAAACATAATATCTTTTTCTTGTCAGCTTGCATATATTTATCCAAGAGTAAACATCTAGGATTTCATCTCTTTATAATATTAAGTCATTATTTTGACAAGAAAAACAATCCCTTAATTCATTTACTAGTTCTATCTTCAAAACTGCACTGTCGGCTGTACTCTATCATAGGTAAAATAGTCATAACTTTTTCTGTACTATCCATACTATTTTGTGCACTAAGATGGGGTATCGTTAGAAACCATAGAGTCTATGTTCAACAACACAAACTCTGATCATGCTCTAGTGAACATCACCAAAACAAACTGTATCGGGTGCTCTGTCAAAATCATTGTTTCATACTTAGACAATTTTAGTCTGCGATCTTCCATACTTACTTTCCAGCTTATGCACTCTTCATAGGGAACATATGTTGCCATAATGAAAAAATCTATGTACATACCTCAGCCAAATTGCCAACAAGGTCATCCTTGACCAGAAACAGCTCCGACGAAAATTCTATTTGCGGATCTCAGAAGTTCACCGAAAAGGGTATTTAGATCTAAAATTCAGTTCGCTGTCATGTACCTGTACCTGCAAGAAAAATAGTTTTTTGTTGTTTGGATGGGGGGTTTGCCTTGGTCAAACCCCAATTTAGGAATTAACCTTGAAATTGAATTGAAATTGCTCGAATAAACAAAGTAAATGGAACTATTCACCTTGCTTATGTTGAAGTCCTTATGGAGGATTCAAATCCTTGAATCCACAAGTAGGGATGCTCCAAATGAATGTAGAAATGAATGGGATGTCTCAAAGAAATGGCATTAGATATTCAACACCAATCTTGAATGGATCTTTGCATAGGAAGAGGCTTGGATGTATGTGGATGGAAAAATCTTCAACAAGAGGGCTCCATAGAGATTAAATCCTTCAATGGCTAACAATGGATCTCCTTGATGAATACTTGAATGCCTAAAGACTTGAATTCTTGGCTTGAAGATGAATGAATGATTTCTTTCTTTTCTTCTCCTTGCTTACTTGCACTTGAGAGCTTATGAGATGATATACTTGATTGAGAGATTCTCACAAAACTTGATTGTACTTGAGCGATCGAGAAAATGAGAGAGGAAGGCTTCCTTTTATAGTGATTTAGGGCACAAACTTCTAGAGAGGTTGACATTGGAGAATTAAATCCCAATTAATCTTAACCCCTAGAAATGGACCTAGATTAAATGCAATTTAGGGGTTTACCATTCCAAAATCTGAAATATCCGACCCAGAAGCGGGAAAATAAAACTTTCTGAAACCTGACATCCCAAAACTTCTGGAAACTAAAATTTGGACCTGGGGTCAAGGATGAGGTGGTCTCTACCCTAGGTCAAGGTTGAGTTCATCCTTGACCTAGGTCAGGGTCTAGGTCATCCTTGATCCTTTAGGTTGTCCTTGACCCAGAAAGTCAAAGTCTTTAGATTCTTGGAGAAAGTCTGTCAGAAAGAGATTGGAAATAGGGAGAGAAAAGCAGAATAGGAGGAAAATAGCCAGATCCATGCAAAGAACCAATCAAGGCACTTGACATGACCCCAGACTACTTACTCGGAGGGCTAAATGCTCTTATCATGGAATTGCTTCCATTTTGAGATGATACAGCAATTTATTATCATATCAGATAAAGTATGTTTATCAGTTTAGCATGTTATTATCATATCAAATAAAGTATGTTTATCAGTTTATCATGTTATTATCATATCAGATAAAGTATGTTTAATAATTTTTGGGACTAGTCCTTTGGCATGTATTAAACATAATAGAATTTTCAACATATTATTATCATTCTATTGCTTTGTTCTAAACATGTCATTGGTTCAGTTTTGTAAAAAAAAATTTTGTGTTAAATGCATTTTTCATGAGGAGGGATCTTCTTCTAAGGAGATTGATGAAGATTGTGCACCTCAAAAACCAATTCATAAGGTACCAATCATGTTTTCTATTCACTGATATTTTTGGATTGGTAAATCTCCTTAGTTTCATCTCCTTTCTTTTGATTAATATGGATGAGATATATATCTTACATTTAACATTCAACTTCTTTACATTTTAGAACATGTAGTGTGTTTGTTGAAGATTTGACCAAATCAACTTTTAACATAAAATGAAAACACCAAACTGATATCTTGCCCTTTCAACTTGACAAAATATTTTCATTTGACCAATAACAGCAAGCAACTAAATGATAAATCCACATACCTATATCTTTGTAAAATACCTGGAACATCAAAAAGATGGCTAAGTGGTTGCCGCCATGATTTTTATCTACTAAATATGGGAAAAAAAGCACCAAAAAGAATTGAATAGAAAACATGATTGGTCATTTCAGAGAGCATTCATGATCAAATAAAATGCAATGCATTTAAAATTTGTGGTCGAATATGATGCCAGAGGCTCAAAAGATATTGCTTGTCAAAGATACCAATCAAAGATGAAGAAATCACATACCTTCTCTCATGCTGGATTAGCTTTCGCCCACTCCTTTTCTCCCACTCCTTTTGTCTGCAATCAAAATAAAAATGATTTGGTCATTTCAAAATAGTGAATCAATATCTTTGAGCACAAGCACCAATAACATCAACTATTTTGATATGTGGGTACCCTAATGTTGACAAGAGTTCTTTTATTAATAAGATTACTCGACAAGCTTGAAGAAGTGGTATATTTTGGCAAATGAAGAGTGGAAAGATGATGATATTCTTGAGATCATGGATGGACACAATTTTGTAGACTTTATTGATCCATATATCTTATAGGGGCTTCAAGAACTGGAGAGGGAAGAAGGGCTTAGGATGGCAGTTGAGGGTGACGAGGATGATGAGATGGGGGAAGTGGAGTTGAATCCTAATGAAAATGAAGCTCTAGCTACAATTAGGAAGAAGAATATGATGCTTATTATTGAACACAGATTGAAGAAGAGTACTACAGAGAGTGGGTCTACCGTACTAAGGAAGTTTGACAAGATCAAGGAATCTGGCTTAAATAGAATGGGAAGACATCTTTCTATCCTGGGCCTAGATCCCTTGACAATTGGTGTAGGATCTAGACCTAGGCTAGAAATATGTCTTCCTTTCTCTTGTGGATAGGCTCTGCTGCTACAACAACTCCAGACTATGATGTAGATATCATAACAACTGAGAAACATAAATGTAGGCATCATGGTCATAATTTTTTATGTTGTCTCTCCAAAAACTTGTGACCATGATGCCTACATTTATTTTTCTCATCTGTTGTGTCCCAGGACTGCTTATGCCCCTTTACGACCCTTTATGATCCCTAAGAATACATCTTAGATGTCTTAAAATATCATAAAAGGTCATAAGAGGCTCCTAGGAGGGGCCAGATGAGCTTCCACCTTCATGTGGTTGGCCCTGTTAAGTAGAGAATGTTAAACTATTCTCAAAACAAAGAGAAGCTCAATAATTTAAGGTCTCAGTCCATGAATATTCTAAAAAAATGACAGGAATCAATGATGGAGAGTTTTTAGATTCTAAGAAGACGTATATGTAGTGGAGGCTAGAAGGGATTTTTGTGGAGATTTTCTAGACTAGCTATAAACATATGAGGGTCTCCAAATTGAGTACCAGTGCAGAGATGATGATTCAGTAACCTACGTCTATAAAACCTTCACAAATATCCCTTCTTTGGCCTCCACTCATACCTCTTCTCAGAATCTAGAAACTTTGGATACTTTTTCTCATCCATGCTCAAAATATGCTAGTGATCGTATAAAATTACTTCAGGCCTCTAGTATTGATGAGCTGCACAAGTGTAAAATGTTTTTGCGAGACTGGGATCAATTATATTGGATACTGTGCAGTGTACATAAAGGCAAGGTGGTGATTATTCTTGACCATCAACATGTATAAGTCTTCTAGGCCTTACCCAGTAGCTAGGACTAAAGATAAAAAAGCTCAAGAGACCATCATATTTGGTCTCTTTCTTTGGTCTATATTATTGACAAAAATTTTTACCTTTCATTAGCTCATCAAATGTAGGGATTTAAAAGAATTTAGTAGAATATTTTCATGTATAACGTACATTATTTTAGTTTGACACTGAATGAATTTATATACTTCACACACTTGTATACTATGAGGATGACCATAAATAAGCATCCTCTCCCATGGCTTGAGTAATGTAGGCCATTGGAGGAGATGCTTCTTTATCACCATCCTCATAGTATACAAGTGCGCAAAGTAGATAAATTTGTGCAATGTCAACTTAAATAATATACATTATCATGAAAATATTCTATTAAATTCTTTCAAATCCTTGGATTTGATGAGCTAATGAAAGGTAAAACATTTTGTCAATAATATAGACTGAAGAAAGAGAGAACCTATGATGGTATCTTGAGCTTTGTTATATTTAATGTGCATGTCCGTCAATTTTTTGACACCAATGAATACGTTTTTGACAATGGTGCTATACCTCTGATGGGGCTCCCATTGGCAATTTACTACTTTTTGACAAACTGTTGCGACAGGAATGCTATACCATCGATGGGTAAACCTGTCAAAAAATCACTGCAGCTCCGTCACTCTTCTAATAGGTCAAATGTCAAAGTATATTTATTTTTGATAGATAAGTACGACAGGAGTGCTATACCACCAATGGGTTTACCTATCAAACAGTGAGTGTAGATCTATCACTATTTCAACCGATGCAATGTTGGAGAAAACTCCATTTCGACAGATAGTTGCGGCAGGCATGCTAAATCTCTAATTGGTACTACTATCGGAGGATCATTGCATTGGTGTCTCTATTCTGACAATTATGTCCAGCAGGATGGCCACATGATTTGTCGGAGTTCTAATAGGTCTACTGTAGGAAATTCCATACAAAAATTGGTATTCATGTGCTAGATTCTGATGGAAATGGATGTTGGAAGCCCAAAGGGTACCACTTTTGTCACAATTTGCAACGCAAAAACACTGACGAACATGTATGTCAAAATTGTGACAAATAGGCATTGCAAATTCAATAATTGGCTGCTGGAATTTGGCCTCAAATGTACTAGTGGAAGCTTCAAATTGAGTAAAAATTCTACCACTCATTTCATTGATGTATGCTTGATAAATAACCATGCACTTTCTTACAAGAGGAGAAGCATAATAAATAGGAATGTTATTGAGCTTTGGATGTGCTACCCAATATTCATCAAGAATCAATAGAATCTCTTGATAATGACATAATGCAAATGTAGGACTGAGTAATATTCTACCTTAATACACAACATTGTGTACAGCTTCAATGAATATTTTCTCTCAAACAATTGTAGGCTGATGAAGTTGCACATGATATCTCTACTCAATTATGCAAACATCAAGGGAAAACTATGTAATTTTGGTAGTATGAAGATGAAGATATTCCTCACAATAGTAATGCCTATTATATAATAGATGCACCCCTATAATATCAACCATTAACATTGATGTGCCAATGACATTTCTATTTTTCTTCACCTCAAATAGCACCCAAGACATTTTTGCATAGGCTTTAGGGAAAAATTTGAAAAAAGCACCAATTAAGGCATCAAGCTATATTTTCCTCTCCTCAAAAATAAAAAATTCACTTTATAGGCTCCATATTCATAAAATTAACATCCTATATGTCAAATCATTTTCAAGTAACTAAGTTTGGTCATTTTAACCATAAACACATCCTCAAAATACTACCAAATCTAATGGAAAGTGGACTACAAAACCCAAAACCTTAATCTACTTGATAACACATACACAATCTTGGACAAGGAAACCATGTTAAACTACATCATAGCCATTTTTTGTGATTCTATTGTAGCAAAATTCAATATTTGAGATAAGGTTTGATACTGAATTTTCCAAAACAAAAAATGTTTAGATTTCAAAAACAAAATACAGGGCATTGATTCACTTTCAATAGTGACAAGAGATGCATATTGATCCCTATTATACACTAAGTTTTCACCCTTGTTTCAAGCTTACGTAGTCTTGATAACCTAGAATAACATGGGAATCATCTCTAGGTTGTGGAACCTATCCTAACTAAGATGAGACCTCTAGGTCCTAAGCTGGTTCCTCTTGGATAATCACCTTAATTTCCTCTAGACATGAAAAGTAAATCTTTTGAGGGAAAGGGATAGAAGGAATGCTTGGAAAGGGAAATGACTTGAAAGCAAACTACCTACTAGGTGATACACTGAAATTAGGGTTTGGATCTCAGTATAGAGGAATGGAATCAATGATAGGCATAGGTCTAGTAGGTCACAACTCACTGAATAGGCTTGCATAAGTGTTTCATAGGAGGGCCTGAACATAAGACACAACCTATGACCTGCAAGTAGACATTCACTTTTGCAACTCAGTGTAGGATTGAGACAAGACTATTAGGGGGCTGAAGTATACCCACAAAAGCATCTAAATTAGATCAAACATAATAACACACATAATTACAAAAAGTAAGAGGGATTAGGAACCCTAAGGTGTCACTGAAAACATCATATACTTTAATCCAATGAGAGATAATTTAGATAAGGAAGCATAGGGACATGAAGGATTGTCACAAAATACCTCTGCGATATCTGAATCATCAATGCAATATTTACAACTATATAAGCTAGAGGGTAGAAATGATACCATAGATGACCCTTAAGAAAAGATAAACTTCTACAATTTTCCAACTCTGAGCACTAAAGCTCCAAAAATACAATATATACATACTCAAGTGCATGTAGGTAGGAATAAAAAAACCTAACTAGGGTTACATATGTTTGACATAAAATAATAGCCAACCCTAACTCAAACAAATCTGATCATAAATGTTACTTCTATGAATATCTCAACTAATCAGATATTCATCTTTGCCTACCCATCCTTGTACCTCATTTGCCTGTGGACAAGCAATCTGGATCCATCAACCTTCCTGCACAAGGTCTCGCCATGAATGCTCAAATTGGTACTCTCAGAAAGAAAGAAATGACCTATGATGGCTATGCAGGTCATCACATCATTTTCCCCAACTGCAGTCATACTTGAAACATAAATTTCAGCTACCCATTTTGTCGCAACTGACCATTGGATCAAAACCTAGCAAAAACCCTGCAGATAAATATTTAAGATTTGAATATTAACGGCTAACCGGGTGGCGCGACACTTTTCTTCTATCGATGGCCATCGTTTAAATCTCAATCTCCTTTTAAAACATGACTATTAGATCTTATTTACCCAGGAACCATTCATCTACAGAATTAACCTCAAGTCCACCTTGGGTTACCCTTTTCTCATTGGTCACAGGACCACTAATTGTTTTAACTAACCCCGGTTAAGTCTAGCGAACAAAAGAAAAACCTTTAGTCACTGATTCAAAAAACCTAACCAACCCTAGGCCCATTTTCCACTTGGAATTCTTTTATTTTCTCTAGTCACCTCATCAGAAAACACCTCGGCAGGTTCTAATAACAAACCCACTCAAACTAAGATTCCAATCTAACAGCGAGCGCATGATCTCATGTGTCAGAAAGATCCCTTCAAACCATGCGCTAGTCGTGGATCTTTATTAGACCGGGACCCCTCTGACAAATGGACCCACTAAAAATCTAGTCATCACCATGCAGACCAATCAAATGCTTCACACATCAGCCCATCTGATAACGTGGACCCATGACCTACAGAAGGAGCATCAGACAATTGTTGCAAGATCGCAAGGGCTTGGAAGATCCTTTGCGATCAAGCGACAACCATAGATCTTCAATCTACTAACATCCTTGTAGATACTCTGACACAGTCCTACCAAAAGAGCCCAGCTATCATCTGACTAACCAATGAAGAATGATCACGTCAGTAGAAAAGGACCCACCTGACAAACCCTAGAGATAAAACAAGATCAATAGTTGTCGCATGATCGCAAGGAATATTCTGGGCCCTTGCGATCATGTGACCGCCATTGGATTGAAAGGAAAGGTAGCCCACTAGGCCCCTACTAACCTATCTCCATGTTGTACTCTCACCAACCAAGTAAATGCTACCCCCTCAGATACACGTAGCACATTTCCTGACAATGGCCCCACTGAAAAACAACCGAATCACCAACCACTGATGAATCAGAAGCTACCAAATCAGATGAAGTGGCACTGGCCCCACTGACAAGATACTGTGCTGAAGGAAAAGGAAGATTGATGATCATCACAAGATCTCATAGAATCAAAAGATTCTATGAGATCATGCGACAACTGTAGATCTAGAATCTTGATTTGGCTGCTGAACAAAGACCGCCAACTGAAACGGTAACTGCTTGCCAAATCGCAAAGTGTTAAGGGGTTAAGCATCGGGAATCAGAGATTTGGTGACTGGAGGATTTTAAAATGCACATGTGAAATGAAGGGACTTAAGTGGTCGATAAAGTAACAAATAAATATAACAAGCCAAAGAGTTTTCTAACACAATGCCTAGTTTTATGAATATTTTTAAGGACTTTTCACCTAGCCAGGGACCTAGAAACAGTTGCAGAGACCAGGGGGGATAGATAAAGCAATGAAATTTTATAGAGTGCTTGGAAGGATAAAAATAGAGACCTTGGGGTGGATCTTAGCCAAATTTTCATGCATATGAAAATTAGGGTAACATTTTGGTGATTTTTGCTGGATGTCAACCTGCTAGACATGGAAAACTAGTGGCCTTATATATTCATTGGGCATGGGGTCATCAAAAATAAAAAATTCTCATAGGGAGGTAGAACTTGTGCACAGGCACTTCTTGAAAAGTAGGAAACTAACCTAGAAAATAGGAAAAGAAAATAGGGGAAAAACACATTTAAAAGAATTTACAGAGAGGGGTTAACCTCAAAGCAGGGCTTCAAGTGGAATCCATTGACTGAGATTGGCAAGGCAACTCCTTCAAGATTTTATAGTTGAAAAGCATTGGACCCCTTTCACTCTATTATAACAAATGGTCCACCCCAGAATGAGTCAAATTTTGTATGTCTACCAGGCTTGGATCAGAATTCATCCCACTTGAGGACTACATCCCCAACCTTGAAATTTTTGGCCCTAGCTCTTTTATCAAAACTCTTCTTTGTTTGAATCTGATGAAATTCCATATCTTCCATGGATTTGCCTCTGAGTTCTTCAAGTTCCATGAGCTCAGCATACCTAATCTGTAAAGGATCTCTTTCTTCAAACAGGGCATATTGAGTAGCTAAGTCCAGAGCTGGTAACTCAGTTGAAATGGACAACTTGGCCTCCTTGCCATACACTAACACATAAGGAGAGTTCCCAATGATCTTCTTTGGGGTAATTCTATCTAACCATAACCTCAGTTTGGTATGCCAATCCCTCTGGTTGTCTTGCAGAGTCTTCTTGATTATCCTAATCAAATTCTTATTTGTTGATTCTGCTGAACCATTGCCTTGAGGGTAATAATTTGAACAAGTATTTAGATAGATGCCATTCTTAACTACCCACTCTGAGACTTTGAGGCCTATGAATGCCAATGCATTATCTGATATGATGGAATCAGGAGTGCCAAATCTATGAATTAAATCATCATAAAAACTTAATACAACACTCTCATTTTCTTCCTTTAAAGCAATTGCCTCTATCCATCTAGTGAAGTAATCAGTTGCAATGATTATCCATTTATGTCCTACACTAGATGGAGGATTGATCATGCCAATGAATTCTATACCCCATTTCATGAAAGGCTACTCTGTTCTGACTAGTTGTACGGGCAAGGCTGCAAGCCTCTCTTTTCCTACAAACATGGCACATTTGATGCATTTTCTCACATATTCATGAATATCCTTAAAGATAGATGGCCAATAGTACCCGGGCATAATGATCTTAAAAGCAGTATTCCTAGGAGAAAAGTGACCTCCAGAAGGTCCATCATGAAACTCAAATAGGATGTCTACTATATTTTTTGAATCTATGCACCTTAAAAGGACACCATTGTGATCCTTCCTGAAAAGAACTTCATTTATCAACACAAAAGGAATAGATTGCAATCTATAGTACCTCCTTTTTGCTAAATCTAGGCCTGCAGGAAATTGTCCTGTCTTCAAATAATCGATCATATTAGGCAACCAACTTGTTGCCTTAGCTTGTTCTTCTATAGAATGCACCACCAGAGATGCATCTATTTGCTCTAATTTCTTTGAACTCTCATCATCTGCCAAATGTTCACAAAGACCTCTTCCTCTAACCAGCTTAGTGGTTTGGATATCTATGTCAATATCCATCACCTTGGTGATCCAACTAGCTCTTTTCTCATTTAGGTCCTTGGAAAGCAAAAATTCTTTGACACTTGGATGAGTAACCTTTAAATGTACCTTTCTATGAGTTAATAGATATCTAAAATTTTTAAGGCTCTTTACCACAGCAAGTACATGTTTCTCTACAAAAGAGTATCTATGTTCATACTCTTCTAAACATTTTCTAAAGAAAGCAATAGGCTACTCCAATCCATCTCAATTTTCTAGGTCAGCATTGCAGATATAGCATCCTGACCTCCATAAGAATAAAGGATAAAATCCTTACTAAAATTTGGGTTTAGGAGAGCAGGGGCCTCTGTTAAGGCCTCTTTGATAGCTTGTAAATTAACTCTCCCTTCTTTGGTCCAATTAAAAGCTGAACTCTTCTTTAACATGGTTGTCAAGGGCTTGAGTAAATCTACAATGTTAGGCAAGAACCTCCCAACAAAATTAATCTTTTCTATGAAAGATTGGAGAGTCTTCTTGTGATGTGGTAGGGGTAGCTCTAGGATAGCTGTAATTCTCTCAAGCTTTTAAAGGCCATATCCATTGCCTTTTGAAATGTAGCACCTCCATTTGACAAACCAAAGGGCATCTTTTGATAAGCCATGGTTCCCCACTTGGTTGTAAATGCAGTCTTGTATTGATCCTCTTCATTCACTAAGATCTGATTATATCCTGAATAGCCATCCAATAATGAAAATCTCTCGAATCCAGAGACACATTTTAAGATTTGTTCCATAGAGGGTAGTTGATGGTGGTCCTTTAATGAGGCTCTATTAAGATCCCTAAAGTCAACACATAACCTCAGCTCCCCATTCTTCTTCCTGATAGGAACAAGGTTGGAAACCCAACTAGTATGCTTAATGGGTAGATAATACCACTTTCTATTAATTTGAGTACTTCTTTATGCATAAGTGGCTCAAGCTTGGGATTAACAGGCCTTTTTTTTTGCCTTAATGGTTTGGCATTTGGTTCTAATTCAATAGTGTGTTGAGCAAGGGCAGGATCAAAAAATTTGAGGTCTTCATATTTCCATGCAAAAACATCACTAAATTCTTTGAATAATTGTGTGTAATCTTGCTTTTCCAAATTAGTGTTCACTTTTCCAAATTGTAAGCTCTTACCTGGTTCTAACTCTAATTGAACATAATGTTCTTGTTGGACCACCAGGATAGCTTTTCTTCTCTTAACTTCATCATCCTTGTTGAAGACAGTCTCTAAGGTGACAAGACCTCTAGGCATCTTATTAGACTTAAGTTGTATCACTTGATCACCATAGTTTTGTGATAGCCTATCCTGATTCTACTCTGAAAAAACATCTTCTTCAAACTAGAATTGTAGAATTTGTTCATCATTGTCAAACACTTGCCAATTGACATCATTATTAGCAATAGAAGGTCTAACAATCACTTTGATATGTTGTTGATCCATTTCTTTTGAAACACTATTTGGAATATCATACTGAGATCCAACAGCAGCTAACCTATCTGCATTCTAATTTAGCTTCCTAGGGATAGCAACAATATTGAAAGCACAAAAGTCTTCAATCACATCCCAAACTCTATGTTTGTATGCTTTCATGAAATCATTTTTGGTTGCACTTATCCCTCTCACTTGGTTGACAACTAACTCTCTGGTCACCATAAAATTTTAAGGCCTTAAGCCCTCTTTTTCTAGCCCACTCTAGTCCAATGACTAGACTTTCATATTTTGCAGTGTTGCTAGTGTAGGACAAACTGAATATAAAGGTAGTATAATACATTTCTCCTCTTGGGGACACTAGCATAGCACCACCACCAAAACCATGTCTACTTCTAGCTCCATCAAAAAATAGTTCCCAAACCTGATTGCTCTGATCCTCTGAATCAGAGTCTTCTTTGAGAAGGCTTGGCTCTATGGATCCACTTTCTTGAATCAAATAACTTCCCAAACCAAAATCCTAGATAATATTTTCTTGGGTCTCTAAATTTCTTTCATCTAGAAGAATATCAGGGATACTTTCTATGTTTGTGCTTGCTTCACTAATGGTTTGGAAGTCACTGTTATCAAATATAGGGCAATTTACATTGATGGTATTGGACACATATGGCTCTATATGGTGTGCTGCTAATGGTTCTAATTTAATGGTGACTTTGGTACCATATCTTGTATGAAAAAGCATGTGATACCAGTCAGAAGATAGGTAACCTCTCCTATCCTAGCTGTAAACTCCCTTGAAAGACATATAGCAAATAATGTAGGGAGATCTATGATATATATATCAAGGAGGATTGAAAAATTAGGACTAGCATGCAGGATTAGACTAGTATCCTTAGCCACACCTATATTATTGACTAAGGATCCATCACATTGGATAACCCTCTTTTGAAAGGGCTCATATTTCAATCCTAATTGGTCAGCTACCTTCTTGGGCATTACAGTGCTAGTAGCTCCACTATCTACCATACAATTATGTACTAAAGATTTTCCAATGATTAAAGATACATAAAAGGGAGGTGGATTTGAATTTCTACGTTGTGTGGCATTGCCTTTGGAGTTTCTACTTGGAGCCTCCTTTTCTTGATCAGTGTTAACAAACACTAGCTTTGTAGCTTCTTTTGCAGGTTGAGGAGTTGTCACCTCAGTGATGGCCTTCTTCAAAATTTTAGGTTGTCCTGGAAGAGCCAAAGAGTCCCAAATGGACATGGTGACATTCACCTTCTTCATGTTGTCTATGATATTAAAAGGTGTCATAGTGTGTACTCTTTGTTGTGCTTTCACTATGATGGGCTCCACCTCTTTGGAAGTCTGGCTCTCCTTGCTTGTGATGACAAGAACCTCCTTAGGTGTCATGGGATTAGCTTTCTATAGTGGCTCTATAGATGTAGTGGCTTTGGCATAGGAATCTGCTCTCTCCATGTCTAGAGCTCTTCCTTTTGCTCTTGTATAAGAAACAAAAGCAAGTTCATCATTGACTCCATTGAAGTCTAGTTGCTCCTAATTGAAGAGAGCAGTCTCTTTCTCTTGTGATTCTTGTTGAGGCACTGACCCATTGGATGAAGCCTCTGATTGAGCTTGTGATGCATTTTGAAGCATTAGAGCTTAGTTCATCCATCCATTTGAACATGTGACCTGATTATGAGGCTAATTACAAGGGAAACACCATTCATTATCCATGGCTATATTATTTTGAGTAGGAACCATATCCCTCACTGGATTTGCAAAATTTAGAGGTGCAAGGTTATATGGTTGGAATGGTCTCTGATTAAAACTTTGCCTTTGTCCTTGATACCCTCCTTGGTATGGTGGCCTATTTTTTTGATAAGATTGTCCTTGATTTTGATATTGCTAATTAGGACCTTGGCCTTGTTTCTCAAATGGTGGTCTGATTCCTTGACCTTGTTTCTTCAAATTTTTGACCTCTTTAGTCAAGGTCTGCAACAAATTTGTCATCTCTTGCTGACTGCTTTGTTGGCTATTCTTTATTTCTTGTAGCTCTTGAGAGAAACTAGTTGTTAGCTCTAGACCGCTAGTACTAGCCTGAGGTGCTAATATAGTAGGAATAGGGGTAAATGGGGGTACTTGTGTAGGTGCAATGGGTTGAAGTCTATGAAAATGGGCATTGGAGGCCTTCTAGCAATCATGCCTACTTGAATCAAACAATTTTCACCCTTGACAGCTATGTCAAAAGCTTGGGGTAAAGAAGTACCACCCATACACTGGATCATGATAGAAATTTGACCATTTAGACTTTGCAAGTAGTAAAGGAAAGCATGGTCAACTAATGGCCTCACAGAAACTAGAATTCTATTCCATGTTTTGAGGAATCTACTATTGTAATCTATCACCTTCTCTTGAGGGTCTCTCTTAATAGTTGTTAACTGCTCAACTAGAGACAAGTTGTCTGATTTATCCTCAAAATGCTTACTCAATACATCCCCTAACTCATCTCATGAATTATTGAAACTAATAGTTAGAGTTATAAACCATTCAAGAGCCTTACCTTTTAGAGAGGCTACTAATAATTTTTTGGCCACATCTTCTTGGGTTATGTTGTGTATGCTGCAGATGGTGGTTACATCTCCTATGTGTTCAAAAGTAGTTGTCTACCCTTCACCAGTGAAATCAGGTATACTCTTTAGTCCCACCAAGGGCACATCATGATGTTGAGCAAAGGCCAATGGATTGCCTTGGTTGAATGGTGCAAAGCCAAACTGTCTAGCCATTGTAGGACATGGAATCTGAAGATTAATGACTATATGAGTTGTATTTTCTACTGGGTTTGAATCTTCCTCTAGATCTCTAGTTAGAGATCTACCTCTTCTTTTGGAATGAAAGGGAAAAGGTATCCTTTCTACAGTATCAGGAGGTGTTGACTAAACTCTCCTTGCAGGGGATTTTCTTTGGGTTGACCTACCCTTGTGACTTCTTCTTGAGGGAAACTCTTAAAATTTAGTGGGCTTTGAGCTCTGAGTCTCAATCTTTCTCATAAACCTCAAACAAGGTTCACCTGGATCTTTGAAATCAGTGGAGTCACCAGATATACTTGATAGAATGACTTCTAAAAGCCTGTATTATGCAATCTGTATATCAGAGATAGCATAACCTTCAAAGAATGAACTTTTTTTGTCCCACCGGGCATGCCAAAATTGTTATACACTAAGTTTGAACCCTTGTTTCAAGCTCTCATAATCTTGATAACCTAGTATAACATGGGAATCATCTCCAGGTTGTGGGACCTATGCTAACTGAGATGAGACCTCTAGGTTCTAAGCTAGTTCCTCTTGGATAATCACCTTAATTTTCTTCTAGACATGAAAAGTAAATCTTTTGAGGGAAAGGGATAGAAGGAATGCTTGGAAAGGGAAATGACTTGAAAGAAAACTACCTACTAGGTGATACACCAAAATTAGGGTTTGGATCTCAATATAAAGGAATGGAATCAATGAAAGGCTTAGGTCTAGTAGGTCACAACTCACTGAATAGGCTTGCATAAGTGTTTCATAGGAGGGCCTGAACATAAGACACAACCTATGACCTACAAGCAGGCATTCACTTCTGCAACTCGGTGTAGGATTGAGACAAGACTGTTAGGGGGCTGAAGTATACCCACAAAAGCATCTAAATCAGATCAAACACAATAACACACACAATTATAGAAAGTAAGAGGGATCAAGAACCATAAGGTGTCACTAAAAATATCATATACTTTAATCCAATGAGAGATAATTTAGACAAAGAAGCATAGGGACATGAAGGATTGTCACAAAATACCTCTACGATATCTAAATCATCAATGAAAGATTTACAACTGTATAAGCCAGAGGGTAGAAATGATACCATAGATGAACCTTAAGAAAAGATAAACTTCTTCTACAATTTTCCAACTCTCAACACTAAAGCTCCAAAAATACAATATATACATACTCAACTGCACACAGGCAGGAGTCAAAAAACCTAACTAGGGTTACATATGTTTGACATAAAATAATAGCCAACCCTAACTCAAATAAATCTAATCATAAATGTTAGTTTTTTGAATATCTCAACTGATTAGATATTCATCTTTGTGTGCCCATCCATGTACCTCATTTGCCTACGGACAAGCAATCTAGATCCATCAACCTTCCTACACAAGGTCTCGCCATGAATGCTCAAATTGGTACTCTCAGAAAGAAAGAAATGACCTATGATGGCTGCATAGGTCTTCACATCATTTTCCCTAACTGTAGTCATCCTTGAAACATAAATTTTAGCTACCCATTTTGTCACAACCGACCATTGGATCAAAACCTAGCAAAAACCTTGCAGAGAAATATTTAAGATTTGAATATTAACGACTAACCGGGTGGTGCTACACTTTTCTTGTATCGACGGACATCATTTAAATATCAATCTCCTTTTAAAACATGACCATTAGATCTTCATATTTACCTGAGAACCGTTCATCTACAAAATTAACCTCAAGTCCACCTTAGGTTACCCTTTTCTCATTGGTTGCAGGACTGCTAATTATTTTTACTGACCCTAATTAAGTCTAGCGAACAAAAGACAAACCTTTAGTCACTGATTCATGGAACCTTGCCAACCCCAAGCCCATTTTCCACTTGGCATTCTTTTATTTTCTCTGGCCACCTCATCAGCAAATACCTCGGTAGGTTCTAACAACGGACCCACTCAAACTGAGATTCCAATCTAATGACGGGAGCATGATCTCATGTGTCAGAAAGATCCCTTCAGACCATGCGCCAGCCATGGATCTTTATTAGACCGGGACCCCTCTAACAAATGGACCCACTGAAAATCTAGTCATCACCATGTGGACCAATCAAATGCTTCACACATCAGCCCATCTGACAACGCGGACCCATGACTTGTAGAAGGAGCATCAGACGGTTGTCGCAAGATCGCAAGGGCTTGGAAGATCCTTTCTGATCAAGTGACAATAGTAGATCTTCAGTCTACTGACATCCCTACTGATACTCTAACATGGTCCTACCAAAAGAGCCCAGCTATCATCTGACCCACCAAGGAAGAATGAGCACGACACTAGAAAAGGACCCACCTGAGAGACCCTAAAGATAAAGCAAGATAAACGGTTGTCACATAATCACAAGGAATATTCTGGGCCCTTGCGATCATGCGACCGCCATTGGATTGAAAGGAAAGGCACCCTGTTGGGCCCCTACTGACCTGTCTCCATGCTGTACTCTCACCAACCAATCAAATGCCACCCCCTCGGATACATGTAGCACATTTCCTGACAATGGCCCCACTGACAAATAGCTAAATCACCAACCGTCAATGAATCAGAAGCTGCCAAATCAGATGAGGTGGCATCAGTCCCACTGACAAGATACTGCACTGAAGGAAAAGGAAGATTGATGATTGTCACAAGATCTCATAGATTCAGAGGATTCTATGAGATCATGTGACAACTGTAGATCTAGAATCTTGATTTGGCTACTGAACCAAGACCACCAACCGAAATGGTAACTGCTCACCAAATCGCAAAGTGTTAAGGGGTTAACCACCAGGAATCAGAGATTTGCCAACTAAAGTATTTTAAAACACACATGCAAAATGAAGGGACTTAAGTGGTAGATAAAGTAACAAAGAAATATAACAAGCCAAAGGGTTTTCTAACACAACGGCTAGTTTTATGAATATTTTTAAGGACTTTTCACCTAGCCAAGGACCTAGAAACAGTTGCAAAGACCAGGGGGGATAGATAAAGCAATGAAATTTTGCATAGTGCTTGGAAGGATAAAAATAGAGACCCTGGGGTGGATCTTTGCCAAATTTGCATGCACATGAAAATTAGGGTAACATTTTGGTGATTTCTGCTGGATGTCAGCCTGCTAGACATTGAAAACCAGTGACCTTATATATTCAATGGACATAGAGTCATCAAAAATCAAAAATTCTCATAGGGAGGCAGAACTTGTGCACAAGAACTTCTTGAAAAGTAGGAAACTAACCTAGAAAATAGGGAAAGAAAATAGGGGAAAAACATATTTATAAGAATTTACAAAGAGGGGTTAACCTCAAAGCAGGGCTTCAAGTGGAATCCATTGACTGAGATTGGCAAGGCAACTCCTTCAAGATTTGATAGTTGAAAAGCATTGGACCCCTTGCACTTTTTTATAACAAATGGTCCACCACAAAATGAGTCAAATGTTGTATGTTTGCCAGGCTTGGATCTGAATTCATCCCACTTGAGGACTACATCCCCAACCTTGAAATTTCTAGGCCTGGCTCTTTTATCAAAACTCTTCTTTATTTGAATCTGATGAAATTCCATATCTTCCATTGATTTGCCTCTGAGTTATTCAAGTTCCATGAGCTGAGCATACCTAATCTGTAGAGGATCTCTTTCTTCAAACAAGGCATATTTAGTAGCTAAGTCTAGAGCTGGTAACTCAGTTGAAATGGACAACTTGGCCTCCTTGCCATACACTAACACATAAGGAGAGTTCCCAATGATCTTCTTTGGGGTAATTCTATCTAACCATAATCCAGACCTCAGTTTGGTATGCCAATCCCTCTGGTTGTCTTGCAGAGTCTTCTTGATTATCCTAATCAAAATTCTTATTTGTTGATTCTGCTAAACCATTGCCTTGAGGGTAATAATTTGAACTGGTATTTAGATAGATGCCATTCTTGATTGCCCACTCTAATACTTTGAGGCCTGTGAATGCCAATGCATTATTTGATATGATGGAATCAGGAGTGCCAAATCTATGAATTAAATCATCATAAAAACATTATACAACACTCTCATTTTCTTCCTTTAAAGTAATTGCCTCTATCCATCTAGTGAAGTAATCAGTTGCAGTGATTATCCATTTATGTCCTACACTAGATGGAGGATTGGTCATGCCAATGAAGTCTGTAGCCCATTTCAGGAAAGGCTGCTCTGTTCTAGCTGGTTGTAGGGGCAAGGCTACAAGCCTCTATTTTCCTGCAAACATGGCACACTTGATGCATTTTCTCACATATTCATGACTATCCTTAAAGATAGATGGCCAATAGTACCCAGCCCTCATGATCTTAAAAGTAGTAGTCCTAGGAGAAAAGTGACCTCCAGAAGGTCCATCATGAAACTCAAATAGGATGACTACTATCTTTTTTGAATCTATGCACCTTAAAAGGACACCATTGTGATCCTTCCTGAAAAGAACTTCATTTATCAACACAAAAGCAACAGATTGCAATATATAGTACCTCCTTTTTGCTGAATCTAGGCCTGCAGGACATTGTCTTGTCTTCAAATAATCGATCATATTAGGCAACCAACTTGTTGGCTTAGCTTGTTCTTCTATAGAATGCACCACTAAAGATGCATCTATTTGCTCTAATTTCTTTGAAATCTCATCCTCTGCCAAATGTTCACAAAGACCTTTTCCTCTAACCAGCTTGGTGGTTTGGAAATTTGTCATATTCCATCACCTTGGTGATCCAACCAGCTCTTTTCTCATTTAGGTCCTTGGAAAGCAAAAATTCTTTGACACTTGGATGAGTAACCTTTAAATGTACCTTTCTATGAGTCAATAGATATCTAAACTTTTTAAGGCTCTTTACCACAGCAAGTACATGTTTCTCTACAAAAGAGTATCTCTATTCATACTCTTTTAAACATTTCCTAAAGAAAGCAATAGGCTACTCCAATCCATCTAAATTTTCTTGGGTCAACATTGTAGATATAGCATCCTGACCTCCATAAGCATAAAGGATAAAATCCTTACTAGAATTTGGGTTTAGGAGAGTAGGGGCCTCTGTTAAGGCCTCTTTGATAGCTTGTAAATTGACTCTCCCTTCTTTGGTCCAACTAAAAGCTAAACTCTTCTTTAACATGGCTGTCAAGGGCTTGAGTAAATCTGCAATGTTAGGCAAGAACCTCCTAACAAAATTAATCTTTCCTATGAAAGATTGGAGACTTTTCTTGTGATGTGGTAGGGGTAGCTCTAGGGTAGCTATCATTCTCTTAGGATCTACTGTGATCCCTTCTTTGGATACTACATATCCTAACAATTTTCCTTCATGGACTATAAACACACATTTCTTGGGATTAAGAGATATCCCAAATTCTCTACACCTTTAAAAATCTTCCTCAAATGTTTGATGTGATCTGCTGCATGTTTTGAATAGACAGTTATGTCATCTAAGTAGACTAGTACAAATTTGAACATAAGGCTTTTAAAGTCCATATCCATTGCCTTTTGAAATGTAGCACCTCCATTTGACAAACCAAATGGAATCTTTTCATAAGCCATGGTTCCCCACTTGGTTGTAAATGCAGTCTTGTATTGATCCTCTTCATTCACTAAGATTTGATTATATCCTGAATAGCCATCCAATAATGAAAATCTCTTGGATCCAGAGACACATTGTAAGATTTGTTCCATAGAGGGTAGTCGATGGCGGTCCTTTAATGAGGCTTTTTTAAGATCCTTGAAGTCAACACATAACCTCAGCTCCCCATTCTTCTTCCTGATAGGAACAAGGTTGGAAACCCAACTAGTATGCTTAATGGGGTAGATAATACCACTTTCTATTAATTTGAGTACTTCTTTATGCATAAGTGGCTCAAGCTTGGGATTAACAGGCCTTTGTTTTTGCCTTACTAGTTTGGAATTTGGTTCTAATTCAATAGTGTGTTGAGCAAGAGTAGGATCAAAAACTTTGAGGTCTTCATATTGCCATGCAAAAACATCACCGAATTCTTTGAATAATTGTCTGTAATCTTGCTTTTCCAAATCAGTGTTCACTTTTCCAAATTGTAAGCTCTTACTTGGTTCCAACTCTAATTCAACACAATGTTTTTGTTGGACCACCAGGCCAGCTTTGCTTCTCTTAACTTCATCATCCTTGTTGAAGATAGTCTCTAAGGTGACAAGACCTCTAGGAATCTTATTAGACTTAAGTTGTCTCACTTGATCACCATAGTTTTGTGATAGCCTATCTTGATTCTACTCTGAAAAAACATCTTCTTCAAACTAGAATTGTAGAATTTGTTCATCATTGTCAAACACTTGCCAATTGACATCATTATCAAGAATAGAAGGTCTGACAATCACTTTGATATGTTTTTGATCCATTTCTTTTGAAATGCTATTTGGAATATCATACTGAGATCCAACAGCAGCTAACCTATCTGCATTCTAATTTAGCTTCCTAGGGATAGAAACAATATTGAAAGCACAAAAGTCTTCAATTGTATCCCAAACTCCATGTTTGAATGCTTTCATGACATCATTTTTGGTTGCACTTATCCCTCTCACTTGGCTGACAACTAACTCACTATCACCATAAACTTTTAATGCCTTAAGCCCTATTTTTCTAGCCCACTCTAGTCCATTGACTAGACTTTCATATTCTGTAATGTTACTAGTGCAGGAGAACTAAATCTAAAGGTAGTATAATCCCTTTCTCCTCTTGGGGACACTAGCATAGCACCATCACTAGAACGATGTCTACTTCTAGCTCCATCAAAAAATAGTTCACAAACTTGATTGCTCTGATCCTCTGAATCAGAGTCTTCTTTGAGAAGGCTTGGCTCTATGGATCAACTTTCTTATATCACATAACTTTCCAAACCAAAATCCTAGATAATATTTTCTTGGGTCTCTAAAGTTCTTTCATCTAGAATAATATCGAGGATACTTTCTATCTTTGTGCTTGCTTCACTAATGGTTTGGAAGTCACTGTTATCGAATATAGGGCAATTTACTTTGATGTTGTTGGACACATATGGCTCTATATGGTGTGCTGCTAATGGTTCTGATTTAATGGTGACCTTGGTACCATATCTTGTATGAAAAAGCATGTGAGACCAGTCAGAAGATAGGTAACCTCCTATCTTGGTTGTAAACTCCCTTGAAAGACATATAGCAAATAATGCAAGGAGATCTATGATATATATATCAAGGAGGATGGAAAAATTAGGACTAGCATGTAGGATTAGACTGGTATCCTTAGCCACACCTATAGTGTTGACTAAGGATCCATCAAGTTGGGTAACCCTCTTTTGAAAGGGTCATATTTCAGTCCTAATTGGTCAGCTACCTTCTTGGGCATTACAATGCTAGTAGCTCCACTATCTACCATACAATTATGTACTAAAGATTTTCCAATGATTAAAGATACATAAAAGGGAGGTGGCTTTGAATTCCTACCTTGTGTGGCATTGCCTTTGGATTTGCTACTTGGAGCCTCCTTTTCTTGATCAATGTTAACAAAAAATGGCTTTGCAGCTTCTTTTGCAGGTTAAGGAGTTGTCACCTCAGTCATGGCCTTCTTCAAAATTTTAGGTTGTCCTGGAAGAGCCAGAGAGTCCCACATGGACATGGTGACATTCACCTTCTTCATGTTGTCTATGATATTAAAAGGTGTCATAGTGTGTACTCTTTGTTGTGCTTTCACTATGATGGGCTCCACCTCTTTGGAAGTCTAGCTCTCCTTGCTTGTGATGATAGGAACCTCCTTAGGTGTGATGGGATTAGCTTGCCGTAGTGGCTCTATAGATGTAGTGGCTTTGGCATTGGAATCTACTCTCTCCATGTCTTGAGCTCTTCTTTTTTCTCTTGTATAGGAAAAAAAACCAACTTCATCATTGACTCCATTGAATTCTGGTTGCTCCCAATTGAAGAGAGCGGTCTCTTTCTCTTGTGATTCTTGTTGAGGCATTGACTCATTAGATGAACCCTCTGATTGAGCTTGTGATGCATTTTGAAGCATTAGATCTTGGTTCATCCATCCATTTGAACATGTCGCCTGATTATGAGGCTGGTTACAAGGGAAACACCATTCATTATCCATGGCTATATTATTTTGACTAGGAACCATATCCCTCATTGGATTTGTAGAATTTAGAGGTGCAGGGTTATATGGTTGGAATGGTCTCTGATTAGAACTTTTCCTTTGTCCTTGATACCCTCCTTGGTATGGTGGCCTATTTCATTGATAAGGTTGTCCTTGATTTTGATATTGTTGATTAGGCCCTTGGCCTTGTGTCTAAAATGGTGGTCTAATTCCTTGACCTTGTTTCTTCAAATTTTTGACCTCTTTAGTCAAGGTCTGTAGCAAATTTGTCATCTCTTGCTGACTGCTTTGTTGGCTATTCTTTATTTCTTGTACCTCTTGAGAGAAACTAGTTGTTAGCTCTTGACCACTAGTACTAGCCTAAGATGCTAATATAGTAATAATAGGGGTGAATGGGGGTAATTGTGTAGGTTCAATGGGCTGAAGGCTAGGAAAAATGGGCATTGGAGGCCTTCTAGCAATCAAGCCTACTTGAATCAAACAATTTTCAGCCTTGACAGCTATGTCAAAAGCTTGGGGTAAAGAAGTACCACCCATAGACTGGATCATGACATAAATTTGACCATTTAGACTTTTCAAGTAGTAAAGGAAAGCATGGTTAGCTGATGGCCTCACATAAAGTAGAATTCTATTCCATGTTTTGAGGAATCTACTATTATAATCTATCATCTTCTCTTGAGGGTCTCTCTTAATAGTTGTTAACTGCTCAACTAGAGACAAGTTGTCTAATTTATCCTCAAAATGCTTACTCAGTGAATCCCCTAACTCATCCCATGAAGTAATGGAACCAACAGTTAGAGTTATAAACCATTCAAGAGCCTTACCTTTTAGAGAGGCTACTAATAATTTTGTGGCCACATCTTCTTGGGTTATGTTGTGTATGCTACAGATGGTGGTTACATCTCTTATGTGTTCAAAAGCAGTTGTCTACCCTTCACCAGTGAAAGCAGGTATACTCTTTAGTCCCACCAAGGGCACATCATGATGTTGAGCAAAGGCCAATGGATTGCCTTGGTTGAATGGTGCAAAGGCAAACTGTCTAGCCATTATAGGAGTTGGAATCTAAAGATTAACAGCTATATGAGTTGTATTTGCTCCTGGGTTTGAATCTTCCTCTAGATCTCTGGTTAGAGATCTCCCTCTTCTTCTAGAATGAAAGGGAAAAGGTCTCCTTACTCCAATATCAAGAGGTGTTGATTAAACTCTCCTTGCAGTTGAT
This sequence comes from Chamaecyparis obtusa, assembly GCA_027943335.1. Taxonomy (NCBI): domain Eukaryota; kingdom Viridiplantae; phylum Streptophyta; class Pinopsida; order Cupressales; family Cupressaceae; genus Chamaecyparis; species Chamaecyparis obtusa. The sequence continues at coordinate 214,889 of BSBK01006803.1, forward strand.
GTTCTTTGGGTTCACCTGCCCTTGTGACTTCTTCTTGAGGGAAACTCTTAAAATTTAGTGGGCTTTGAGCTCCTAGTCTCAATCTTTCTCATAAACCTCAAACAAGGTTCACCTGGATCTTTGAAATCAGTGGAGTCACCAGATATACTTGATAGAATGACTTCTAAAAGCCTGTATTATGCAATCTGTATATTAGAGATAGCATAACCTTCAAACAATGAACTTCTTTTGTTGTCCCACTGAGCGTGCCAGAATTGTTATACACTAAGTTTCCACCCTTGTTTCAAGCTCTCGTAGTCTTCATAACCTAGTATAACATGGGAATCATCTCTAGGTTATGGGACCTATGCTAACTGAGATGAGACCTCCAGGTTCTAAGCTGGTTCCTCTTGGATAATCACCTTAATTTGCTTCTAGACATGAAAAGTAAATCTTTTGAGGGAAAGGGATAGAAGGAATGCTTGGAAAGGGAAATGACTTGAAAGCAAACTACCTACTAGGTGATACATCGAAATTAGGGTTTGGATCTCAGTATAGAGGAATGGAATCAATGAAAGGCTTAGGTCTAGTAGGTCACAACTCATTGAATAGGCTTGCATAAGTGTTTCATAGGAGGGCCTGAACATAAGACACAACCTATGACCTGCAAGCAGACATTCACTTCTGCAACTCGGTGTAGGATTGAGACAAGACTATTAGGGGGCTGAAGTATACCCAAAAAAGCATCTAAATCAAATCAAACACAATAACACACACATTTATAGAAAGTAAGAGGGATCAGGAACCCTAAGGTATCACTAAAAACATCATATACTTTAATCCAATGAGAGATAATTTAGACAAGGAAGCATAGGGACATGAAGGATTGTCACAAAATACCTCTACGATATCTGAATCATCAATGAAAGATTTACAACTGTATAAGCCAAAGGGTTGAAATGATACCACAAATGACCCTTAAGAAAAGATAAACTTCTTCTACAATTTTCCAACTCTCAGCACTAAAGCTCCAAAAATACAATATATACATACTCAACTACATGCAGGCAAGAGTCAAAAAACCTAACTAGGGTTACATATGTTTGACATAAAATAATAGCCAACCCTAACTCAAACAAATCTTATCATAAGTGTTACTTCTGTGAATATCTCAACTGATCAGATATTCATCTTTTTGTGCCAATCCCTGTACCTCATTTGCCTATGGACAAGCAATTCGGATCCATCAACCTTCCTGCACAAGGTCTCACCATGAATGCTCAAATTGGTACTCTTAGAAAGCACGAAATGACCTGTGAGGGCTGCACAGCTCTTCACATCATTTTCCCCAACTACTGTCATCCTTGAATCATAAATTTTAGCTACCCATTTTGTCACAACCGACTATTGGATCAAAACCTAGCAAAAACCCTGCAGAGAAATATTTAAGATTTGAATATTAACGGCTAATCAGGTGGCACCACACTTTTCTTCTATCGATGATCATCATTTAAATCTCAATCTCCTTTTAAAACATGACCATTAGATCTTCTTATTTTCCTGGGAACCGTTCATCTACAGAATTAACCTCAAGTCCACCTTGGGTTACCCTTTTCTCATTGGTCGCAGGATCGCTAATTGTTTTAACTAACCTTGGTTAAGTTTGCTGAACAAAACACAAACCTTTAGTCGCTGATTCATGGAACCTTGCCAACCCTGGGCCCATTTTCCACTTGGCATTCTTTTATTTTCTCTGGCTACCTCATCAGCAAACACCTCGGCAGGTTTTGACAACGAACCCACTCAAACTGAGATTCCAATCTAACAGTGGGTGCATGATCTCATGTGTCAGAAAGATCCCTTTAAACCATGTGCCAGTCGTGGATCTTTATTAGATCGGGACCCCTCTAACAAACAGACCCACTAAAAATCTAGTCATCACCATGCGGACCAATGAAATGCTTCACACATCAGCTCATCTGACAACGCGGACCCACGACCTGCAGAAGGAGTATCAGATGGTTGTTGCAAGATCACAAGGGCTTGGAAGATCCTTTGTGATCAAGGGACAACTGTAGATCTTTAGTCTATTGACATCCCTGTAGATACTCTGACATGATCCTACCAAAAGAGCCTAGCTATCATCTGATCGACCAATGAAGAATGAGCACGTGACCAGAAAAGGACCCACCTTATAGACCCTGGAGATAAAGCAAGATCAACGGTTGTCGCATGATCGCAAGGAATATTCTAGGCCCTTGCGATCATGTGACCACTGTTGGATTGAAAGGAAAGGCAGCCCACTAGGCCCCTACTAACCTGTCTCCACACTGTACTCTCACCAACCAATCAAACACCACCCCCTCAGATACACGTAGCACATTTCCTGACAATGGCCCCACTGACAAACAATTGAATCACCAATCGCTGACGAATCAGAAGCTGCCAAATTGGATGAGGTGGCACTGATCCCACTAAAAAGATACTATGCTAAAGGAAAAGGAAGATTGATGATCATCACAAGATCTCATAGAATCAGAAGATTCTATGAGATCATGTGACAACTGTAGATCTAGAATCTTGATTTGGCTGTTGAACCAAGACCGCCAACCAAAACGATAACTGCTCACCAAATCCCAAAGTGTTAAGGGGTTAACCGCCAGGAATCTGAGATTTGGTGACTGAAGGATTTTAAAATGCACATGCGAAATGAAGGGACTTAAGTGACTGATAAAATAATAAAGAAATATAACAGGCCAAAGGGTTTTCTAACACAATGGCTAGTTTTATGAATATTTTTAAGGACTTTTCACCTAGCCAAGGACCTAGAAATAATTGCAAAGACCAGGGGGGATAGATAAAGCCATGAAATTTTGCAAAGTGCTTGGAAGGATAAAAACAAAGACCCTGGGGTGGATCTTAGCCAAATTTGCATGCACATGAAAATTATGGTAACAATCCCTTTGGGTTATTTGAGAAATTTTGAAATTTTAAACACTAATACAATAATACATTTCTATCATTTTTACAAGAGACAAGGGTGAACAATCCTAAATGACATCATTTTATTGAATACATAACTATTTTAACTTTTGATATTTACTTTGGTTATTTTCATGCCATTCATCACAAAACTAGTTCTTCATCTCACACGGGCACATAAATAATTGGGGCACTAAAACATGAGTCCAAAGACTGAAAATATACTACATAGGTCATGAATTCTTCAAAAAAATTTAGTCCACGTTAGTCTTTTTCAATGTTATGAGAAGCAACATGCCTAGTGGAGGGTAGAGTTTTTGTGAATTCATTGCCAATATTAAATATTTCTCATAGCCCCAATGTTGACAATAGGTAAAGCATCATGATTCTGCACCCAATAGTGAGACTATTCCATTTCCAATGGGTAAGTGCAACATGATCATGTGCAAAAAGGGGGTATAAGTGACCACTATTTTTTGAAATCAAGTAAACATGAGCTTGGAAGAGAAATTTGAGAGTCATGCACTCAAAATTAGAAGATGTACAAAGAACAAGAATTATAGTACTCTGAGTCTAGTTTCTAAACTAATAGAGTTTTTTAAAAATGGATAAGATTAAAAGGGTCAAAAATATTGCGCACAAAAAAATATTCCTAATTTTTTCAAGAAACATAACATAGTGTCTGGCATGTGCATAAAAAAAGATATAGTTATATTTAGTATTTTCAAAAACCCTTTGGTACAAAGATAAATAAGAGTGAGAACTAGAAGTTGTGTAATTTTTTGGAGAGCATTTTTTTAATGATTTTTTGAAGTGGGTACATCCTAAAAATTAGGTGTCTATTTGTGCACTAGACATAACTTGTATCAAAATAATCAAAATGTAATTTTTAAAAGTGTATAGAATCAAGTGCACAACAATAATATGTGATTTATTTTAAATTTAGTCAAGTAGATCAAAATTTATTAAGAAAATGGTATGGAGATGTCTCTGAGAAGTATGGAGACACTGATGAAGAAAATTACACTTTAATATGTTAATGTTGTCCAAAAATAGAAAAGATTATATGGTTACAAAGACTAGAAGACGTGTGAAATTATGGTGGTAATTTTACAAATACCCAATTGATGATGTGTAAGCTTGATGACAAGGAAGTTGAGAAACCAATCTGAAAGAACAAAAGATGTGAAAAAGGATGAAAATGGAGGGAAATGAAGCTCTAAAGCCTTAGGGTTGTTAGCCAAGCCTATTACCAAATAATAACGCAATTGGTTTTTCAAATGTTTAAAAAATTGATCTTATTTTTAAAATTTTACATATATGTTTTTAATTCTTAAAAACCCGATTGGTTTTTTAAACACTAAAAAATTGATTGGATTAAGAATCAAAACATATATGTGGACATATGTATGTAAACTTAATATGCACTACACACACACACACATATATAATATGTGTGTGTGTATATGTATATGTATATGTATATGTATATGTATATGTATATGTATATGTATATGTATATGCGTATGTGTATGTGTATGTGTATGTGTATGTGTATGTGTATGTGTATGTGTATGTGTATGTGTATGGGTGAACCCACAATAGTGAGTTACACTTTTTTGCCTAAACGGACACTGAACTCTACATTTTGAAAAAAACTTTCAGATTCAGATGCATATTGTTGTTAAACTATTTGAAATCGGAAGATGAAGTAAATTAGGGTCTTTTAGGATTTTCTGTCTAGATTATAAATGTTTTTTTTTTGTTTTGTTTTTAATTTATTTGAATATTTTTTTCTTTCTCCCACGAAAACTGGTATGTTGCTAAAAAGGTCATTTTCAAAGAGTTACATTGTTTTCATAGAGCATAACTTTTTTTCTAAAATAGATATGAATGTGATTCTTTCAAATTTAGGTTTGTAATATCCATGTGGATGGAATTCAATTTCTCTGATGAAATTATCATGATTATTTCATATTTTATTAACATTTTAAGTTGACTAAACCATAATTTTAACATACCTTGATTACATAGCTTATAACTTGTCATGTATTTGTCCAATTTCATTTTTTATTTTTTTAATGGAAAGAAAACTTCAATACTGTTACCATATTTTTACTAATTTTTTGGATTGGTGACCTAATTACTAGATGAGGCTACAATACCCTGGTTTGCATTATTAGATGATCTGATTTAAATTTGTGTTCATTTCAAGAGAGGATACATGTAAAGGAAAATAAATTTCTGCATCTAGAGATTACATGTATACATGCCAATATCTGTATGTGTTGAACAAAGGAAACAAATGGAAAATAAGATCATCTAGGCTCACACAGGTTGTGAGCATAGCCAACTTTCAAGAAGATATAAATGAATACAGATGTACATAAAGTAGATGAACACAAAAGTACAAGGGTACTAGACATTGCTTGGTAATGAAGTGTTGATCTGGGTTTAATTCAGTGTGCCCCTGTGATCCAGAACCTGCGAAGAAGAGGAAATGGGATGGGGTTAGATCCAATGGATCTAAGAAATGCATGATATCCTAGTACTTACCCCATCTACAATCATGCATGTATATAGTCATCCATACACTTATAAAGGGATATGTTATAGGGCATGCACACTTAGTGGCATGTTGCAGGAAGGAAAGAGATGTCATGTTTTCACTGACTTCTTTGTTCCATGTGTAGATACAGAAGAAGATTTAGAAATATAGCATGCTCTCACCTAGATAGTAGTGGTACTAAGAGGATGGCCTAATCATAAAAATACCATCCTTAAAGTACCACTGGTGTCTGGACAACAACAGTATTAAGGTGCTTGAACCCAAATGAATGATGTTGCCCTGTGATGTGGGCTTTTTTAGGAAAAAATTTAAATTTCCTTGATAGAAACCATATCACATGCAAAGAGCACCCATGATCACCATCACTGATCCAAAAGTGGTGTGAGAAGTAATCAGAAGAAGTAGTATCAGTGGGGCATCCAGATCATGAAAATAGAGCAATAAGACAGAAAGCATGGAAGTACAAAATAGAGATCAACACAAAAGATAAAGGTACAAATTTGCATCATTTATACATATTCATGGTATGGAGTGTATTTTAATATGCATTATGAGCTAAGTAAAAGAGGCTACAGTTGGTGAAATAATGGTATGATGCCTCTGAAGAATGGCATATCATCATGTGGAAAAGTGAGTAAATGAACCATAAACACTAGACAATGTGTTATCACATGGGTCACAATGAATATCACTGAGACAGCATGCTATCAAATGAAGATTGATAGATGCCATGTCAATATGGTGTGATAGTAGAAAATGGAACATAAGATCTCATACCAGTGAACACAAACCAGTACCATTAAACCTACAAGCAAGGAATACAGTGCCTTCAACATGCAAAGAATGAAAACATAGCAAACACGGGCCTTCAAATACAGAGTAGTGAATACCAATAGAGATATCAATAGTTGATAATCAAATGAAGAGCAGTAAGTACAAGATTCACACTAAGCATCAAAAAAACAAATCAATGATGTTCATGAAAATAACATCCAAAGACATTGCACCATCAAGAAATTAGTGGATTCAGATGCAATATTATAATGCCCAAGAGCTCACAAGTTGTGACCTTGAAAAAGGAGCAATGGCAATGATTAAAACACCAGTCGAGCCAAATAGCAAGCCCACAACCTTGAGGGTAAAGCAAAGAATCATATCATAAAATAGAATCCCAAACACTTATATGGTGTCATCAATTAAATAGTGAGACTAGCTTGCAAGTTTCATATTCTAAATAGTGAACATTCACATGGCATAAGGTGGTGAACATAAAAACCAAACAAATATGTGAACAAAAAATTAAGTTCAAGGGCTCTCAAGGAGTGAAAATAGTGAGGTCATATAAAAACATGATGCCCTAGCTCATGGTACATCAATGGTTCAAAAAAGAATCACAAACAACAGTGCTCATGGGCGTTCAAGAACCAATAGTGCCAGCAATGCTAGTGAGTAGACGAGCCATTATGATGGTACCCATCATATAACAACATGACCAGCAAGGGAAAACATCTCTGATATCAGTTCTAGGATAAGATCATGGGTTCCATAAGAGGTGCAATAGCAAATGAATGGCACCAATAATAATGAATAGTGAATTCATATGAATTTTTGATGCTACTATATGGCCCTAAATATTATATCTACAATCAAACAACAATGTTTAACAGAAAATACAACTCCCTAGCACATTTCTCTTGGGCTAACATTTAGCCAGCACTGAATATAGTAAGCAAAAAATGTTAAACATGTGCTACTAGTAAGGTACGTGCATCATGAGTTGGGAGGAAAATAGAAGCAACAATGCCCCAAGTCAAATTGGGGCATGGTAAAAATAGTAATAAAATGTGATGCCCTAAGTCATCAAACCTCTCCAAAATAGTAAATCTAAACAACTTGCATGATGAGATGCAACACGAAAAAGTCACCAATAGTTCATGGGCTCTCAATGGAAGTGGTGATACAAAGAAATGATGCCCTAACTCAAATAATGTATGGGCTTCACCATTTTAAAGGAACCAAACATAGTGGTAACAACAAATTAATAGTTCACAGGCTGAGAAAGATCAAAAAATGAGCATGATTTAGATGGGATAGGGTAGACTTTAATGGCTTATCTTTTTTAGGATTTTCACCTTCCCACCCACCCCTATAAATCTAAGAATCTGACATCTAGATTTGAGAGGCATCTTTCATGGGCCTAAATGCAAAATTTTTCCATTTTTGGTGAGGTTGAGGGCCATGAATGCAGATTCTTAGGTTTTGTTTTATATACCTCTCACTTAGGTGATCGAGGTTAGTTCTTCATTCTATCTCATTTTGAGATTTGAATGCTTGTAGCTCTAGAGAAGCAAGCTATATTTTAGATCCTTTCAATTCAGTACATATCAATTATCCTTCTTATTCCTACAGTTTTATGAGTTGTTTGGTGGGTCTTATATCAATGTATTATGATTAAGATTAGTCCTTTACTTGATATTTTGTTCATTTAAATGCTCATAAGAACATTTTATTTCCTAAAGTATTAATCTGCGTGTATTTGAAAGTATTTGGGGTTGTGGAATTTATTTTCCCTTCTCATTTACAACCAGCACCTTGTTATTTCTAAGGGAAAAATTAGAATTAGGGAGAAGTTGTGATGCTCAGGTTATGTTTGAGTTTCATTGTGAGTTTGTTTGCAGTTTGTGGATCTATCCAAGTTTGGTGAATCACCTAAGTTTAAGTTTCAATTATTTAGTTTCATGCACTCTCTCTCCCTTTTCCTCCTTAAGTCAGTTTAAGTTTCAAGGTGATTCAAGGGGAAGTTGGCCCCTAATCTAGAGGTCTACTTTCTGATAGGTTACCCATAGCCTGAAAGTAGTCCCATGTTTCACAGGATTGCTAGGTTCACGCTTAGCTTATTTGGGTGCAATCCCTAGTGACAAAAAATACCTAGGGCATATATATATTTTAGAATTTTTTTTCTCTCATTTACTATTTTTCCATAAGCGTCAAACATAGAGGTACACATACAATGAAATATCTATGTTTAGTAAAACTAAAAATACAAAATCATAATAAACTTAATATATATTAACATTATAATCATTGGAAATATTTTTCTCAGTAGTACCTTACTACATAGATAAGTTTGTCAAATGGATTCATTTGATCTGCCAAAAGATAAAGTTGAAGTGATTTCTTACTAGCATTTTAATAGGTGTGAAGGAGACTCCATTGTAGGTATGAATGAAGAGTATAGATGTTATATCAATATTTTTTTATCCAAGAGGATTTGACCTAACCATTTGTAATTAATTCCTTCAAATAGAACCTCTCAAGGCTTAAATCATCATATTTTATTAAAAATGTGTTATTTCAGCAAAAATCAGCATGTCTAAAAATGTGTAACCCACTATTGTGGCGTCACATGTATGTGTATGTGCATGTGCATGTGCATGTTCATGTGTATGTGTATGTATATGTATATATACATATGTATATGTATATATACATATGTATATGTATATGCAAATGCATTTATATGTACATATATATGTGTGTGTACGTATTTATATATGTGTGTGTATGTGTTTATATATGTGTGTGTATGTGTTTATATATGTCTATGTGTATGTATGTATGTATGTATGTATGTATGTATGTATGTATGTATGTATGTATCTATATATGTATGTATGTATGTATGTATGTATGTATGTATGTCTGTATGTATGTATGTATGTATGTATGTATGTATGTGTGTGTGTGTGTGTGTGTATGTGTGTGTGTGTGTCTATATGTATATGTATATACTCATTAAACTATTCTAAGACCCTTTAGGACCACTTATGACATCTACAACCCCTTAAGAAACCCTACAATACCTTATGAAGACATCCTAGGGAACCTTAGGAGAAACTATGATGCCTAGAGCCCCTTAAGATTTCTTAGGACCCATTAGTGTATGCTAGGACCCCTTAGGACCTCTTAAGACATGTAGGACCCCTTAATACTCCTAGGAACCATTAATGTATCCTATGCCACATAAATACTTCTACGAGGAGACCTTAGGATCCCTTAAGACATCTAGGACCCATTAAGACATCCTAGGACCCATTGATACATATACTAGGACCCCTTTGGACCACTTAAGTCACTATCTCTCTCTCTCTCTCTCTCTCTCTCTCTCTCTCTCTCTCTCTCTCTCCATTCATTCCCCCTTAATCACCATCTTTCTCTCTTAAAACCCTTTTTGTTTGTCTACCTAATATCCCTCCCCTCTCCCCACTCCCCTGTCTCCCTTCTCTCTACTCACTTTCTTTGTTTGTTATCTAGGATTCATCTTAGCAAAAAATAACCTTTTTAATAAACTAAAACCCATATGGGTTTTATAAGACTATGAACATTGGGTGCATTTAACACCAATATGAACATTGGGCATTTAGCTTAATAGAACCTGAATGGATTTTGAGTAAACATAACCCATACATATTGTATTGGGCTAAATTGCATTGTCAATGGCCAAAAAAGCACTTTTGTAGCTTGTTGAGGCCCCACTACAACTGCTCTCATTTTTATAGGACACTATCAAATAGTTTAAGATATTCTTTTGTCACATATGAGTCCAAATGATTGAGTTGTATTACTACTTTGTTTGTTTAATGTTATTTTTATTGTTAATACTTTTGATTATAAGAATTAATGATAATTTATAGTTATTTTAGTGATTTGATTGCATAATTTTTTGTAACTTATATTTGAAAAATGATACTATATAGGACAATTGATATTAACAATGGTAAATACAAAGAGAGGAACAATCGAAGAAGTTATGTCAGCTACACCATCTCAATTATTTGATGTACCAAATGAACCTAATATAAATTGGATAAGAAATCACAGTGAATAATCAATCAAATGATGAACATACACCAATTTAATTTGATGAGATGAATGTACCTAATTCACCTAATAAAAATGAAGAGCATGCACCAATCTTAACACCTCTTATAATTATTTGTAGAAAACCAAAGTTTCTAATTGATATTGATGAGAATATTTTGAAGTCAATGTCAATAAAATTTCTAAATGATCTTGTAGAAGAATCATTAAAAAAATATTGAATAACTATTTTGAAATCTTGCTTGTCAACAATCAAAAAATAATGGCGAGCGGAGTGGGAGAGATTGGAGGAGATGGAGGTTTGAATTTGAATTTTAGCTCTGGCAAGAAACTGGCTAATGGAGGATTCTCTATAGGAAACGATGTAAGTGTTGTGTATACAGTTGGGGGGAGGTTTGTCAGGGGAGGGCTCCACAAAGGAATCAGATGAAGACAAGGAGCTTGGTGCTATTCATTCCTGAGGTGGTGGGCTTGATAAATCTATTCCTCCTCTGGTGAGTAAGTCTTCCTTGACTCATTCTACTAGAAAGTTATTTTTGGGGTCTTCAAATAAAGGAGGTTTGTCTTCCCTTTTTGGAGTCAAACCTTTGGGTAAATCCTCCTTTCTGAGTATTAACAATTTATCTGATCCTAAGAAGGGATTTTTTAGTATTTCTTTACCTGATCCTCTTGTGGATCACACTATTTCTACCATGGCTCTATCTCTAGTAGGAAACTTTACTGGGCCTAGACCAAATATTGATTTGGTAAGAGCTTATTCAGTGAAAAAATGGAAACTAAAGGGTCAAGTAGATATTGTTGCTATGCATCAACCAAAAATATTTCTTTTCAATTTTTTTGTTGTTCTGTTATAGTTTGGAGGTTTTTTATTTTGTTTTAGGTAGCGATCATTCTAGTTGGCTCATTATCTTATGTGATCCTTATGGTGTGATCTAGACATAATGGATATCTTATGTCTATCTTTGTAGCTTGATCTAGTGTTTCCTATATTTATTTCCTATTCTAACGGTCAAGTTGGCAAGATTTAGCTTGTGATGGAGATTCATGTTATGTGAAGCTTCATGGCACATCATTATATGTTATTATATATATGGTCGACCTTCTTCCATGTTCGTATGTCATGATCTATCTATTTGGGGGTGTTCTTATAGATTTAGGTCCTAACCTATATGTTATAATATGTTTCCTTTATCTTGGAGATTGTTGATTGGATAGGCTAACTTGTGGTTGGCGATCTTGTATATAAGTAGGGACGCAGTAGTTCTTGTCTAGGGGTTAGTAGATTGGGAATAAGGATAGCCAATATTTATGATTAAAGATCAGGAATAAGGCATATGTCCTTAGTAATGAGGCATGTCTATTAAAAAATATGTAATCTACATTTGTAGGCCAACTTGATGATAATTGAAGAGAATTGTTCCTTATTTTTTGGTGTTGATTATTGATTTGTTTTGTCATTTCTATTGTGTAATATTTGGATGCAAGGTTGGACATCTCTATTTGGGATATCTCCTCCCTTGAATGAATCAAGTGGTGTTAGAGTATAGTTGTGATTCTTAGATTGTAGATCCAAATTCCTAAGCTTGCAAAGTTGTAGACTTGTTGTTTGTGGGGTGGCAAAAATGACAATCTAACCTACATCAATCGGTACCTTTCACAAGGTGTTCAGGAATAGGATTTGTTATTGATTGGGCATGAAAAAAGGAGTTTTAGTGAAAAAGGATTGATCAAATAAATTTATGGAGGTTGTGAACTTGAAGATCCTAGTTGTGGGGTGGTAGAAGATAGATTTGACCTATAATTGTAGAGGATTGTATGAAGGAAACCACCATAAGATTTGGTGAATCTGTTGAGAGGAAAGTTGGTGATTTTATGTATAGAAAGATTATTTGAGGTAGATTGTGAGTGTTAATAGATTTCTTGATTATGTTAAGAAAATCAAAAATGGTGATCAGATCGTTGAAGATAAGGAATTTGAGAAAGTTATTCATTAAGTTTGTAAGAATATCTCCTAGGAAGAATGAACCCTAGAAAGCTAGAGAAAATGATGGAATAATTCAAGAATGAGATGAGGACTGAGATCAAAAATGATTTGACTAGGGTCAGAAGAAACCTTGAACTGAACATGAAAATTAATAATTTGTTGAAGATCTTGAGACAGTTGAGCTTTAGATCCATGTAGATGAAGAAAGATTACTGAGAGCTATGGCACAAATGGGTAAGAGTCATAGACTTGATATTTCTAATTTCTCGGGTTCATTACATCCTAAGGATTTGATAGATTGGATTAGTTAATTAGAATATTAATTTGAGCTTGAAGATATTAAGGATCCACAGAGGGTTAGGTTAGCAGAGACTAAGTTGAAGGGTCATGTTTCCTTATGGTGGAAGGAATTATAGATAGATAGGGAAGATAATGGTGAACCTAAGATCACTAGGTGGAGAGTTATGGTTTATAGACTTAAGGCACAGTTCATACTAGAGGATTATAAATTATAATTGTTTAAGAAATTAAAGAATTTGAAGAAAAAGGATTTGACTATTAAGGAGTACACTGAGGAGTTCTACAAGATGAAAACTAGATCTAGACACTGAGATTCATCTAAAGAGAAGGTGGATAGATATATCAATGGTCTAAGACTTAACATTCATGATGAGTTGAGTGTGTTGAGGATTAGTGTAATTGAAGATGCTTATCAGTATGCCCAGAAGGAAAGAAGAAAAGATAATGAAACCCTAAGGGAAGGGACAGACTGTTTGGTGATAAGGGAAAGGAAAATCTTGTTGTTTAAGGAGAAGTTTATCAGAATATTCTTAGAAGGAGCAGTAGAAATAGTGGTTTCAAAGGTACTTGTTTCAAGTGTGGGAATGTTGGTCATAAGTATTTCCAATGTTCTAAAGATTATAGAAAAGGTATAGGAAAATAGAACTTGGTGGCACATGAGAAGCAAGTTGAAGATGAACCTTTTGAAAGAGAGATTGAACTTGTGATGGGAGAATCTTGGATGTTCCAGAGAGTCATGCTGAGTAAGAAGTAATCTGAACCTGTTTAGAGAAGATAGTTTTTTTGAACAGTTTGTAAATTAGAAAACAAAAGTTGCAAGGTGATAATGGATAGTCGTAGTATTGAAAACCTTGAATCAAAGGAGATAGCATAGAAACTTGGACTAAAGAGACCTAAACACCCTTGTCCATATGGGATAAGTTATTTTTAGGATGACTATATGGTTGAGGCTAAAGAGTAGTGTTGGGTCAAGTTCAACATTGAACCATACCAGGATGAGGTATTGTGTGATGTGGTTAACATGAGTGCTTGTCATGTTTTTCTTGAAAGACCTTGGCAGTATGGTGTTGGAGCTATTCATGATTTTCGAAGGAATGTTGTTTCTATAATGAAGGATGGTAGGAATTTCACTTTAATTCCTTTGAAAGAGGAAAGGGAGGCTGATATTCTAAGTGTTATGATGACTTACACCTTAGGGGATTGAACTGCTTTGGATGAGAAGGTGGTGGATTTGCAATAGGTAGCTAAGACTATCTCTAAGGTTGTTCAGTTGCTAAAGGATTTGATGAATGAACCTAAACTGGTAGAGTTGAAGGTTGAGGATAACAAGATAGTGTTGCAATAGTAGGTTATTCAAGTAGCATCAGATGACCAAAAGGATCTTGTGAATGGATCAAAAAGAAGGGAGTTATCAACTAATATCAGAGGTAGAGTCAAATAGAAGAGGAGGGAGAAGACATTAATTACTAAATGTAGGGGAAAAAAAAGAAGCAATTGGTGTGAGTTGGATAATCAGAGCATTAGTAGAAGAGAAGTACCTGATGATGGATGGTATACTACTAGGTTGGAGGATTTGTATAGTAGGCATAGCCATTTGCAGAATATGATGGTTGCAAACAAATAGGATACATGGGTCAAGAATGAGTATGGGATTTATGTCTTGAATCCTATCAAATGTTCATTAGTTCCTCTTATAGAACATCTTATATTTACCTGGGGTGTTTGATGCAAGAGAATCTTGTGTTGGGAGCAATCTTGCATTAACCAAAAATATTTATTTTCAATTTGTTTTTTGTTTTGTTCTAGATGGGTAGCTTTCTATGTTTTAGGCAGTGATCATTCTAGTTGGCTTGTTATCTTATGTGATCCTTATGGTGTGATCTATACATCATGGAGATCCTATGTCTAGATTTTCATCTCGAACTAGTTTTTCTAGATGAATCTTATGATAGGTCTGGTCCTATATTTCTTTCCTATTCTAACAGTCAGGTTGGAAAGATTTAGCTTGTGATGGAGATTCACATTATGTAAAGCTTCATGGAACATCATTCTATGTTCTTATAAATGCGGCTGACCTCCTTGCATATTTGCATATCATGATCTATCTATTTGGGGGTATTCTTATAGACTTAGGTCCTAACCTATATGTTGTAATACGTTTCCTTTATCTTGGAGATTGTTGATCGGATAGGCTGGCTTGTGGCTAGAAATATTTTATATAAGTAGGGTAGTAGTTCTTGTTTAGGGGGAAGAATATTGGGAATGATGATAGCCAATATATCTAATAGTGACGATTGGTAATATGTCTTATGTCCTTGGTAATGAGGTGTGTTTGTTGAAAAAATTGTAATCTGCATTTGTACACCAACTTGATGATAATTGAAGAGCATTGTTCCTTATTGTATAGTGTTGATTATTGCTAAAGTTTTTTCATTTCTATTGTGTAAAATCTAGCTGTAATATTGGACATCTCCATTGGGTATTTCTCCTCCCTTGACTATGTCAAGTGGTATCAGAGCATAGTTGTGATTCTTGGATTGTAGATCTGATTTCCTGAGCTTACAAAGTTGCAAACTTTTTGTTTGTGGGGTGGAAGAACTAAGGATCTAACCTACATCAACTGGTGGCTTGTGCAGTGTAGTCAGGAATAGGATTTATTGATTATTGGGTATGAAAAAAAGAGTTTTATCAAAAAAGAATTAATAAGATCAATTTTTGGAGGTTACAAACCTGAAGATCCTAGTTGTGGGTTGGAACAAGATAGATTTGACCTACAATTGCAAACAATTGTATGAAGGAAGCCACAAGAAGAGTTGGTAGATCTGTTGAGAGGCAAGTTGGTGATTTTATGTATAGACAGATTGTTTGAGGTAGAATGTGGGTATTGGTAGATTTCTTGATTGTATTAAGGCAATCAAACACTGGTGATCATATTGTCGAAGCTAAGGAATTTGAGAAAGTGATTCCCTAATTTTTCAAGAATGCCTCCTAGAAGAATGAAACCTAGTAGGCTAGAGAAAATGATGGAGGAATTCAGGAATGAGATGAGGACTAGGATCTGAAATGCTTTGACTGGAGTCAAAAGGAACCTTGAAACTAAAGATGAACATGAAGAAGTTGTTGAAGATCTTGAGATAGTTGAGGTTGAGATCCTTGCAAATGAATAAATATTACTAAGAGATATGGCATAAATGGGTAAAAGTCATAGACTTGATGTTTCTAATTTCTCTGGTTCATTACATCCTAAGGATTTGACAAATTGGATTAGTGAATTAGAAGATTACTTTGAGCTTGAAGATATTAAGGATCTGGAGAGGGTTAGGTTAGTATAGACTAAGTTGAAGGGTCATTTTTCCTTATGGTGGAAGGAGTTATAGAAATATAGGTAAGATAATGGTGAGCCTAAGTTCACTAGGTGGAGAGTTATGGTTTCTAGACTTAAGGCCAAGTTCATACCAGAGGATTATGAATTATAATTATTTAAGAAACTATAGAATCTGAAGAAAAGGGATTTGACTATTAAGGAGTACACTGAGGAGTTCTACAAGATGAAAATTAGATATGGACATCGAGAGTCATCTAAAGAGAAGGTGGCTAGATATATCAATGGTTTGAGACTTAACATTTAGGGTGATATGAGTGTTACAAGTAGTGGTTGTCGTTGCACCAAAAGATTGACCTGTTAATGCCTGATACAACCACTAGACTTATAGAAGACACAGGAGGTTGTTAAACTATGTCATGAATCCCGAGGGGAGCGCTGACCATTTTTCTAACAATCTCCCCCTTAGCATTACCCGAGGGGATTCGAACCTATGACCAAGCTCTGATACCACTTGTTACAAGTAGTGGTTGTCGTTGCACCAAAAGATTGACCTATTAATGCCCAATACATCCACTAGACTTATAGAAGACACAGTAGGTTGTTAAACCATGTCATGAATCCCGAGGGGAGCACTGACCCTTTTTCCAACAATGAGTATGTTGAGGATTAGTGTAATTGAAGATTCTTATTAGTATGTCCTAAAGATAGAAGAAAAGTTAAAGAAAAGACAAAGAAACCCTAAGGGAAGGGAAAAATCGATTGGTGATAAGAGAAAGGAAAAACTTTTTGTTGAAGGAGAACCTGATCAGAAGATTCTTGGAAGGATTTGTGATAAAAGTGGTTTAAAATGTGCTTATTTCAAGTCTGGGAATGGTGGTCATAAGTCTTTCCAATGTTCTTAAAATTCTAGTAAAGGTAAAGACAAATAGAACTTAGTGGCACATGAGGAGAAATTTGAAGATGAACCTATTGAAAGAGAGGCTACACCTTAGATGGAAGAATCTCTGATGTTCTGAAGAGTCATGTTGAGTAAGAAGGAATATGAACTTGTTTAGAGAAGGAAGTTGTTTAGAATAGTTTGTAAATCCGAAAACAAATATTGCAAGGTTATAATGGATAGTGGTAGTACTGAAAACCTTGTATCAGAGGAGATGGTACAGAAAATTAGACTGAGGAGACTTAAACATCCTTGTCCATATGGGATAAGTTGGTTTCAGGATGACCATATGATGGAGGTTAAAGAGAAGTGTTGGGCTAAGTTCAACATGGAACCATATAGGGATGAGGTATTGTGTGATGTGGTTAACATGAGTTCTTGTCATGTTTTGCTTAGAAGACCTTGGCAGTATGATGTTGGATCTATTCATTATTCCTGAAGGAATGTTGTGTCTATAATGAAGGATGGTAGGAAGTTCACTTTAATTCCTTTTGAAGAGGGAATGAAGGATGAGAGCCTAAGTTTTATGAGGGCTTACACCTTAGGAGATTGAACTACTTCAAATCAGAAGGTGATGGATTTGTAGCAGGTGGATAAGAATATTTATGAGGTTGTTTAGTTGTTGAAGGATTTGATGAATAAACCTAAACTAATGGAGTTGAAGGCTAAGGATGACAAGATAGTGTTGCAGCAGTAGGTTACTGAAGTGGTATCAGATGAGCAACAAGATCTTGTGAATGGATCAGAAAGAAGGGATTTATTAACTAATATCAGAGGTAGAGTCAAGCAGCAGAGGAGGGAGAAAACATTAATTGTTGAATGTAGGGTCAAAAAAAGTAGAAGCAATTGGTGTAAGTTGGATAATCAGAGAAGTACCTGATGATGGATGGTATACTACTAGGTTTGAGGATTTGGATAGTAGATGTACCCATTTGCAGAATATGATTATTGTAGACAAAGAGGATACATGGGTCAAGAATAAGCATGGGATTTATGTCTTGAATACTGTCAAATGCCCATAAGTTCCTCTTATGGAATATCTTCTATTTACCTGGGGTGTCTGATGCAAGAGCATCTTGGGTTCGAAGTAATCTTGCATCAACCAAAAAAAAAAAAATTTCAATTTGTTTGTTGTTATGTTCTAGTTGGGTATTTTCCTGTGTTTTATGTAGAGATCATTCCAATTGGCTCATTCTCTTATGTGATCCTTATGGTGTGATTTAGACATCATGGAGATCCTATGTCTAGCTTTACAGCTAGATCTGATGTTTTAAAATGAAGTTATCTAATGATAGGTCAGGTCTTATATTTCTTTCTTGTTCTAACGGTTAGGTTGGAAAGATTCGGCTTATGATGGAGATTCACATTATGTGAAGCTTCATGGTGCATCATTCTATGTTCTTATACATGTGGGTGACTTCCTTGCATGTTCGCATGTCATGATCTATCTACTTGGGGGTGTTCTTATAGATTTAGGTCCTGACCTATATGTTGTAGTATGTTTCCTTTATCTTGGACATTGTTGATCGGATAGGCCGACTTGTGGCTAGTGATCTTGTACATATAAGTAGGGTAGTAGTTCTTGTTTAGGGGCAACAGATTGGGAATGAGGATAGTCAATATATATGATAGTGAAGATCGGGAATAAGGCTTATGTCCATAGTAATGAGGCATGTCTGTTGAAAAATCTGTAATCTGCATTTGCAAGCCAACTTGATGATAATTGAAGAGCATTGTTCATCGTTTGCTAGTATTGATTATTGCTTTGTTTTTCATTTCCATTGTGTAATCTCTAGCTGCAAGGTTGGACATCTCCATTTAGGATTTCTCCTCCCTTGACTGCATCATCATAATTGGGTGCAAGTGTCTCAAGGAATTGAAGGTAATGATCTGGAAGAAATATTTGGCAGACTTGGCAGCATCTTCGATCTAAACAAGGAATGGTGTGAATAAAATATTGCTCTGGCCAAGTATATAGTCAAATCATGTATTTATCATGGTGACTTTCCATCCATAAATATCTTTCATGGAAATAACTAAGATTTCCTTACAACTAAGGAGAAGTTCATTCTTTAGGACTTCTTCTTTGGGCTTGCATTGTTTGTATCCAAGTTTGAAGATCTACAATAGCTAGAGTTGAGAGTTCAGCTCGCTATGTGGATTTTATTCCCTCTTTCCTTTTGTGTGAACATTCTTAGTTTGTTGTTGTGTGTTTGTCACATTCTCCCGTCTAGTCCTATAGTGCTCTATGTAGTTGTGTGTGTTGAGGATTAGTGGGTAGTTCCTCCCCCCCCTCTCCCCCATGTATTGCCCTCCACTATCTTTTTTACTTATTCGATCGGCTTCAACTGATTATAACTCTATTTCTATGTGTACTACTTGTATTTCCTCTTTAATCTAATATATTATTCACTTATTGTGTTTTATCAAAAAAAATTATAAATTCATTTGACCAAACAATTAACAACATTCCATTCTTTAAATATATGAATAAAAGAATAGAAAATAAATGTTATCACCTATTAAAAATCTAACAATTGTCTTTTCCATTTGACCAAACAAATTGTGAAGATTACATAGAATCTCTACAATAGTCTAAACATACACTCATTTAACCAAACAATCAACATTCCATTCTCCACCTAATAGAGATCCTTTTTGGTTGGTTACTAAAGGTTGATGAGACATTACCTAGTCGACATCTTCTGACTCCTATTTCATTGAGAATCGATATATTCCATATTAGTCAATGGGTTACAGTAAAGTGCTCCACTTTCAAAGTGATTCGTAGAAGTTGGCTTCTCTTTCACGTACCCTCATATTTCAGGTGGTATGAATTATTGTGCTGACAATCAGATGTGTACTCTCTAAATGTACTCCAAAAACTTTACGCCCTTTCTAGCACCTCCGAATGGATTGGACATTACATATTTATAACATTGTCGCTTCCCAAATGGTAAAAGCTTTTCGTCCTTCCATTTCCAATCATAATATTGGGATTTGTTTGGATTGTGAAAGAGAATTATCTTGATTCTTCACTGACTCATTTGAGCAGTATCCCAATTTCTGGTCTCATAAATTCAAGGCGTTCAATCTGTTTGCCTCAAATTTCAAAAAAAAAAAAAAATATAGTATAGATCTACAGTGCTGGGAATCTATTCCATAGAGATTGGAATGCGTGTACAAACTACAATATGTATTAAAAGAGAAAAAAGTTGTCATCTTAAAAAAATGCTATCCATAAACTAAAATCTCATAAACTACACCTTAGACCCATAGATCATAATATACATTTCATACCCATCAAATTTTGTTTTGGTTAAGCATATAGACCAATGCTTCTTCCAATACATTGAAAATTGTAATTTCAGTATTAATATGATTAAACTCATATTCTTCAAAAGAGAATTCTGTTTAAAATATGAATCATATTTGAATCGAAGATGGAACTGTCATCAAATGATTTGGCAGTTCCGTAATAGAGCCCCTCGGTAGCAAATGAATTTGACTTCTAACTGATCTATAAAAAAATTAACAAAATTTTATCAAAAGATAGTTATCTAAAAAAAATGCTACCCATAAACTAAAACCTCATAATCTACACCTTATACCCATCAAACTTTGTTCTAAGTGTATAGACCAATGCTTCTTCTAATATATTGAATTGTAATTTCATTAACATTATGACTGAAATCGAAATCAAAAAAATTTGAAGTGTGAATTGTGTTAGAAAATGAGTCCATTTAAATTGAAGATTGAACTGTCACCAAACACATAGTTTTTTAAAAAATAATGCTACCCATAAACTAAAACCTCATAATCTACACCTTATACCCATCAAACTTTGTTCAAGTGTATAGACCGGCAATGCTTTTTCTAATACGTTGAATTGTAATTTCATTGACATTATGACTGAAATCGAGATCAAATATTTTTGAACTGTGGATTATGTTAAACAATAAGCTGCATTTAAATTGAAAGTTGAACTGTCACCAGACAGATTAACAATTCAGTAATAGAACACCTCAACAACAAATAGAAAAATCTGAAATTCAACTTTAAACTAATTTATCAAAAATTTAACTAATCCTTAACAAAACATCAAACCAATTACTTATATGAGACGTCGCATCATATAAACTAATATATTGAAGTTCATGCATGAATCTTCCTACTCTATTTAAAGCCTCTACAAGATACTAGAACTCTAAATCTTCTAGTGATGATCTAGACTGGCTAGACTCTTTGAGTAGTATAGTAGCATGAAAATTCGCATTCATAGATCTCTTTTGACAAATATGTACATCAAAGTTTCAGAAGCTTCTTATAGAACTGATTATAGAAATCAAAGAAGATTATGAATGGAAATAAATGCTTATGTTCCTTACCCTCTGTAAGCTATTAATTCTTAAAACAAGTTGTCAATCACAGTTTGGCATATATACTCACTGACAGTTATAAGTATTTGTCATTGATGGGGCCTGCAACTTTGGCAGAATATTGAATTCGTTGTGCTTCAATGTGGGCAATAAAATTCCTGCTATCTTATATTGAGAGTAATGTGTAGGTGAAGTGATAGGAATGTAACATGGCAGGCGTGGGTCCATGCATAGATTTGCCTGCAGATGCAGTGATGTGAATGATCATCATCACCCTTATCATTATTATGTCATTACAACAGTTGGAATGATAGATATCAAAACTTCCAAAGGTACACCATGTCTTACTATGTTTTGACAGAAAAATTGAGCCACTTTTAGGAAATTATATGTTATTATTATATTTTATTTAAGTATATAAACTATTTATAGTATTCAATTGTTATAAGATAATATATTATTTTTATTAAGGTGAATAGTAGGTTTTGAATGAGTTTGAAGTTTGGTGGTAGTGTAGTGTGATAGCTAAATGTCATGCTGGTGTTTTTGTTATTAGTGTTTAAATTCTATTAGATGTTGTTGTCGACTCTTACATTGGTAGGAAGTCCTTTATTTGTGACCTCAGCAGTTCATAGCTCTAGATCAAAAGTGGCTACCCCTCTTAAAAAATAGATAAAAAGTGAATCTTTTTACATAAGAATGTTAACAATCAACAATAACAAGATTCATGAGATGTAGGGTTAAAATATATGTAAAAAGTATTAAGAAATTGTTATTAACAAGAAAGACGATACTATCTAAGAATTAATATATTCATTAAATCAATTTGTGTAGAAAGAAATCTTGTAATTTGAGTATTGAGATATCAGTTTTCCACAATCCATCATGTAGTAAGCTATTGCTTCTGGAATTTGATTGTGTTTTTTTTTTTTAACATAAACATAATCAAATTCCAAAAATAATAGCTTACTATTTGAGTATTGAATAAGTTGAAATAAAATATATAAATAATATAAGGTGATAAATTAGAAGTTTATTTAAATTCAAACAAAATAGATTTATTTAGCAATTTGTATAAAGGATCGAACTTTGTTATATGTACAATGTGAAGCTTGAGGAAAAGTAGATTCAAAGTTCCCATGCATAAACCATTGATACGTTTTGGAGTACACTTAAAATGATAGAAAAATGAGTCTCGGTGAACATTACAAAGAGGTTTATACTTTGCTGCATAGAAAAATCTAATTCTTTAAAGTATGGGCATTACAAGTTAAGTGTCATAATTTTGTTTTTGTGTAACTTGCATTCAAGCACATTACTATATAGATTTATAATATGAGCATATTTTGTTGTGCTATATTTCTAAATTGAAAAGTTATCAAAATAAAATATCATCTATATTTAATTTTATTATTCAATTTAAATTTTGAATTATTTTATATATAAATATTGTTGACATTGTTGTATTTTGAAAAGATAAAATATTGTTGATGTTTTGTTCTTATTTTT
This sequence comes from Chamaecyparis obtusa, assembly GCA_027943335.1. Lineage (NCBI taxonomy): Eukaryota > Viridiplantae > Streptophyta > Pinopsida > Cupressales > Cupressaceae > Chamaecyparis > Chamaecyparis obtusa. Next base: position 237,734 of record BSBK01006803.1, read on the forward strand.
GTGTAGATATATATTATTGAAATTATTAAGTATATTGGAGTGCATTCTGATGGTGACTCAATTTGGATAATACAACATGTAAATTGGGAGAAAATGAAAGTATTGGAAAAAAAATCAAATCTTGATCAAATTCGTACAACTTCTATCATTTAAGTGAGCAAGGTGTGCAATTTTTTGATAAAATAAATGCTTTTGACTAGAGATGTGAATCATAAATGAGTTTAAAGGGCCCCATAATCATTTACATCAACAAAAACAAGAAACGTGGGACAACGACCAATAAGGAATCAAGCCAAAGTAGATGTTGAACCATAAGGTACCAATCAATCATTCAAGCAAATTTGTATCCAAACATGGCCAAAAGTCTTTGAAGAAGTACTAGGCCAAAATAATTAGGATTTTTTTTTTCCATTCAAGGAGAAACCATGCCAATATGTTTGGGCCCAAAATGGTCTGACACACCATCTTTTTAAGAGACTGGGGACATTCACATCAAGTAACAACTTGTCCTAAAGAGAATGCCCAAAATCATAAACCTTTCCTTCAAGCCTCTACTTGGAGAACTCTTTTTTATGACAATGATCATGAACCAATGAGTACTTCTAATAAATTTCCTCCTCTCAAGAACCAAACTTTTGATTATAATTTAATAATGTTTAGTAGCTCTTTATCAATTTTAATAATAACACAAAATATAGCAAAAATGAACTTTCTCCTAGATTTTGTAACATTGTCAATAGTTGTAAATTAACCATTAAAAATATATATTATATGCACATAAAAAAATTATTATCTTCTAAAGTGTGGTCATAAAAAACTAAGTGGCATAACTTATTTTTGGTGTAACTTGCATGAAATGGCATTGCTATACAATTTTACCATATGAGAATAATTTTGTAAGATGGCATCACTTACAACATGTGTATTGTATATTTCATCCCAATATTCATTTTTATACTTTGAGTTATTTAATGTATATATCGCTGACTTTTTATATTTTGATAAGAATGAATGGAGTTGATTTTTATTTTATTTTTTGGTGTGTGTGTGTGTAGAGAAAATGAAAGTATGACCAAGGAAATTGGAGGAAGATTGAAGCCTTCAAGTCTTATCACTACCTTCAATTCAAAGAGTGAGGGATATTATGTTGAATGAAAATTAATTAATCTAATAAAATTAGTGGATGATTGGAAGTACTCTTGATGCATGTCGATGTCAAGTTTCTATTTTATAGTCCTTAATATGGAAACATATATTTGCATAAGAATAATTCTCTCTATTTAGTTGAGGATGGTAGATTTACAAATTTGGGATAAGATGAATGGAGGGTCTGTTGGAAACTGTAATTGAAACAATTGTTGTATTGTCATTGATGTCAAACCTTAACTGGTAAGACTGTTGCTACTTAGGAAAGTAATGTATCTATGGTGAGAAGGGAAAGAAAGGTTCGTAACAATAGCACCTAAGGAAAGGTTGAGTTATCTTGGTACTACAAAGTGTACTTGATTATGTTGCACAATGATGAGACAATGTATTGTTTATCTTAGTAAGATTGAAGACTAAACTAGTAGGCTTGACCGAACAAAAATGAAGAAATCATGTTTAAGCCGAGTGATGACAAAGTCAACCGAGTTAGTGGATGCCGAGCAAAAATCTAGTGTCGACCGAGTATCAGTAAATTCTCGAGGAAGACAGTATTTGCCGAGGAAACAGTTTTAGTAGTGACCGAGCGTTTTACATGGAGACCGAATGGATGATCATAGTATTGACCGAGCATCAGCAATTTTATATTTGAAGAGAATTCAGATTTGGAGCCAACATTGTTGAATTCTTGCATTATGTAAAACGTGTTGACTTTATTTATTGATTCTATGGAAGTATTTAATGCTTTGTAAAATGTTTTATTGTAAATCTTTATGAGATTTGAGATGATTCTAGAAGAGGAGATGAAGAACATGAAGCAGGTAGATTCAATGTATTTGACCTAACCCTAAGATCTACGAAGGAGATTAAGCAGCAAAAGAAAAGTTAACCTAACAGAGGAAAGTATTAAGGGAACCGAAGCATTAGGTATGTGGATGCATGGGTGAAGTAGATGTTGGAAGAACAGTAAAGTTTTATTGATTGTATAAGAGAAAAGGCTGAAGGAAAACTGTGGTGATTGCTTGAAGGAAAGTTTCGAGCAAATCAAAAGTAGAGATGGCAAAGTTTCAAAGTTAGTAAACCAGCATTTGTGTATGGAATTGGATCTGATATTTTCAAAGTGAGTTGTATGTTTTTAGATCAATACTACTGCTACTTTCTAACCATTGTAACAGTCAAAATCCTTTTAACAGAGGTTGACCTAACAGTCATATGTTAAATCCTCTGAACAAGGTTGCATTCTAATGGAGTATATGTAAGTCCTTTGACCAGGCTCACTTTTAACAGAGTGATTGAAATCCTTTAACCGGGTCACACTTGACAGTGTGTATTGTAACCTTTGACAGGGTTGGCTTTTAACCGAGCTCACTTCAGAAGAGTGAAAATAATAGTAGCATGTTACAAAGTGGTTTTTCCCATATTGGGTTTCCACTATAAATCCTGGTGTCAATACTTGTGTGAATGTTTTGGGTTTGAATGTTTCTATGTTTTACAAGTTAGATACAGTTGGGTAGTGGACTGCTGAGTTATATGTTTCTATTATTGAATCAGTGATGACCGAGTTTGTTTTGGTTACTTGATCTGGTTTAAAGAAAATTTATTTTATACATCAGGACCTGAGAACAATTGATTCGCCCCCCCTCTTTGTTGTTCTAAATCATATCAACAATTGGTATCAGAGCTATGTTTCTTATTGATGTTTATAGAAAACAAGTTTAAAGGGACTTGAAGCAAATAATCAAGATGTATAAGGAGGTACCAAAGCTGAATAAGGAAAAATTCCTTGCATGGAAAAGCTTGATGAAGCTGCATCTGGCCGGTATTGGTGATTCTGTAAAGTACTACATTGAGCATGATTATGTCACACCTATTGCACCCTTGACTGTCGAGGAAATGAGAGCCAAGCAAGAACACAATCAGGCAATGCTGGAAATTGCATCTGCCCTAAGCTATCCGGAATTTGAGGACATTAAGGACTACACAACTACTAAAGATATGTGGGACACTCTTGCAAAGATCTATGCTGGTGATCTATATGTACTAAAAGCTAAAGCTGAGAGTCTCAGAGGTAAGTTTTATGAAATGAGAATGAATGAAGATGAAAACATTGCACAATATTGTAGTAGAATAAAAGATGTTGTGAATGCTATTAGAGGAGAAAATGGGACTATTGATGATGAGACCATAATTGGAAAAGTGTTAAGAACTCTACGTCCTATATATGCTATTAAGATCTCAGCTATTCAGGAATCTAGATGTAACTCTACAAATGTGCTTACTTTGGAAGGTTTGATTGGCAAGTTGACTACTTTTGAACTGTCTAATTATGATAACTTCACTGTTGGTAGTATTGGAAATGTTGAATCTACTTTCAAGTCACAGTTAGTCCTGAACAAGCCTAAGAAGGAAAAAGAAAGATGCATCAGTGAAAGTGAAAGTGAAAGTGAAGATGACAGTGACACTTCTGATGAAGATCTTGAAGATCTAGAAGCTCTTATGGCTAGAAGACTGAGAAGAGGTAAAGGAAAATACAAAGGTAAACTCCCTATTATATGTTTTGCATGTAACAAGGTCGGTCATATAGCTGCTAGATGTCCTGATAGGAAGGATAAAGATGAAGAAAGAAATAGCAGACACAAAGATAGAAGAGATGACAAAGGCTACCGAAGGTACAAAGACTACAAAGGAAAAGGTAAGAAATCCTGTTACATTGCTGAAGAAGAGACTGACATGATAGTGATGATTTTGAAATTGAGGTAGTCTATGTTGCAATGAAAGATGAATCTGATGAGGATGAGAAAACCTCATTGATTTCCTATGTGAACAAGAATGATAAATGGATTATTGACAGTGGTTGTTCACATCACATGACTGGTGACGAGTAAGTTTGAGACCCTGCATCATTATAAAGGTAAAAGTGTAACATTTGGTAATGATACACCATGTCCTGTTAGAGGAAAAGGATTGATTAAACTGACTGATAAGATCTCTTGTGAAAATGCTTATTGTGTTGAAGGATTGAATTATAATTTGTTAAGTGTTGTTCAACTCAACAGAACTGGTTACTGAGTGGAATTTCACCACAAGAAAGCTAAGATATTTGATGCTACTGGTGAACTGATTGGAAGTGGTGAGCAGACTAGAGGTAATTTGTTCCATCTTGACCTATCTGAAGAAACATGTTTGATTGCACAACTTGATGATATTTGGTTATGGCATAAGAGGTTGTGTCATGTTAACTTTGACACTCTAGTAGAGATAAGTAAGAAGAAAAAAGTAAGAGGCCTACCTAGATTGAAGAAACCTGAGAATGTGATGTGCAAAGAATGTCAGTTAGGAAAAATGACTAAGTCAAGTTTCAAGAGAAAATCCTTTACTTCTGAACACATTTTAGATTTGGTTCATACTGGCCTTTGTGGACCTATGGGTGTACAAAGTTACTGTGTTGCTAGATATTTTATTCTGTTTATTGATGATCATACCAGGATGATGCATGTAATGTTTCTAAAGGAAAAATCTGATGCTTTTCAATTTTTCAAGTGGTATTTGGCTAAGGTTGAGAAGGAGACAGGTAGGAACCTGAAATGTCTTAGATCTGACCATGGTGGAGAATTTACATCAAATGAATTTAATCTATTTTGCAATGATAGAGGAATCAAAAGACAAATGTCTGCACCTAGGACACCTCCATAGAATGGCATAGCAGAAAGAAGAAATAGATCTATTCTGGACTGTGCTAGGACACTATTGATTGAAAAGAATGTGGCATAGAAATACTGGAAAGAAGCTATAAGTACAGCTATTTACACTCTTAACCGAGTACAGATCAAGAAAGGTTCAAATCTGACACCCTATGAACTATGGTATGGGCATGCACCGAGTGTTAAATACTTTAGAATCTTTGGAAGCAAGTGTTACATATTGAAAGACAATAGGACTGGAAAGTTTGATGCTAAAAGTGATGAAGGCATATTCCTAGGCTACTCCACAAAAAGTAAAGCTTATAAGTGTTTGAACTCTAACACTAACAAAATTATGGAAAGTGTGAATGTAAAAATTGATGAGTATGCAGAAAGAAATGAGGCTAATAGCAAAAGAGAATCAGAAGATTACAAATCTTTTGTGTACATTGAGGAAATAGAAGAGGTAGATAACAGACCTGCACCTGATGCCGAGTCTCAGGTAAGAAATGTGGAGCGACAGACAGATGATGTCGAGCGTTAGGAAAATAGTGCCAAGAGAAAGCAAGAACATGACGAGCTACAAGATAATGCTGTCGAGGATCAGGAAGAGGTTGCCAAGCATTCAGAAGCTGAATCTGACAATCTTGTTGGGGAACCTGATGAAATAGAAGAGAAAAATGTTGAACCTATTTTGGAAAAATATGTAAGAAGACATCACAAGCCTGAATAAATAATTGGAGATAGAGACACTAGAATTTAGACCAGAAGCAAGACAAAAGATCCAACATGCTTACTATATGAATTTGAACCAAAGACAACTAAAGAGGCATTAGAAAATGAAGACTAGATACAAGCAATGAATGAAGAGATTGACCAGATTGAGAAAAATGAAACCTGGACTCTGGTGCCGAGACCTGCAGATAAGAATGTTATAGGAACAAAGTGGGTATTTCGAAACAAGTTGAATGAAAAGGTGAAATCATTAGGAACAAAGCTAGACTAGTATGCAAAGGATACACACAAGAAGAAGGAATTGATTATGGGGAGACATTTGCCCCTATAGCTAGATTGGAAGGAGTCAAAACTCTGCTTGCATATGCTTCTTATAATGATTTCAAGGTATATCAAATGGATGTCAAGTCTGCATTTTTAAATGGTATACTGGAAGAAGAAGTTTACATAGAACAACCAGAAGGTTTTATTGATCCAAACAGAAGACACATGGTATGCAAACTGAACAAAGCTTTATATGGATTGAAACAAGCTCTTAGAGCATGGTATGAGTGGTTGCATAATTATCTGATACAAATTCAATTTTCCAGGACAAATGGCACAAGCAATCTATATATGAAAGATGAAGAAGGTAGAGGTATTTTGTTGGCAAAAATTTTTGTTGATGACATTATTTTTGGTGGACAAGATGCATTATGTAAAAGTTTCTCACATGAAATGTAAACTAAATTTGAGATGAGTATGTTTGGTGAGATCAAATTCTTTGTTGGTTTACAAGTATATCAAATGAAGAAAGGTATTTTCATTACACAGTCTAAGTATGTTAATGAAATACTGAAAACCTTTGGAATGGAGGATGCTAGACCAATGGGAACTCCTATGGTTACTAGACAAAAGTTATCTAAGAATGATGATGCTGCAAAAGTTGTAGATGACAGAAAGAGCACTAGCGGTGGAGCTTTCTTTCTTAGACAGAGATTAGTCTCCTGGACAAGAAAGAAACAAAATTGCATTTCCCAATCTACTGCCAAGTCTGAGTATGTTGTTGCTACAGTAAAATGTTCAAATTTGATATGGATGTTGAGGGAGAAACACTGTGCTAAATAGATATATCTACATCTACTGGATGTATGTTTGAGTTGCTGCTTTGGCATTTTTGTCAAAGAGGGAGATTAAACTGAAATGATTATATAATACATGACACTAAAAGTAAGGGAGATGATGAACTGAAATGAAAGATCAGGATAGAGGGAGATCCAGATACTTTTGATGGTCACAGAAGTGAGATTTACTGATTCTGAATCAGAATGAAGCTAAGGATATTATAAATTTTCTCTAATGGATAGATAAGTTTTTGGATTGGTTGGTAATCCATGTGTTATTCAGGTGATATCATATGGTGTTTCCATCAATGCCAAATAGGGAGATTGTTGGAAACTACAATTGAAACAATTGTTGTATTGTCATTGATGTCAAACCTTAACTGGTAAGACTATTGCTACTTAGGAAAGTACTATATATCTATGGTGAGAAGGGAAAGAAAGGTTGGTAACAATAACACCTAAGGAAAGGTTGAGTTATCTTGATACTACAAAGTGTACTTGATTATGTTGCATGATGATGAGACAATATATTGTTTATCTTAGTAAGATTGAAGACTAAACTAGTAGGCTTGACCGAGCAAAAATGAAGAAATCATGTTTAAGCTGAGTTATGACAGAGTCAACCGAGTTAGTGGATGCCGAGAAAAATCTAGTGTCGACCGAGTATCAGTAAATTACCGAGGAAGACAGTATTTGCTGAGGAAAAAGTTTTAGTAGTGACCGAGCATTTTACATGGAGACTGAGTGGATGATCATAGTATTGACCAAGCATCAACAATTTTATATTTGAAGAGAATTCAGATTTGGAGCCGACATTGTTGAATTTTTGGATTATGTAAAATGTGTTGACTTTATTTATTGATTGTATGGAAGCATTTAATGCTTTGTAAAACATTTTATTGTAAATCTTTATGAGATTTTAGATGATTCTAGAAGAGGAGACGAAGAACATGAAGCGGGTAGATTCAATGTATTTGACCTAACCCTAAGATCTACGAAGGAGATTAAGTGGCAAAAGAAAAGTTAACCTAATAGAGGAAAGTATTAAGGGAACCAAAGCATTAGGTATGTGGATGCATGGGTGAAGTAGATGTTGGAAGAATAGTAAAGTTTTATTGATTGTATAAGCGAAAAGGCTGAAGGAAAAGTGTGGTGATTGCTTGAAGGAAAGTTCTGAGCAAATCAGAAGAAGAGATGGAAAAGTTTCAAAGTCAGTAAACCAGCATTTGTGTATGGAATTGGATCTGATATTTGCAAAGTGAGTTGTATGTTTTCAGATCAATACTACTGCTACTTTCTAACCATTGTAACAGTCAAAATCCTTTTAACAAAGGTTGACCTAATAGTCATATGTTAAATCCTTTGAACAAGGTTGCATTCTAATGGAGTGTATGTAAGTCCTTTGACCAGGCTCACTTTTAACAAAGTGATTGAAATCCTTTAACTAGGTCACACTTGACAATGTGTATTGTAACCTTTGATAGGGTTGGCTTTTAACCAAGCTCACTTCAGAAGAGTGAAAATAATAGTAGCATGTTACAAAGTGGTTTTTCCCATATTGGGTTTCCACTATAAATCCTAGTGTCAATACTTGTGTGAATGTTTTGGGTTTGAACGTTTCTATGTTTTACAAGTTAGATACAGCTGGGTAGTGGACTGCTGAGTTATATGTTTCTATTATTGAATCAGTGATGACCAAGTTTGTTTTGGTTGCTTGATCTGATTTAAAGAAAAGTTATTTTATACATCAGGACCTAAGAACAACTAATTCACCCCCCCTCTCTGTTGTTCTAAATCATATTAACAGGGTCAAGATCCACTTGAAATAAGTAGCTAGTATTGAATTAGGGATTTTTTAATTTGAATTTGTGGGAAAGGTAGAAATAAATGTTGGCAATTGGTTAATGGAGAACTAAGAATGATTTGACTTAGGCAATTTCCAAGACTCAAAGTTGATTTGAGCTTGGATAAATTATGGTAGCATGGGGATCAATGGATAAGATTTGGTTGATTAAATTCATGGCTACGGTTAAATATTAGATTCATTTAAGATTGATAATGTGGAAGAGAATTAGTCTATGAATGGTGAGTAGTTGGGGATGGATGGTTAGTATTAATTTGATTAATTGTAACATTAAGATTTAAAAATGGTTTCATTTAGGAATTTCTAAGACTTAATTATTATTTTTAAGGTGATCTGCATATAAAAGAAAATAATAATTTTTTGTTTTTCAAACTATGATAATTGTGAAAAAATTAGCTTAGATAATTAAATAAAATGATAATTTTAGTTGGCTGATAATAAGGTAAAGAATTTAATTGGATGGTAGAGGATAAGTGGTATAATAAGTTGAACAATTTATATAACATTTGATAAGTGTCAAAGACATTACAATATTAATGACAAAAATTAGTTAAAATGTATGAATTAATTAGTGCCAGAGACATTGAATGACAAAAATTAGTTAAAATGTAGGGATGGATTTGATTGTCTATATTTTCCTCCTCTTTCAAATGCAGTTGTGACTAATAGAAGGGGCATTGTTTCAAACAAGATAATTATAGACACTTACTAAGATAGAACAAGTTGTAGGATCCTTCAATAATTTGGAAGAATTTGGTTTAGGAAATAGGTTAATGATGGCCCTCAAGAGAAAAGGAAAGTAAATAGAACTTAGTTGGTCTCGTGAAAGAACTAGGTCCAAAGGGATGAGGAAATGGATTTTAATAGAAAAAGGGGGGAATATGGTTAGATGTAAAAGGTTTAGACAAGGTGCTAGTAAAGGGGATGAAATACATTGTAAAAATTATGCAAGGTCTACACCACTTGATTATTCTATAAGTGGGAAATAAAATAGGACATAGAATTAGATCTTAGATCAACCAAACTAACATACAAATTATTTCCTAAAAAATAATCTATTTTAAATTGATGAAATACTTCACCAAAAGTAAGTTGAGCTCATAAAAACCACTATAGCAATAAACACTATACCTAAAATACTCTTTACTAAATAATTCAACCTTGTCACATAGAACCTCATTCCTAAAAAAATCATATAACCTCCTCCATAGAAAACCACTCGCATACAATAACCACCCAACATTTAAATATGTACATTTAAACTTGATCATTATAAATAGCTTAAGCATACTCTTATAGAAATCAATATTCAATGAAGCTTTGTTGAAAATGTTATTGAAAACCCTAAAATATTATTTATCCTCATGGAAAGCTAGAGCAGAAAAAGCATAAATTGTACCATGTAAATAAAGATAATGGTTAAATTTAAGTTTAAATGTGTCTTTAGTGTGGAAGAATGACTTTGTATGGCACCTCATTTTTACATTTCAATGGACCTCAACATGGAGCCATAAAAAAATTCACATGGTGACTTAAATATTTCCACATGACATGGAGTTTAAAAAAAGTTGTGGGCAAATGAGACAAAAATCCTTCTCATGATTTTCAACGCTATCTTGAATTATATAATATTTTATGTGGGCTCCTCCACAGGCATACTTTTTGATGAAACTTAAGGGAAAAATTATAAGAAAGGGCCTAAAGGTAATAAGACCCTACCACAACCTAATCATCATATAGGACAACACAAGTGCTTTTTATCATGTTTCATACTTATCCATTCTAGAATATCCCACATGACATGATATCATGTATACCAAGAAATACATATTTATGATATATTATTAACATCATCTATATCATGTAAAAGACAAAAGTGTACATATCATCTCCCTTTGAGCCTCCTCTTTGAAGGTGGGCTTTACTCTTTAAAAAAATTGTAAGCTATTAAATTAATAAAACTGTGGTATGTTTACTTTGTGGGATATGATTTTTTATTTTTTCTATGGTTTTCGATTTATGCAAAAGCAAGTTTTGAAGGGGGCCCGAAACTCATAAAAAAAATATTACAAAATATTTTGCATTATAAACCTCCAACAAGAAACAGAAAGGCAAAAAGAAATGAACAAGAAAACACAAATCCAACCCATCCCCAGTAGGACCAACAAAAAACCAGCCCAAGGCCAGCAAAACACAACAAGCAACCAAAAAGGGAAAAAATAGAACTAGCCACATTTTTCAATTCATGAATATCTTTGGCCAGGGGAGCAGCCTTCTTATTCAAACTTTCCTTGGTTCTCTTTCTATGGCCCTCAGTATCACCAGTAAGAGCCTCCTTGTCTTGATAAACCTCCACTATAGCCCTCTCCTTATGTGCGGCCTCCAAATTCCCCACAAGGGTATTCATATTATTAACAGTAGACTTAATGATTTTTTTTCTATTGTCCATAATTTTCTTGAGGGTAGCATCATCCCTCTCAGGCCACTTACTCAGCTCATCTAGTCTCTTTGTATGGCACCTCTTTTTGACATTTCAACGAACCTCAACATAGAGCCATAAACAAATTCACATGGTGACTTAAATATTTCCACATGACATGGAGCTTAAAAAAAATTGTGGGCAAATGAGACAAAAATCCTTCTCATGATTTTCAATGCTACCTTGACTTATATAATATTTCATGTGGGCTCCTCCACAAGCATACTTTTTTATGAAACTTAAGGGAAAAATTATAAGAAAGGGCCTAAAGGTAATAAGATCATAATATTTAATATATCCCATGTGTCATCTACCACAACCTAATCATCATATAGGACAACATAAGTCCTTTTTCATCATGTTTCCTACTTATCCATTCTAGAATATCCCACATGACATGATATCATGTATACCAAGAAATACATATTTATGACATATTATAAAAATCATGTGTACCATGTAAAAGACAAAAGTGTGCATATCATCTCCTTTTATAACATATGAGCCTCCTCTTTGACGGTTGGATTTACTCGTTAAAAAAATTTGTAAGTTATTAAATTAATAAAATTGTGGTATGTTTACTTTGTGCAAGATGATTTTTTATTTTTTCTATGGTTTTTGATTAATGCAAAAGAAATTTTTGAAGGGGCTCTGAAACCCTTTACAAAAATATTACAAAATATTTTGCATTGTAAACCTCCAACAAGAAACAGAAAGATAAAAAGAAATGAACAAGAAGACATAGATCCAGCCCATCCCGAGTAGGACCAACAAAAATTGGCACAAGCCCAACAAAACACAACAAGCAATAAAAAAGGGAAAAAATAGAACTAGCCACTTTTTTTCAGTTCATGAATTTCTTTGGGCAGGGGAGAAGCCTTCTTCTTCAAACTTACCCTATTTCTTTTTTTAGGGCCCTCAGTATCACCAGCAAGAGCCTCATTGTCTTGATCAATCTCCACTATAGCCCTCTCATGATGAGAAGCCTCCAACTTTTCCACAAGGGTAGTCATATTATCAACAGTAGACTTAATGATTTTTCGATTGTTGTTGATAATTTTCTTGAGGGTAGCATCAGTCCTCTCAGCCCTCTTACTCATCTCATCTAGTCTCTTCTCAGACAAATACCTAGCATTTTCCTCTACTTGCACATGATCCATTAAAATTTTCTTCTTAGCAGAAGACCAAACATCATAGGACGTCATATCAGGAAAGGGTTGAGCAGTATTATTCACCAAATTCTAGTTCAACTCCTCAAAATTAGCAAAGAGAGATTGATACTTCATATTCAAGTTCTTTATTTCATGAAAGACCCATTTCATGAGCCCAAAGGAGTACAGAGAACTAGCCTTTGCAGTTTGCAAAACCCCAACATTCATCTCCTCACTATTGTCTTCAAAATCAGCAAGACACAACTCCACAGAAGAAACTTGGACATTACCCTATGTTGGGGTAAAGAATTGGTCCCCTCAGAATCAGTGGATGAAATATACACATCATGATCAACTGAGCTCTCATAATCAACCATAATATGAACCTTACCCTTACCATCCTCATATTTTTCACTCTTCTCAGTATCAGGATCAAGGGTCCCTTTGTGGTCTTCACCCTTTTCTTAGCTTTACTTTTTGCCACCATAGGAGTCACCTTACCAAAACCAAAGGGTTTACTCTTATTGGAATCCATAATAGACTTCTTAGGAGTAATCTTTTTCTTATTTTCCATAGACTGATGGGTAGTATTATATTCCTCACCTTCATCAGTTTCCATCCCATGTTCCTCCATAATATGTTTCTCTCTTAGGAAGCCAGTTGACATCTTCTTAGGAAAAACCCTGGGATTTTCAGGAGGAGGGTAAGGGGAATCATCTTCATTGGAAGATTTTGTATCCCACCCTTCACCATCACTAGAATTATTATCATCACCCATTTCACCAGAAGTGGCAATAGATTTATAGGTGGTATCAAGAACCCTATCCCTAAAGAATTCAAAACTTAGCAGAATCAAACCCTGGTGAAGCACCTAGTTTTTAGGGTTCTTCCCATGGTAACTTATGCTATGATTAAGGGACAATAGAAGATAGAAAGGATACAATATAAAATCCATATGCCTAAAATGATTAAGCATCACAAAATGGTAACCATAAACCCTAGAGTATCTACCATCTAGGCTAAAAAATTCCATAATTGTCTTTAAAACCTCCTTCCAAATGGTTTTAATCTTCTCAGCCTCATAGAAATAATTATTACCTTTCACTAGTAACTCCCTCTCATCATAGATATCTTTGGGAACTTGATCGTAGCTTTGTCAAATAGCTTCCTATCCTTGAAGAACTTCATTCCCTTCATGGATGATCATGTGATCTCAATAATGAGGTCTTCATCAATCGTGACTTCCTTTCCAAACAACTTCATTTTTTCATTCGACCATTCCTAAATATAAATTATGGTGATTTTTTTATCAAATCCATGTAGCTTCCAAGATAGAAGGTAACCCCTCCATTGTCTAGCTTATGCCAAACCTTCTCCTTATTCTTCTAGTCCTCATAAGAAATAGGTTCAACTCTTTTAAGGTCTCCTCCCATTTTTGAAATCTCAGAGCTGAGAACTAATAGAATGAAATTCTAATTACAGGAAGCCCAAATAAACAATAGCCAAACAACACCACAAATCACCAACAAAGCATGCAAGGTATTATGAGCAATAATTATACTCATCTGTGTAGGATAGTCGCTAGCCTCTTTACTAATTCCAATGAACTTATGTGTCATATCCATCATTAATTGAAATATTGCCAATCTTACCATTTAACTAGTCATATCTTAGGAGAGATCTAATATCATCATTTATATTACCCTCTCCTTCCCATATTTTAATTTCATTAATTTCAACACCAAGGTTGGCAAGTCCATCTGTCACCTTGTTGGTCTCTCTATAAGAATGAGCAATATAACACTTTTTAATTGTATTGATAATTAATTTTGAGCCTTGTATTATATGGTATATTATCCATGAAGCTATGTGTTCTCATGTTAGGAAATTTATAATATTATTAGAATCGCCTTCTATTCGCACTTATTGCACTTAAGGTGACTAGCAATTTTAAGTGTTTGGAAAGCACCCATGACCTCTGATAAGTGGTTGGACTGAACTCCCAAGGGAAGTGCCACAAAATCTATGCAATTTCCATTCTCATCTCTTACCACTCCCCCACAACCAATCAGCCTAGAATTTCCCTTAGTAGCCCCATCAAATTTAATCTTAATCCAACTACTCGGAGGAAAGATCCAAACCAAACCTTCCCTCAGCTTCTTAGTTTTACCCAATTCCCTAAGTGATATATCTAAATTTTAAGGTTCCACTCTTTATCTATATTGAGGTCTTCATCCCTATAGAGATTTCAATGATCCTACCTTAAGGAATTTTGAAGAAGATTGATATTATCCCCAATAGTTGTAAAAAAATTTATCAAAAACCACATCAAGAGAAGACATGGTATCCCTAAAATTTATATTACTACGTTCTTTCTAGATACCCCAGATAAGATGAGAAGCACAAATAGCCCAAAGTGCCTTAAGGACCTAGTTAGATGATGAATAGTACCACTATAAGAAGAAGTCTTAGTTATTTTTAAGAAAATCCCAACAGAGATTCCATCTTAGGAGAAGCTTCAACTAGATCATCCTAGAGAAGCCACAATGAATTAGAATATGAGCAGAAGATTCATCATCCTCCATACATAAGTAGCACCTTTTGGGGAAGAAAAACCCTCTTTTTCACTGGTTGTTAGTAGTTAGGACTTTGTTCTGAAGAAAAATATTGAAAAACATATTTATTTTGGGATTAAGGAACTTCACCTAGGCTCTATCCCAGAAGGGAGAAGGATTAGGGGAGAAAGAAAGAAAAGAAATAGCAGAAGATGACAATGAAAACTATCCATCAAAAGTAGCAGACCAAACAAGAGAGTCTTTAGCATTAGATTTGATAACCCAAGAATTGAGGGAAGATTGAACTAGAAGGAGAGTGGCATTGATAACAGTAAGGTTATCCCAATGTTGGCCCTGCCAATAACCACTAACCAGAGAAACAAAAGACTCCTTAAAACTGTGTGTGGTCTAAAATTGGTACTCAAATGATGAAAAAACAACACTAAATAAGCCATTAGTTCAATAATTTAGCTATAGGATTCCATGTCAAATGAGTCAACTAAATTCCCAAAAGTGGCCTATTACTTCCTATTTGAAGTGGGTTTAATATTTCTCATGATGCTCATCAAATTGGCATAGAGGATTAGTGACTTTACTACTCCAAAATGGAAGATTAAAATACAAATTAAAAACTATAGAGAAACTACAATGCAATATTTAAGCTAGAATGAGAGATTAAGCTAAGAATGTATGCAAAACAACTAGTGTTCTAGAATGAAGATGCAAGAGTTATTCTATGGAACAATGCAAGATTATGCTAAGGATGAATTAAACTAAACATGTAAGAGAGATATGAGCATGCAAATGATAGAAATTAAGAGATAGGAATTCAAATAACAAGATTACTCTAAGAATGCAAGAAAGAAAGAAAGCTAGAGACTAGGAATGCAAAATGATCAAGATTGGGACCCTTAAGTTAAGGAAGAGATTCCTTTTAAATGAATTGGCTCAAGAACAGAGGGAGGATATTAAGAGGCAAAAGAATGAGTGGTTCAGATGAAGAGGCAAAAGGAGAGTGAAGGAGATGCAAGGTTGGGTAGAAATGAATGGTGGGGATTAAGAGGCAAAAGAGAGATGTTAGATAAGATAACACAAAATAGCAATTTGAAAGCACAAATCCCTTTTAATTGCTACTTAATCAAGATTAAGTATGTGCACACATTTGAATGTTTTATTTTAATAAAAGTGTAGAAACTTTATATTAAATCAATATTATAGCAATTAAATAAATATGAAAGCTCTAGAAATTAGACCATAGTATAAGCTTGATATAGGATTTTTTATTTTTTGATTTAATTATTCAAAGGGGATTTTATAGGTTTACTCTACATAATTACATCTAGTCAATATGCCTTTGAGATTTAGGATTTTATTTGAGGCAATTTGATCAAAATTAAGGGCTTAGGTTCTACTAGAAAAAATTTAGGTGATTACATTTTCCCCTCTTTGAATCGATATGCAAGTAGCGCATTGATTCAAAGAATAGATTGAAGCTAGATCAGAGAACAACCTAATGTGAAGCAATGAGACTATTTCTAATAAGGAGAATGAACTCCTAACTTAATCAAATGAAGATCGATAAGAGGTATCAGCTCCAAACTTGATTGAGCAAAAATTGATGAGCAAGACAAGAGTATCCATCCTGATATGACGCAATGAGATTGAACATTTGTCAAAGAGATTTGAGATAGCTACTTCGACAAGTATAGTAAAGAAGCCAATCACTTGAGAGACAATACCAGATTGATATGTGTAATACCCCAAAAATGGGCTATAAGTTCATTAACCTCCTATATCATCAAATCATATGAAATCGACATCAAAGTCCTAATCTAAGGCACATCTAAACATCATCAAATCTAATTGATTATCTTAAATTTTGCATCGGAGAATATTCCTAGTAATATTCCTAATTATCTTAATTATCTTTAATTTTATAATTATTTGGCAATAAATCACATTTATCCTAAAGTTTGATTAATTGAATATTTTCATATTTAATTAATTAGATTTAATATTTGCCACTTAATTGTGTAATTAAATTTAATTATATCTATTATTAATTGTATTATTTAATTTTGACAATAAATCTAATATCATATGAATAATTGATTAAATTCTTATTTAATTAATTAAAGCAAGTTGTCATTATTTAATAATATAGTTTTTAATAAAATTTTGATTAAATAATTGATTAACCCATAAATCAATTGTTTTATTTTTAAAAGCAGTTAAGTTGGAAATAAATCACTTTATTATTAAATTAATTCATAAATAAAACATGCACAATCATAAAAGCAAACAACTATCAATTATCAATTAAAGCTAAACTCTATTTTGAGTTAAAACTTAGCTTTTGCATGTTTTTGTGAGTTAATTATCTTTTATTTAAAAATAACTCAAAAATCAAGTTGAGTTATTTGAGTGATTTATAGCTTTTTCCCATGCACCTCCAAAGCCCTGGATTTCTATAAATTAAAGGCTCAGCTCTTCACAAATCATCTCATATTTTGCACAATCACGCTGGAGAATTGGAATTGAAGAATCAAAGCTCTTGCGAATCGACATCTTTGTGAGATCAATCTTATTTTTGCATTCATATTACATATCATTGTTAGATTCATAGCATATCAATTTTCAATAGCATTCATAGCATATCAATTTCATTTAGCATAGATTTCATATCAGTTTTTACAATTATTATTGCATAGAAAATATCAAAAAAATAGCTTAATTGTATTCAATTTCATATCCATCTTTCACACACACAATATGCGACCTAGTGAACCTAATATTCCCCAAAAGATAGAAAAGATATATGTCAGAGTGAACTGATATGAAGCAATGAGAACACTCTTTCAAAGGGAGATGTGGAGAATATCAACTTGATATGGTTCTTGATTAAGTTGAGATGCCCCAGGAGATGATGTTTAGTCACTGATTTACTTGATCGATAAAGGTTTGGTTCAATTGCTAGATTTGCAGATTAGGAGATATGATTAATGAAGAGAATTTATATATTGTCATGCCCCCTCGGGATAGAAATGGAAAGGAAGAATGAAGGTGGAAGAGAGAAGGAAGTGATAGCATCAGCGGTCAACTACATTTGACCAAGAGGAATTGAAATTGCCATTTGATTAGGGAAGTGATCTTGAATTTTGATTTCAATCCTGAAAATGAATTTAAGATGTCAAAATTAGATGAAGCTAATGAGAGTTTAACACTTGGTGCCCCTAGTAGGGAATTGATCTTGATTTATGCAAATACTATTCAAAATCAATGAAAGATGGTGCAGTTGATTGCTTCAGCAGAGAGAAAGGAAGGATGGCTCAAGGGAACCAAAAAAGAATAGCTAAAATGTAGCCCTAGAATGAAATGTAGCCTAAGAGATGAGTTAGTTCATTGATCTTGTAGCCATTAATTTTTCATCATTTGAGCGTTTGCAACATTAGAGGTCGGTACAACCTTCACTGGTGCAAGAGAGACCATGGAGATATGAATATGACCTTATCGAAGAAGATGTAGGAAACACATGTAAGCATCGAGGCACAAGAGCTGAGATGACCTAAACATGGTTTACAAGTTAATATTGTAATAAAACACCCATATTGAGGCACAAGCTACCAAGAGAACCAATAGAATCGTCATATGTGATACACATAAGAAATAGACAAGGAGATAATTCTAACCTCACCTAAGTGTCCAAATAAAGAGGGTCAAGGTATGTGCAGCGTTCCAATCATGATGGAGGCTCTTTCCACAGACAACCAGTTTATTAGACCACCTTAAGATCATTGAAATCACACCACAAGTAGAAATCAAAGAAAACATGTTATGTCCCCAGTCGTAAATCTCTAATCAAGTAGACATCGTCGAGAAACCTTAGAAGACATAGCAAGCAAAAATCAATGATAATAGATAGTACTCAAGAAAATAGTTCAACATATCTTAGTTGTTTTTAAGTTTTCTAGGATGTAAGTTGGTGTTGGGTGTTAAGGAACACCTTTGTGCTAGTGTCAAAGTGCAAGTGCATAGTAAATAGTGCAAGATCTGATATGTGTTAAGAAACACAATGATGTTCATATTGATATTGTTAAGAAACCATGTAGGTTTGGGGTGTTGAGAAACACCAAGTAGTGTTAGTGATAAATTGTCCATCGGAAAGGAATGATAAAGTGACTCAAGTTAAGCTTAAAACATCGATCAAGTGATAAAGCACTGATATCTTAGATAGGTGTACGATTTCCCCTAGATGGAAGATAAGAACCAAGGACAAGACTAAGACTAGTTCCATCCCATGATGTCATAAGGAAATGGAGAGCGAGATGGATGCACAAAGATTGGCAGAAGCATGAGAGCTCAACCATGTATTGATAGATGGAGCATTAATTACAAGTGGCACCTATTTGCCAAGTTTTCACCACTTGGGACTTTTTTTTTTGCTACAAAGGCACCTTTTTCCAAGTTTGCACCAAGGCACTTTTCTCCTTTTTTTATTTGTTCTTCTTTTCATTTTTCTTCTTTTTTGTATTTTTTGATATTTGATTTTTTTTGTGGATGCATCAAGGTGCCTATTTCCAAGTTTTCACCAGGATGATCATTTTTCAAGACATTTTATAATTTTTAGGATCATATATTACTGTAAAGGAAGCAAAATATCTAGTTGTAGAATCATTTTAGGTGCAGAGTGTTGAGAGGCTCTCTAAGAACATCACCTTCAGGAGTAGCCAGTTGATAAGCTCCAGAACCAAATGTTGGAGTGATGACAAAAGGGCCAAGCCAGTTGGGTTCAAATTTTCCCTTTTGTTCTTAATTTTGTTGATTCTTTGGGTTCTCTCTCAGAACGATATCACCAACTTGAAACTCATGATGTCGTACTTTATTATTCTAGCCTTTAGACATTTGATTTTGATAGACCCTCAAATGCTCAAATGTTTCTTTTCTATGTTCATCCAGTAACTCTAGCTCTTGAAGTCGAGAATCTCTATAGTCATCATCAATGATAAGCCCAAGTGATACCCTAAGTGAAGGTATCTCAACTTCTATTGGTAAGATAGCTTCATAACCATAGACCAATGAGAATGGTGTAGCCCATGTAGGCATTCTTATGCTTGTTTTGTAAGCCTGTAGAGATGGATTAATTTGCAAGTGCCAATCCCATCTAGATTTGTTGAGTGTTATGTGTAGAATCTTTAGGATTATCTTGTTCTATGCTTCTTATTTTCCATTCCCCTGAGGATAGTAGATTGAGGAGGAATGATGTGTGATATGAAATCTATCACAAAGCTCATCGATGCCACTATTTTTGAACTGGCCTTCGTTATCTATGAAAATTGAAGATGGGATGCCATATCTACAAATAATGTAATTGAGGATAAACATAGCTATCTTCTTTCCTGTTGCATGGATGAGAGGAATGGCTTCAACCCATTTGGTAAAATACTCATTAGTTGTAATCATGAACTTGTGGTCATTGGAAGATGAAGGATGGATCCATCCCAGAAGGTCAAAATCCCATTGTTGAAATGGCCAATGAGTGATAAAAGGAAGCAGATCCTGATCAGGAGTGTGGATAAGATTCCCATAGAATTGACATTTCTAGTAGGTCTTAGAAAATTGAATAGCATCATTTTCCATGGTAGGCCAGTAGTATCTAGCTCTTAAGATTTTCTTAGCCAGGGAAAGACCATTCAAGTGAGATCCACAAATACCCCCATGGAATTCTCTTAACGCTTTATTAGATTCCTCACGTTCTAGACACCTAAGGAGAGTACCATCTAGACTTCTCTTAAACAAGTCATTAGTGATAAGTAAATACCAGGATGCACTTGTAATACCCCAAAATTGGAACCTTGCAATTCTAATCAATTTTGGTGCATTCCTTTGAATTTCTACATCATTAAAGTCCTATTGTGCTATGCAATTCTGTCTCCTAATTGACTTTATTTGACTTGGTGTCAAATGCAAAAAACCCTAAATTTGCATTAATCATACACTATATTTAATTCCTAAATATTCAACATTTATTGGATAAATAATCCCTATGATTAATTAATTTAATTCTAAAGTCCTAGTGCTTTTAATTAAATTAATTCCACCCCCTTTAGCTAATACACATCAAAGGAAGTAAATGTTATTTGGTTATTTAAATGGATTACTCTCATTTGGATTTAATAATTCAAATAATTTGAAAAGTCACCCATGTGGAAATAATTCATTTTCTTAATTAAATAATATCCTTCAATTTGTCTCACCTTCCTCCAAGGAGATGAAGAGTCGACCGTTTCTTTCCAAGAAACTCTTCATCCTTCTCCCAGGCTCTTCTATATTATGGACTCCTTTTTCCTCATTTTAGGGAGGCAATTTTTTAAGTATCAAATTTATGTCAAATTGTTGTCTCATCTATTGCATTTAAAAGCTTTTATATTGCATATTAGTATAATTTCATGTTAGTAGTATTTTCTTGCATTCTCATGCTTTAAATTAGTTTGCTTACCATTGTTATTAGCTTAATTCTCATCTCATTTCAAGCTTCTTAGCTTAATCTGCACTTTCATCCCTAGATTACAATTGCATTTCTCATATAGATTAATTTCAATTCAATCTCTTCTTAAGCATTTAAAATCCTCCATTTTAGTGATTGGTATATAGTTTTTGGGCTCTCGTTCTGAGAGTAATTCAAACACCCCACCTAAATAGGAGGCGACAGGTCGATTCAATCAATATTGCAAAGTGAATAACTCATATTCATTATCATAATTTGTTCATTTGAGCAATGATTATGTTGTTTCTATGGCCAAATTAGAGGTCAACATTCAAACATAAACATTTTAGCGCCCACAGTGGGGTAGAAAAATCATTTCTGGCCTCACTCTCGAAAGTTTTCTTACAAACATTTAAAGCTCTGTCATATGTCTGTACTTTACTATGTACAGAATCTCGCATGATTTTTCTGAGCATTTCATGCGAAGTTGTGCTCTCAATAGTATTTTCTCACATGAAGGAAGCACTATCTCGTAGAGGACTGCATTTCCTCACGTGAAGCCAAGCAATTGCTCACGCGAAGCTTGCCATCAGAATTTGAAATTTCTCAGTTTTTTGTATTGTTCTGTTACTTTTTTTTCTAACATTGTTATTTTCTATGATTTTTATGTCTCTGGTTTTCTGAGAGCATGACAGTGGGTTGCAGGATGCTTGACCAAGACATATAAACTTGCTAACGGTTTGCTTGTAGGATGGTTGTCGAAGACTATTTTTAAACATTGTGCTTATTTATTATTTTTACTCACATAGTATAACTAGGGTCGTGTTAAAATTTCTTAAGGGTCTTGATAGCAGGGTAGGGTAATAGGCTCTTCATTACATGGAAGTGATGCTCATTGATGAATACGAGACCTAGATCTTGCTAACATGATAGATACCTGGGGAAGCAAGGAAAGGTAGCAAATCTTTAGCACATCTAATTGTTAGGGGATTATGCTCTTCTCTCTTTGAAAGAACCAGAAACCCAAAAGCTTGTGGATTGGTTGAAGAGGAACTAGCTTGGTGATAGACTTGTCTTGTGTGTTTGGGTAAGGTGAAGAGATAGAGAAGTATGCTCTTCTCTCTTTGAGAGAATCATAAAATCCTACCCTTGGATCCAAGCCAAAGTCTGTATCACCTTTAGAGGGCCTATCAGAAGTTGAATCTCTGAGAATGACCTAAGTGAGTACACACCTATTGTCAATGATTCCACCTCACTATAATAAATAATGTTTTTTTGAGTCTAAAGACTCCAAAGCCATGTTAACTTCTTTCTCTTGATTTCGACTATCATCTTGAGAAAGCCCTGTCTGTTGTACTGAGTGGCACCACTCCTAGCCCTGCTTGTGGGGGTGTATGAATTTCAGGTGTCGGTGTGGCTACAAGGCCCTAGCCCTATATCAGGGGCACCAAAGGTTAGTGTGAATGGAATCCCACTAAACACTTTCTTAGTTATTTTCCTACCTGGATCACCTCCGAAAGGAGACATAATCTTTGCGCAGGGAGGGGGAAGAATCTCTCCCCTAGATTCTCACCATAGGCATGCACCTAGATGTTTGAAGGTGGTATATGACACTAGACCCTACTTCAAGAGTAACCTTTGAACATATATTATTGAGTCCTTGGAAACACCAAAAACACGGGCGCCCTCTAGGGGGTGACATGGCTGTGTGAGGTGAACACATGCACATAATCTGTGAGGCATGGATTTTGTCTTCTCTACCATTTTTTTTTGTAGGGATAACTAAGTGATTGTTTTGAGTCTTAAACTATCCATCATGATTAAACAAAGACTCCCAAGATTCTGTCGAGTTGCTTTATCCTTAGTAGAACTGTTTGCGAATACTTCTTGTGTCACTATTGCTTGATCTAAAATTGCATGCTTTTAAACGATTGCTTGCAACATTCAAACTAAGATTGCTAATTCAAACTGTCCTAAAATTGTCTGAGAACTAGAAATTCTATCAGAGAATAGTCCACGTTGTGTCTCAAAATCTGACTTTTATCTCGAAAACTATGTCGATCTATCAAACCCTGGTCTTTTCCCACGTGAGATTTTAGAACTTGAGCATTTCCTCGCACAAGATTTCATTCTCTCCCATGAAGTTTGGCATTTCCTCACACAAGCCTATACCCTGATTTCCAAAATAGTGAGTTATTTCCTGTTGACTAGTGAACTTTCTGCTTAATCTAATTTTTGCTTGGGGTCTATCTGCATGTTCTCTTGTTGTCCACTGTCTGAAACTAAGTGTCTTGAGTTGCAGAATGAACAATTACTGCTCAAAATTATATTTTCTCTCTATTATTTTTCCTATCTTATTGTGCTTTTGTACCTTGTAATGTGATAGTCATATCTCGGTTGTTCTAGCCATACTCTCAATGATTCGTGTTGGGTGCATTTCACATCTTGGTTGTTCTAGCCTCTTATATCTCCTTTTTCGCTATCCTAGAGATAGAGTTCTAGAATAATCCCAAGTCCTCTCTCATTGAATTTTTGTCTATGCCTATTATGACTAGAAGCAGCAACACATTCCCCATACGTGGTATTGGACAAGGTAGAGGTAAACCTCGTAATCAAGAAATAGGTCATTCTAAACCTATTGCACAATTTGAGTGTTGTGAGGGATCTTCAAGTTCCTCTTTGTTGAGTACATTGAAAGATAGCCCATCTCAATCATCATCTCTAGTATTCCAGGAGTGTTATAATTCATTGTTTCAAGCATAGCCTGACTTATTGTTTCAAGGACAAAACAATCCATTATTTTGTAACTTTGGAAGGCCACTTCCTCATATTAGCCCTATTAGCCTTATCAAACCTATTGACCCTTTTGAACCTATTGACCCTTTTGATTGTGTTAACATGCCAAAAGTTACCTTAGTTGTGCCCTTTTGGCATCATTCACATCATTTTACTAAATTTGTGCATGCTATACAATCCCACACTGACAAGATGGGAGACCCATTCGACTTCCAACTGGGAAAATATAGCAAAACTCATGAGGAATCTCAAAACAACCAGCATCTTGATCACTCTTGAAATTATCAATGCTATGATCAATCCCAAAATGATCAGAATCAAGACCAATCTCAAAACAAATCTCAAGGCAATCAGCAGCCATATCACTATCACCCTCCTCCACATGACCAGAATCAAGATCAAGTCCCAAGCATTTATGAGATTCTCGATAATGACGATGAGACGATAACCCAAAATGACATAGATGTTGTGAAATCCAATAAGATTCTTATCAAAATGATGGAAATCCTCCTTCTAAAGGAAAAGGAGAAATATTTTCTAGAGTTGGCCAAACAAGGGGGCCAAATTACCCCCAGATTATCATGTCAAAACGCTTGTGGCCAAAGAAGAAGAAATTGAGACCACTAAGTTTCAAAAGATTATTCGAGACATGCAAGACCAGATTAGCCAACTTGTAAAGGATAAGGATAAACTAGTATAATAGTTCACAATGGAAAGCATATGTCCTTTCCCCTTTGATAAGAGTCTTCACATGCCACCTTTTCCCAAAGGTGTAGAGCTACCTAAATATGACAAATACTTGGGAACTACTGATCCCCAAGATCACTTGAGGGATTTTGGTGCTCTATCCATGGAATTTATACATGATTAGACATATCTTATGTGCCTCTTTCCTTGTAGTTTGGGTGGGTCAGCTATGGAGTGGTTTTCTTGGTTACCCACTAGTATCAAACCTTTTGACGAGATTGCTAATATGTTTATCCAGCATTACTCTCACAATATTCAGTATCCAATCAATATTCAGGATCTTTGTAATTTGAAACAGCGACAAGGGGAGCCTTTCTTAGCATTCCTCCAGAGATGGAGACAACTATGTACAAAATATCCTCGCAAACTACTAGAGTCTGAGAGAATCGACATCTTTTTGGACAATCTTGTCCCATATTTTGGGTATCAAGTACAACTACAAGGTCCCTTAACTTTTGATAGCATGATTAAACAAGTTGTGAGGATAGACGCATTTATGATCAAGAAAGGAGAGTTGAATTTGTAAAAGGATAACAAACAAGGGTCTTCCTCCTCAAAAAAAGATAAAGGGAAGTTTGTCAACAAGAATAGAGATGTTGTAAATGATGGAGTGGTTGACAGTGTGACCCTAAACCCTGTGAAATCAGCTTTCAATCTTACCTCTAGTATACAAGTGGTCAAAGCTACTAAAAAGGCTACAACAGACACTCAGCAACCTTTGAGATTTGCTAAAAACAAGCCTTGGGCATCTCGACCCAAGCGTGATTTTACATCCTTAGGAGGACCCCTTGTTGTGGTTTATAAGACTCTCATGCAAAACCAGATACTCACTCCTTTGGAAAAGCATCTCTATGATCTGCAACTGTGACCTCATTGGTGGAACGACAATGCATACTGTGATTATCACCAAAACAAGGGTCATAAGACTTCTACTTGTCTCCAGCTGCACCATAAGGTCCAAGATTTGATTGACAATGGTGACATTGTTGTGGATAACCATAACAATAATTCAAACCATCACGCATTTAAAGATCCCTTTCGTCCTCATGAGAAAGGTGAATCTTCCAAGACTAAGAATACCAATGCCAAGGTTAACTACATGTATACTACCAATGACAATGTCATCGACATGATTGAACCTATTGAGGTTGAGTATTGCAATGTGATTACTATCAAGGGGAGCGAGGATGCTCCTAAACCTAAGACTCCATTTGTCTTGCGAGGCCCCAGGTCTCAATCTTCCAAACCTAAATCATCTCAGGATTGCGCAAACATTGTTACTCACTCTCATGCAAAAATCACCATTAAGGGTCCTGACCCTTCTACATCCACTCCGAAGAAAATTGCAGATAGAACTATTGTTGGCCTTGCCAACAAGAACTTGAAATTGGTCCCTGTGTCTAGTGCAGCTAATTATAGCATTCTAGACTAGTTGTAATGTACCAACGCTCAGATCACTATCTTTGAGTTGTTGAAGATCTTGCCTTCTCATAGGCAGATTCTGGATAAAGCCCTCACCAAGGCAAACGTCCCAAAAGATTTGGATCTTGATTGGTTTCAATCCATGGTGGGTCACCTAACTTCACCCAACTATTTATCTTTCTCTGAAGAAGATGACCATTGGCTAAGCCATTCGCACAATGCTCCTTTGCATATAGAAGTCATGATAGGTCCAAAGCACATCTGTCACGTCCTCATTGACAATGGTGCTAGCCTCAATATTTTCTCTGCTAAGATGCTCACCCAATTAGGCTATGATGAAGATTGCATAGATGCTCGCAATAAAATCACCATTAAGGCATATGATGAAGAAGAACACAAATCCAAAGGTCTGCTTGTGCTGCCAATCCGAGTTGGACCTGTTGAAAGAGATGTCATTTGTCGGGTTCTAAATATTCTTCTAGCATATAATATATTATTGGGTAGACCATGGATCCATGAAATGCAGGCGGTTCCATCCACATATCACCAATGTATCAAGTTCTTGTTCCATGGAGCAGAAGTGATAGTACCTACCAATACCAACTATTCTTGCAACACACTCACACAATCTACAAATAGTCTTGTCCTGACTAATAGGGAATCTACTGAACTCTATGATGCAAAACTCAAAGAAATGGAATAGACTCTAAAGCTTAAGGATACAGGCATGGGAGGGTATCAAATAGAACCTATGTTATCATTAGCAGCTCCACCTCTATCTCTGCATTCCTACGGGAGACCCTCTGAGAACAATAAACCTTCTACTTGCTCTCCCCAAATAGTCTATGATGGTGCCTTTGTCAAGGCCACAACACCACTAGAGGATGAAGATGAGGAAAGGGCTATTACAGCTTGGCTTTATAAAGGAAAAGAAACATCTGAACAAATCACTCCTACTTGTGACTTAGAACAAGAACCATACATTGAAGCCTTCAAAATCATGAAGCACTTTGGTTACAAAGGGAGTGTCCCTATAGGGGTGAATGATAATGGTTTACTTAAACCAATTGAAGTGGAAGGTCATCACACCAAGGACACCATAGGTCTAGGCTTCAAGAAAATCCCATTTCATCTAGGGATTAACAAGTTTGTACCAGAGCCAGAACTAGAATTATAATTTCGGCCAGAATCTGAAGACATTACCATAGTTGCAAACCTAGAGGATGGCTCTGATGAGGATAGTTTTCCATATCCTATTCCCCCAGAATTTGCTGCACTCTTTGCAAAACTAGATGAACCTATTATACATGTCCATCTAGTAGATACTGATAGTGATTTCGATGACACCACTTCAGTGCACCGACTCACATATGACCAATGGAGAGCAATGCAAATGGCTGATCCTAATTTTTAGGGTGAACAGTACACACTACCACATTTTCAAAAGTGGTTTGAACAAGATCAACTTCAACAAGCCATCAGTGCTACAAGAGCTGAAAATGATTCAGATGGTATAGCTAGTTTTGATGGAATTCCCATATCAAGCATCACTGATTCACATGAGTATGAGTTTTATTCTCTGTCTGATGCAACTTTTGATAAAGATATAGATGTTGTTCATGTGTATGAAAACCTTTTTGAAGTAGGTGAAGGGTCTAGTGTTTGGACGACCAAGTGTGATTCCACTAATGCTAACATTCCCTCTACTTATGTTGTGAGGACTCGAGAGGAATCAAACATACCTTTAGATGAGATCACTCTAGGTCTCAACTTACTTGTCCATGCTTTCAATGGCTATACTATTAATGTACTTGAACCCCCCACTTCTCTCTCACTCCAAAATCCCAAACTCATTGGCTGGAACTCTCCCTCTCCATCTAGTGAAGTCCTTATGTTCCAAAATGATTACACTCTTGCCTGTTATCTCAATGTTGCTAAACTTGTAATGTTCTCTACCAGTGAAGATAGTATCAACATGACTGAAGCTAATATCAAGTATCTTAGTCATAAAATTAAAAGAAAAAATAATAGGTGCTCTGATGGTGAAAACCACATTGTGGCAGTGTCATCTGAAAAAAGTAAAAAGACGTATTTGAGGGTGAAAACCTCTCTCAGGTGCCCAAGGATGAGATACTTGATACACTTCCAAGTCATTTTCAAGAAATATCATTAGTGTTGATTGATCCAACACAACTAGTGAGCTTGGGTATGAAAGTTGCACCACAGATTATTCATTTAGCATAGTCTCTATCTGTAGAAGAGAATGAAGAGTTCACCAATTTATTTCAAAGCAAGAAAATTAATTTTTCATGGACTTACTTTGATATGGCTGGATTGGATCCCAATCTAATCATGCATCATCTATCTATTGCACCAGGTGTTAAGCCTGTCAAACAAAAGCTTCAAAAGATGCATCCACATGTGGCACTTTTAGTCAAGGTTGAGTTAGAAAAACTTCTCAAAGTTGGTTTCATCAGAGCTATTGACTATGCAGAGTGGATCTCTAATATTGTTCCAATTACAAAACATGATAAATCTATCTGCATGTCCATAGACTTCAGAGACCTGAATAAAGCATGTCCTAAAGATGACTTTCCATTACCTAATATTGATATGATAGTGGACATGACAACTGGCTACCAAATGTACTCTCTAATGGATGGCTTTTCTAGTTACAATCAGATAAAAATAACACCAGAAGACCAAGAAAAGACTTCCTTCACATGTGCTTGGGGAACTTTCTATTGGAATGTCATGCCCTTTGGCATTAAAAATGTCAGAGCTACATATCAAAGAGTTGTCACCACTATTTTTCATGACATGATGCACAAAACAATGGAAGACTATGTGGATCACACTTTGGCTAAAAGAATGCAGTGGAAAACACATCTTGCAGATCTAGGTCCTATACTAGATCGAATGGAACAATTCAATCTGAGGCTTAACCCAAAAAAGTGTGCATTTGGTGTCACTTCTGGCAAGCTATTGGGTTATATCATATTTTCTAAAGGCATAGAGGGAGATCCCAAGAAATTTCAAGCTATCATGGAGATGCCTCCACCAAAGAACATCAATCAGATGAGAGGACTTCAAGGTAGACTACAATCTATTTAGTGCTTCATTGCACAACTGGCCGATAAGTCACAACCATTCACCAAGACTCTACATAAAGGTGTGACTTATGAATGGAACAAAGAATGTGACAAAGGTCTCACTCAAATCAAACAATATCTTGAAAATCCACCAATCTTGATGTCTCCTATTCACGGGAAGCCACTCATCCTTTATATTTCAAGTACAAACACATCTTTGGGTGCACTACTAGCTCAAGAAGACCAAAATAACAAAGAAAGAGTGATTTATTACATCAACAAAACTTTGGTCTCTTATGAGATGAACTATTTAGTCATTGAAAAAGCTTGTCTAGCAATGGTGTTTGCTTCACAGAAATTATGGCACTATATGCTTGCTCACACTACAAGACTCATTGCTAAAATTGATCCATTAAAATACTTACTCAACAAAGCTACCCTCACAGGAAGACTGGAGAAATGGGTCATGATACTCAGTGAGTTCAACATTGAGTATGTAGAGAGAAAGGCTATCAAAGGACAAGAAATTGTAGATCAATTTGCAAAAGCTCCTCTCAAGGGTCATCAGCCCTTGAAAATTGAGTTTCAGAAGAATCCATCATGCTTCTTACACATCAAACATGGAATATGTTCTTCGATGGATCCTTTACCTAGCAGGGGTCAGATGCTAGAATACTATTCATCACACCGCAGAGATACTCTTTACCAAAGGCTTACAAGATGTTGTTTCCTTGCACAAATAACATCATTAAATATAAAGCTTTAATCAATGGTATGAAGATAGCTATTGAATGGCATGTGGATGAACTTAAGGTCTTTGGAGACTCACAATTGGTCATCAATCAAGTTAATGATATCTATCAAACCAAGGATGAAAAGTCAGTGCCTTATAAATGAATGGTTGATGATCTGAGAAAATGCTTTGCACACATTACTTTCTAGAAAATTCCAATAGTAGATAATAAAGCAACTGATGCCATGGCTACCCTTGCCTCCATGTTACAAATGCCAGAAAATGACTTCAGACATGAATTCTTGGTGGAGACATTACGCTACCCAGCCTACAATACCCCTGAATCCAAGATTATCTATTCATTCATTGGACATGATTCATCTCGCTACCATCATATCTAATCCTACCTCTAAGACCAAATTATTCCAAACACTTATACCCAGAACAAAAAATGTCACCTAATCCACAGTGCTTCACGATATGTCATTGTAGCTAAGGACTTGTATAGGCAAGGTCTAGATGGTACCCTCCTTAGGTGTCTAGAAACTGATGAGTCCAAATGTGTGTTAGTAGAGGTACATGAAGGCATCTGTGGTTCTCATTGGAGTGGTCTAACATTAGCTCGTAAACTTATTAGAGTTGGTTACTACTGGCCAAATATGGAAAAAGAAGCTATACAATATGCTAAATCTTGCAAGAAGTGCCAATTACATAGAAATTTGATCCATGCTCCTGCCAAGGAGCTTATTCCCTTCATCAGTTTGTGGTCATTTCAAAAATGGGCCTTTGATTTGGTGGGTTAGATACATTTGTCTTCCTCAAGAGGACACAAATTCATTATCACTTCCATAGATTATTTTACCAAATGGGTTGAGGTAGTGCCTCTAGCTATAGCTAGTGGAAAATTTGTAGCCGAGTTCATACTAAATTACATCATCTGTAGATATGGTATACCCTCCTCAATAATCACTGACAATGGGGGGTAGTTCAAGAACAAGAATCTAAAGGAGTTATGTACTAAATTCAAAATCATTCAACATTGGTCCTAGATCTATTATCCCCAGGGTAATGGACAGTCAAAAGCTTCCAACAAGACAATCCTCAAGATCTTGCACAAAATAGTTCACAAATCTGGTAGAGATTGGCACCTCCAGATTAATCTGGCTATATGGGCCTATAGAACAAGCATCTAAACACTAACAGGGGCTACACCCTTTGCCTTAGTCTATGGCACGGATGTTTTGTTGCCTATTGAGGTTAAGATTCCTACATTGCGAGTCTCTCTGAAGAACCTCATTACTGATGAAGACATTAGAATATCTCAGCTACAAGAGCTAGAGTTACTAGATCAATGTCAGCAAGTGGCGTTCAATCATCTAAGAGCATACCAGAAGAGAATGTCTAAGAGATACAATAAGAAAGTCAGACCAAGGTAATTCCAAGTGGGTGATCTCGTCTTGAGAGAGAACCCCAAGAATCAACAGCAGCAGATACAAAAGGGAAAATTTGAACCAAACTGGCTTGGTCCGTACATTATCACTGCAACATTTGGGTTTGGTGCTTACCAACTCTCTACTACTGAGGGAGAACAGCTCAAAGAGCTGATCAACGCTCTGCACCTAAAAAGATTCTACAGCTAAGACATCATATACATACTTTATGCTAAAAAAATCCTTAAAATTACAAAATGTCCTAAAAAAATGATCATCTTAGTGAAAACCTGGTAAACAAGCGCCTTGATAATAATCAAAAAATTTTGAAAAATACAAAAATACAAAAAAATTGAAAAATACAAAAAAGAGAAAAATACAAAAAAAGAGAAAAAGAGAAAAATACAAAAAAATGAAAAAAGAGAAAAGTACAAAAAAAAATTGAAAAAGAAAAAATGTTTCATGGATGAAATCCTGGCAAACAGGCATCATGGTAGCAAAAATAGAATCTCTGCTAAGATGGTGAAAACCTGGTAAACAGGCACCTCTTGTTTCCTCATGCTATACCTATTGCAGCACCGCTTGGCTCTTGCTTTCCCGCTTTAGTTTGCTTTCCTACTTTAGTCTGTTTTCTATCTTAGTTTGCTAACTCATGCACTCACTTTCAGCTATCTTTGATATTATGCTCAACTCTACATGGATTGAAACTAGTCACACTTGGGGGCACCTTCATGGTCTAGGGGGCATTGTCCTATCATTTTCAGAGGATTTTCCTTGCATCAGTCACTAGTGGTTCTCACTATGTCTACCTACTGATGCTTAGCTACTTTTAAGATTTCTCTCCTTGAGGATCTCTCGTGTATCAGTCACCGGTGGTTCTCACTGTGTTTGCCTACTGATGCCTAGCTACTTTTGAGATTTCTCTCCTTGAGGATCTCTTGTGTATCAATCACCAGTGGTTCTCACTATGTCTACCTACTAATGCCTAGCTACTTTTGAGATTTCTCTCCTTGAGGATCTCTCGTGTATCAGTCACTAGTGGTTCTCACTATGTCTTCCTACTGATGCCTAGCCACTTTTGAGATTTCTCTCCTTGAGGATCTCTCATGTATCAGTCACCAGTGGTTCTCACTGTGTCTGCCTACTGATGCCTAGCTACTTTTGAGATTTCTCTCCTTGAGGATCTCTCATGTATCAATCACCAGTGGTTCTCACTATGTCTTCCTATTGATACCTAGCTATCACTCAGATCTCTCTTCTTGAGGATCCCTCGTACATCAGTTACTAGTGGTTCTCACTACGTCTTCCTACTGATGTTTCATTTGCTCTTAGATCTCTCTCCTTGAGGATCTCTTGTATTGGTCACCAGTGGTTCTCACTATGTCTTCCTATTGATACTTCATTAGTACTCTGATTTATCTTTGAGACTGTCTCTCATGTCAGTCACTAGTGGTTCTCACTATGTCCACCTATTGTCATCATTTTGTTGAGACTTCTCACACTGTATACTTCTGATCCGACTTCAATCCACTGAAACTAAAACTAAAAACTGAATTTGAAACTCTCTAAAGTGTACTAAGCTTTTCTTTTGTGTGTTTGTCTTTTTGTTTTATCATTCCTCCTCAAGCAACTCTAAGACGTCTCTCTTGACTGAGAAAAGCAAAGACTGGGGGCATGATTTTTCCTTTTCTTTTTGTTTGTTGGTTTAGTTCAAATGATCCAATGAATCTATATAAGAGGGGTGTCCACTATGAGAGCCTTCATCATGTATTGGATGGCCATGTGTACCTCAACTCCTTTTATATGGAAACTTCGGTGAGGTTGGTTCTTCTCCTTGTTTGTTTGAGTGACTTCTTTCTGCTATAAGTGAAATTGCAAATGCTCATCCTACAAAGTGAATGTAAGGGTCACTGTGATCACCTTGATATTCTTATCATTCACTTAGCAATAGGAAAGAACTCTCATGTGTTTGGCATGTTTGTACACAAGCAACATTCAATTCATTCTAGAAACTATGCTTTAATGCTTATGTTAACTTGCTAGATCAAAAGGAATAGGTGTTCAGGTCATTTTGGCTTCTTGTGCCTTAAATGCTTACACCTCATTTTGACAAATCTAAGACTAATGTCATATTCATATTCTCATGATTGCAATGTCAATGAGGGTTGTATGGCATCTTACAAACATTCATTACTAAAAACTCTATGATGATAATCTAATGGGTCCAACAACCAAGTCCTAGGGTTTTCATTTAGCTTAGGCCTGCATTTTCATTCTAGGCTTGCATTGAGACGGTGTTTGGTGTTCACTTGATAATCTCCTTCTTGATTTATTTTTTGAGGGTTCTCATCTTTCATCCTGAGTTCATCTTGGTTGCACAAGTGTCTGATCCTCATTCTATAGAAATTTTGGAAGATGGAAACTTTCTCTTTAGCAAAAGTGTGAGGAGCTTCAGGGTGTCTAGGGGTGTAATTGAATGATGCAGTTATGGATGTTACTGTAAGGAAGACTAGGCAATATTGGCAATGGTTAGAAGTTTATGCAAAATAAATCCATTGTCATCTTTCAGTCTTCAATATCTATGGACCTAATAATTGAGTTATAAGAAAAATGGTATGGGACTCTCTGGTAGGGATCCTAAATGGTCTAGCAGATGAGGTGGTTGTGTTAGGTGGAGATTTCAATGTAATTTCAAGGCCATAAGATAAACAAGGGGGTAGAGGATGGAACAATGATGGCCAAAAATATTTTTGTTCTTTTGTTAGTGACTATGGACTTATTGAAATACCTTTTAAGAAAGGTTATTTTACATGGACAAATAGTAGAGAAGGGTTTTTGAATATAGCAGAGAAATTGGATAGATTTTTTCCTAATAGGAAATTGGGTGGAAACTTCTTGGACATGTGATGCTAAAATATTACCATTTCCAGGCTCAGGCCACTTCCCAATTTGTCCAAGTTTAAAGGAAGACTTGACCCTAGATAGATGCCCTTTCAAATTTGAATCTATGTGGCTCAAAGTGGAGGGTTTTAATGATTTGATTAGTAATTGGTGGACCCAAGCTCGAAGGTGATCAGGTAACATAGCTTTATTTTATGCAAAAAGTTACAATTTTTGAAAGAACAACTTAAGGTGTGGAATAGAGTTCATTTTAAGCTATTTTTGATGAAAAGAATAAGATTGAAGAACTTAAATTCTTAAGTTTAAAATTTATAGAACATGGAATGGAAGAAGCTAATTTGCAAAAGGAGAAAAGTTTGAGAAATGAATTGGATGGGTGGCTAGCTAGGGAGGAAATATTCTGGTGACATAAATCAAGATAAAATTGGTTAAGGGAAGGAGATAGGAATACTAAATCTTTTCATAATTCTTTAAAAATGAGGAGAGCGGGGAATAGAATCTTTTCTATTCAAAATGAGGATGGTGAAAACCTCACAAAGGTAGAGTTAATTAATAGGGTTGCGGTTGCTTTCTTTTCAAAGAGTAACTCAAATGATGTAGTGGTCAAACAGATGATGGAGGAGGCTCTAGAAGTTATTCCCATAGTAGTAACTAGATATTAGAACAAGGGATTATTGGCTCCAGTCTCAATGGAGGAGGTAAGGTTGGCTTTATTTGGGTTGGGGAGTGATAAATCTCCTGGCCCTAATGGTTTCCCTACTCACTTTTTTCAAAAATTATGGCACATCTTTGGGGAGGATTTATGGGAGGTGGTGGAAGAATCTTGGGCTGGTGGGTTTTTGGTGAGCGATCTTAACAATACCTTTATAGCCCTTGTGCCAAAGAAAGGTGAACACTCTACTTTTGAAGACTTTAGACCTATAGCTTTATGTAACACAGTTTATAAGGTAATTTCTAAAGTAATTGAAAATCATCTAAAGAAGGTGTTTAACACAATCATATCCAAAGAACATAGTGGTTTTTCTCCAGGAAGATCCATCTTTGAAGGTGTGATAGTAGCCCATGAAGCAGTGCATTCAATAAGAAGCTCTAAGATTAAAAAGATGATGGTGAAGCTAGATATAAAAAGAGCCTATGATGAGGTAGATAGAGGTTTTATGTTGAATGTTTAAAAAAAAATTGGTTTTGCTGAAGACTAGATTAAATGGGTTAGGAGTTGCATTGAGTCCCCAAGTTATTCAGGTTTAGTGAATGGAAGTCCTCAAGGCTTTTTTGAGCAAGATAAAGGAATAAGACATGGAGACCCTCTATCACCTTTCCTATTTATTATTTTAGCTGAAATGTTGGGCTATTTGACTAGGAGAAAAAGAGATTTAGGTTTGTGGAATGGTGTTAAGATAACAGAGGTGGTGGAAGCTTTGTCTCATTTGCAATTTGTAGATGACACTTTTTTAGCTAGGGACGCGACTGAACAGGAAGCTAGAATGATGAAAGACACTTTAGATTTTTATGGAAAGGTGTTTGGATAGTTTATCAATTGGAGGAAGTTTGAAATATATTTTTTTAATACTCCACAATATATTCAAGAAAGAATAGGTAGAATTATGGGTATGAGAACAGGTTTATTTCCCATCACTTATCTTGGTATACCTTTTTTAAAGGCATAAATAAAGCTGAGCTCTAGAAAGATTTGGTTGACAAGTGCTTGAAAAAAAGGGTGGAAGGGAAAATGTCTAACTTTGGCTGGTAGAATTTTGATGTTGCAGACAGTTATCTCAGCCACGTTTGTCTATTCCATGATGTGTTTAGATGTCCCAAAAAAAGTTTTAAAATGTTTAGAGGAAAAAATGCATAAGTTTTTTTGGAATGGCACCAATGAGGAAGAGAAGATTCCCTTGGTGGCATGAGACAAGCTTTATAAACCAAAAGCAAATGGTGGTGTTGGAATTAGTGTTTGGCTATTAATGAATCAAGCCCTAGGTGCCAAACTAATCTAGAGCATGTATTCCAATCTGAATCAATATTGGGTTAGAATTCTAAGAGCTTAATACTTAGATTCTAGAGAGAGTCAAAGAATTCTAACTATTAGAAATCCTCCTAAAGGTTCAGAAATTTAGAATTTTATGTTATCATGCAAACATGTGATTGTGAATCATGTTTCCTGGCAAGTAAGTAATGGATGAAATGGCCAAATTTTGGGATGATTCGTGGAATGGTAATCCTGCTTTGAAGGAAAATGTAAACTTTTTGGGGCTAAGAGATTATTTTTCCAAAAGATGGGGGGATAAGGTTAGAGATTACCTTACTCATGTGGAGGATTCTGAAGGCAAGAGATGGATCTAGAGGAGTCTTATAGAAGAAGATTTACCTGATCAACAAAAAGCTTTAATGAGCTCAATTTTTTAGATGAGAAAGGTACTCTTGAATGAATTGGAAGATAAGATTGTTTGGTGTCGTTCCATATTTGGAAATTACTTAGTGAAGTTGGGCTATAAGATGTTAACAAGGGCTGAAGATCATCCTTTTGTTTCTTATGATTTACATTCGAATAGAGATCTTTTACCTAAAGCGAGTGTTTTTTCTTGGTTAGCAGTAAAAGGAAGGATTCTAACCACCGAAGGGTGAAAAAGGTTGGGCCTTGTAGGACCGACTAGAT
Source organism: Chamaecyparis obtusa (assembly GCA_027943335.1). Classification (NCBI taxonomy): domain Eukaryota; kingdom Viridiplantae; phylum Streptophyta; class Pinopsida; order Cupressales; family Cupressaceae; genus Chamaecyparis; species Chamaecyparis obtusa. Next base: position 274,705 of record BSBK01006803.1, read on the forward strand.
GTTCTTTGTGTGAAAAACATGAGGAATCAATAGATCATTTGTTGGTGCTATGTGATTATGCAACACAATGTTGGGATTATGTCCAAACTAAATTGGGATGGCAAGGTCCTAGAGAAAATTCTATGAGGGAAAATTTTGATGGTTGCCCAAGAACAAAAAAAATAGTCAACCTTATCTAGCATCTAGCTTGTGTGTCCTTCATTGGTAATTTGGGAGATTTGGAAGGAGCGAAATAGGAGAATTTTCAGAATGAAGGAGTCTTTAAGAAGATTCTTGGGAAGAATTGATCATGCAATAGAGGAGGTAGTGGGAGTGTTAGCTACAAGGAAGAATTATCTAAAAACCCCTTACACAAAAGAAGATAGATAAATTCAAAAGAAATGGCCTAAAATAAGCTTTAAATCAGCCTCAAGGGCTCTTGTAGCCAAGAAGAAAAAGGTAGAGGATTTAAAGATTGAGTGGATAAGACCAGAGGGAGGTTGAATAAATGTGAATTTTGATGGGGAAACAAGAAATAACCTTGGTCAATTGGGGGCAAGTGTGATTTTTAGGAATTGTGTAGGGGAAGTTTTTTTATTGGTAGCCAAAAGGTTAGAGATGAGAACAAATAATATGGCGGAATGTCAGGCAACATGGATATTGTTATCAAGACCTTTGGGTAGATAGTGTTTGAAGAAGCTATGGAAGCAACATGGATATTGTAATCAAACTCTTTTATTAATATAATGCATAGCCTATTATAGATAAAAAAAATGTTCTATTATTTAATTATTATTAAAACTGTATCTTAAAATAGGGACATGATAGATGGGGAGAGGGAGAGAAGGAGAAGCAAGGTTTATGAAGATAAAGAGAGAGGGGAGGCATACATAGATATGGAAGCGATGTGTGTGTGCACATGTGTGTGAGTGTGTGTGTGTGTGTGTGTGTGTGTGTGTGTGTGTGTGTTTGTGTGTGTGTGTGTGTGTGTGTGTGTGTGTGTGTGTGTGTGTGTGTGTGTGTGTGTGTGTGTGTGTGTGTGTGTATGTGTCTGTGTCTGTGTCTTTGTCTGTGTCTGTGTCTTTGTCTGTGTCTGTGTATATGTGTGTGTGTGTGTGTGTGTAGAGAGAGAGAGCTTTGGGAGAAGGCATATAGATAAAGAGAGAGAAACATGTATAGAGATAAAGGGGGGAGTGGAAGATAGAGCAAGATGTGAAGACAGACAAATAGAGAGAGAGAGAGAGAGAGAGAGAGAGAGTAACAAATATATAAGAAGATATAGAGGGATGAATATATAAAGAGATATAAAGCACTGGGAAGAGAGACAAATGGATAAAGAGAGGGAGACATGTATAGAGATAGAGGGGGGCATGGAAGATAGAGTTGAAGATAGAGAAAGATATGGATGGAGACAAATAGATAAAGAAATAGAGAGATGCAAACACAAAGATAAAAAGAGAGATATAGATATATGGAGAGATAGAGAGATAGAGAGATGGAGAGGAAGACAGAGAGTGATGTAGAGGAAGAGGGAGATAGAATAGAGAGATATATAGATGGTGAGATAGAGTAACAAAGACATAAGAAGATATAGAGGGATAGATATATAAAGAGATGTATAGGGATGGGGAGATGGAGATGGAGATGGAGAGAAAGATTGAGTGACATGCAAATAGGTTATACCACAAATTATATTCATAAAGTGAGTTCTTAATTCTCTTTTAAATGTTGTTTTTAGGAAGGAATTTTTTGATTGCTCACTATGAACAATTTTGATATGTGATGGCTTAAAACATGCATATTATTATGGTGATATAATTATGTCACATTCTCTCTAATAATAAGGCCAACCATGTGAATGTGGAAGCTTATATGGCATCCCCTAATTGACCTAATACGACCACAACATGACATGACACCACACATCACATCACACAATATATTTATTTTATGTTATTTATATTACATGTTGTAAGTGTTAATATTTCATTATTTACATTACATATCAAGTGGTAATATTATATAATTACTTACAATGCATTAATTAAAAATTAAAAATTATTTTAAAGTTTGTGTTGCAATAATGTTAATACTTTTCAAGTAGCCAATCATTTTATCACATGCTAAGTTTTATAAATGCAATATTAGCTAGATTAGTAGAAAGCTTTTCCAAGGTTACAAGGAAGTCATTGTGCATGGGCCACTAGTCAAAGTGATCAATTATTGTCTCATGCAATTAATCCCGAAAGGAGATAAAACTGTAAAAAATTGGAGACTAATTACTTTCGATGATGTTATAGATGTGAAATCTGTAAAAATAGTCCAAATACTTTTGTAATTTGCCTCTATTCTATCTAATAAAAAAATAAAATTAAAAATTAAAAAGCATAAAAATTCCAAATTATTAACATACCTAAAATTCTTGAGTTATATAATAGATAACCATGATAGCTAGGAAAATACTAGACAATTTGCTTACAACTTAAGTATTTAAAAGTTTATCCTTGCAATTATAATTTTTTTTATTTTTAGAATCTTACCATGTCACATGATATTACTTATATTTATAAAACATTCTTTATAATTAAATAACATAAATACAAAAAAAAGCTTCTCTTAGCTTCAAGAATATTTATTCACATATTCTCTACTAACAAGGCCAACCACATGAAGGTGGAAGCTTATATGGCCTCCCCTAATTGACCTAAGACAACCGCGACACAACACAACATGGCACAACGCAACGTGAAGCGACACGACACAACGTATTTATTTTATATTATTCATATTATATGTTATAGATGTCATATTTCATAATTTACATTACATGAACTCACTTTATGAATGCATTTATTTTATATTATTTACATTAAATTATTATTTTATTTTATTTTATATTGTTTGCATTTATTATTTATTATTTTATATTTTATAATTTCTTACAATGCATTGATTAAAAAATGAAAATATTATTTTAAGTTTTTTGTGTTGCAATAGTATTATTATGTGATTGTCAAGTAGCACATCTTTATTGATGTGTTTTATTATGTGCAAAACCAATTAGTCATTTAATGTTATAAAAATGTGCATTTAACAATTATGTAAATAGGTTATGCCATGAACTACATTCATAAAGCGAGTTCTTAATTCTCTTATAAATGTTGATTTTAGGAAGGTAATTTGTGATTGTGATATAATTATTATTATGAATGTGATGGCTTAAAACGTGCATATTATTATGGTGATATAATTATGTCGAGTTAGTTTCATAATATGCTTTTGTTTTTTTTTAAATTTAAATTATTGAGTGACTTGTGATGTTATTATAATTATGTCAAGTTAGTTTCCACTATGAAACATATTATTGAGTGACTTGTGATGTGATTCATAAATGATGCATTTATTTATAAAATTGTGATTGGCAACTTTAATGTTAACATTGAAATAAGTAAATTATTAAAAAAAATTAAACACTAACCAAAAAATGCAAGGGACACAAGACATACCTTAAAGAATGGCCATGGCCTATTGACCATTCTTTAAGCTGTCAAAAAAACACACGAGTTCAAGGAATGACCATGGCCAATGGGCATTCCCTTCAGTCTTTGAAGGGGTTTTTAACCCCTTCCAAAAAAAAAAAAAATTATTAACCATCGTATTTTTATATGTTACAAAAACTATTAGATCAATATTTGATCAAAATAGTACTGTAGAAATGAAAAATGAGCAGTCACATCCTTTGTTACTTTGAATCCATATGAGAAACTTCACTCGTATGCTTGAACTTTCTATAATGGTGAAAAATAAATAGCTGAAAATGCTGCTTGGAACTCAGAGGATCCTTCATTATCAAATACTTGGCAACCCACCTCTTCCAAGAGACGCATGCTGATAATCCACAACAAGATTCAATATTTTGTGCATTGAGGTCACCAAGATGGGTTGAGCTTCCATAATGGTGAAAACAAGTAGCTGGAAAAGCTGCTTAGGACTGTAGGGATCCATGTTATCAAATACTTGGAGATCTAATTCTTCCAAGAGCAACACGTTGATAAATCCACAACAAAATTCAATATTTTGTGTGTAGTGAGATCACTGAAAGGTGTGAAATTTGTGTAACCCTGCATCCAATCATTATCAATTCAGCTATAAATCAATTACCATAATGCTATCAATACATTAAAATTATATAGATAATGTAGGTAAATCTAAAATCTATCTAGAAAATTAAATTTAGGATCCTAATAGAGGTTCGGAAAGGCAAAAAATTGTTGCAATCTCCTTGGATTGCAATTTCATTTTAAGATTCAAAAGAGCAATGCAATGAAATTCATACATGAAACATATAGAACAAGAGATGGTAAAGAACAAGAGATGGTAAAAAATATAAGTCATCAAAACAATTTAAAATGTTAAGAAACATGTACATACCAAGTCTCTTTTTTCTATTCTTTCCAACAACACCAAGTGCATCAACTTCAATGATTTCAACCTCTATATTATTTCAGCCCACACACAATCCTGATAGCTACAAATTCTCTGGAATGTTAGTTAACATTTCACTAGTACTTAAAATCAAAGATACATACATTGGAACATAATGACTTGAACATGTTTGTGATTTAAAATAATGGTACAGCTTAATAAATGTGTAAAACATAAAAATGACAGAAATTTTTAAAGGCAAAAAAACTACAAGCATAAAGCTTACCTTTCAGCATTTTTCTGAGAATCTTATCTGCAAGAACACAAAAATAAGTACATGTCAATCTATTAGAAATGAAAACATATCAAAACAATCTTAAAATTAAGAAAAAAATGGCCTTTGGAAGAACGTGAATCAATGAATATAGAGATAAGACTACCATGAGTTGGGGCATATCATGATCATTAGAGAAAACAACATGAGCAGTCAAATGAAGTATAGCATTATCATATAATGCAAGTGATGAAGAGAAATGAACATTCTTGGACTCATATCACGAGCAAGGATGGGAGTAATCATAAGGGTTGAACATGATTAGGAATATTGTATAATATATCAACTTTTCAGAAGTTGGGAATGACATGTAAACAAATTCTGAAAGTAATTGTGAAAAAATGTGGAACGGTCATATGGATAAGAAGTCATTATTAGTCCATAATGATTACGATACAATTCTCAATGAAGAACTGGACAATATAATACATGGAATTTGAATAGTAGAATATGCATACAAAATAAAAATGCTTGAACAGAACAGTTGACTGAATTCCAGACAAATTTTAACCTACTTAACCTGAGAGGCATTGATTTTGATCTATTTGGTTATGAGCGTGTTTTTCATATTCTACATGGTCATCCAAGAATTATACACTACAAAAACTTATGGTCAATTTTTCTTTGCAGCACAATTATCAAAAAAATAAAGTAAAAGAAAACCTGGATTCAGAATTGCTATTAAAAAATGTTCCAAGCTAATTGTGTATTTTTTAATTTGTTTTCCAGTGTACATATCACATTAGTCCAGAATACTTGTTGTAAAAATAAAACCAAAACCTAGAGCAAGACATAGAAGGTGGCAGGATTTTCTTATTACATATTTAAGCCAATGAAAACAATGTTATTGATTCCTTGATTAGGTCTCAACAATTCAACCCCCAACAAAGGAGGAGATACTGAACAAGATCATCAAGGATCTTGGAAGGGCTATAAGGTACATGTGGCAATAATAAAGGGTTTTAAAAATAATTACATTTGCCTTTGAAAATAGACTCAAAAATGAGAAAAAGAGAGATGCAGGAAGGACAACACAGACATGCATTTGAAATGTGTCACGTATACAGTTCATGCAAGTAAGATAGACATAAAAATAAGGGCCAACAATCTAGAAGAGAATCTGGGTGTATGCGGTATAAGAATTAAAAATGGTGCCATTTTGTATTTTTTCATTATAATTGAGAGACAAGAAATTTTTTATCAAGACATTCCTCTTGGTTTTATGCATCTGAACATTTTGATTCCCTATTTTTCATTCTTTTAATGTGTAAAAAGGGTACCTAGATTCCAAAAGACAATATGCTATAAAAGCAAACGTGATAGGTATGCAATATTCTAATTGTTAGTTCCTGCCTAGAACTATAGTAGAGGGCATTTTTAAACAGCGATTAGTATGTGCTCAAACAATCAATTGGAATTCAATTTTCTTCTAATATTGTTTATTGTTTGTTATTTGTGTCAATTAAGCTCCATGGTTTTTAGGCATATATTGATTGTGTGTTTTTTTGACACTGTGATTGGGTATTGATTTCAGTCTGGAAATTGTCAAAGGCTCTGTACTCTGTAGCCATTATGAGGTGGTGCGGAGCACCTAAGGTTTGGAAGACTACCAAGGGGGTCACTTGGTTGACCTTGACTAAAAATGAAGACACTAAAGACTACAAGGACCTACAAGGTCTCAACACATTGTAATTTGGGCCATCAATGCCTATGAAATGAAATGAAATACAACATTGCCATGATATGTAATACAAAGTTGCCATGATAAGGCGAATAGCCCTACAAGAGTCACCATGTAATGGGAAATGGGATTTAGAGTCTTTGAAAGGTTTAAAGGGTAGAAGTTGAGTTTTTTGAAGTGTTTTGTTTTTAAAGCTCAATAAAAAGACCATTCTTAATGTGATGGGGGACATTGGGTGTAGAGTTGTCGAGTTGACAACTTAGTTGTCAACTTGACAACATTTTTTTTTACAACTTTGTAATGGGTCAGTAGGTTGTAACTGTTTCCATTCGATTAGGAGGGTAGTTAAGGTAGGCTCTCAGTTATGGGAGAAAAGGAAGGTTATTTACAATGAGTGCAACCTGATGGCAAGGGTGGATGTGTAAAAGAAAGAAAAGTTTGATGTAAATAAATGGGATTTTCTGCAATCTATCGTAGTACAAAGATAAATCTGATGTTTCTAAACAACTACTATGATTGTTTTGGATGGTGATTAGGAGTTTGAACATTGGGTCATGGAATCTCCTTCATGTTTTGTATGGTACTAGTGTATTTCTTGAAGTTTTAAGACAGAAACAATGCTTGTGTTTTCTGAGTGTTCCTAGTCTATATTCCTGGACAGTTTGGTAGCATCTAGTGTGTCTTTGAGCAATGCTCGGCTCCTCCCTCTTAAGTGTTTAATGTGGATTGGGAAATGAGTTTAGGAACTTGTTCTATAGTTCTCCTTATCTGTTTGATTGCAGGGATAGTCGACCAAATACAATCCAAAATGAACCACTATTTGTCAAATTTGAAGATTGAGGGTATGACTGTCTCAGAAATACAGTCCTAATGCAGGGGCAATATCTCCAAAATGAACTGTCAGATTTGGTTGAATTTGGGATATGTTTTTCATAGCCAAATTGTGGCGGGTCTCATTAGATAGATTGAAGAGAAATTGTCAGGTGAAAAAGTTATGATCCACTGAGTACGGGTCTATATAAAAGGACAGTGACAGTGTAGTTTGAGTTGAGTTTTCTTCATGCATGTGTCAAGGGAGTTGTGTGAAGGAGGTAGGGGTTTGGAATGGTATATTTGTGTGTCCCCAAGGTATTTTAGATGGTTACAGGGAGTGTGGAAAGAGTCTCAGTGTCTATGAGTGGAAAGAACACTTTGTTTGTGCTTATTTTGTGATTGCTCAGAGTTAGTGCTTGATTGTCAAAAGTTGACAGTGTACCACTTCTCAAAGTTTGTGTTAAGGAGTGTGTGTGAGAACCCTGAGTGTGTAGAGGGGTTTGCAAATTTTTGTTTAATAGTCCATTAAGGCTTAGGAAGTCAAGAGTCTTGGTGCTCATGAGTGGGATCCAAGGTAGAGTGGCTTAAGGGTATGGAGCCTAGTGGTAGATGAGTTTTTCAGTTAACCATTGATAAGTCTAAAAAGTGGGTTGGGTCTATGGAATTGATCCATGCTTGAGGGAACTTTGAATCATATTGCAAGACCATGGAGTGATTTGGAGCCTCCTTTGAAGTTTGAAGGTTAAATCCACTAGTCTCCCTATCACGAGGCAAGAGGGTAATATTGACGTAATAATACCTTGTTACAGACTGTCAGAGGCTCCTTTGAACATTAAAAGAAAGGGGAAGGTGCAAAAACCTATACAGATTTGGACAGTTCACTACAAATGGCTCAATAGATTAGAAAGATAAAGATATAAATATTACATGGTATTGTATTGAAAGCATCCTCTTACTGCTGCTATGTTAGAAGCACTTTCTAACTTCAATGGTAGATGAGCAACCTAAAATGTCGACACTTGTGTTGCATGCCATAAAACTGAGTGGGATGTCACTAAGGCTTTTTTATTTTATGTGGCTTATCTTATAAGGTCACTGGAATGCACTTAAGATAAAACCACGTACATGGTGGATACCAGGCAAAGCTTTAATCCTTAGTGTTTTAAGCATCCAAGTTCCCAGTTATCTTGACTATAGAAATATAAGTTTTTGAAACACTCTCAAGCCCAAAGATGTAACCAAGTTGCATGGCAATCAGTTGGTGATTGATACAAAACAAAATGTGGATTTCAAGTAAGTTCTGCTATCATCTTGCAAAGCCAAATAGCATCACAACTAGTAGAAGAAGTTGCTCTGTACTCCATTTCAATTGAACTTAATGCTACAACTGCTTGTTTCTTACTGAGCTAGGATAAAATTCATGACTTCAAGCTATAAAAAAAACTAATGTTCTCTTCCTAGAACAAGCATCACCAACTCTTTTCTTCAACTTATTTCAATCCATTGTTTACTACCTAACTCAACTACTTACAGAAGTAAACAAAAATGCACATTAACAGAACTTAGAAATATAACAATGTAACTCTTTGCACATGTTCAGAAGATAATCTTTCATTACCAAGCAATAGATTTGCAATCAGTACATCACATCAAAGTGATAGGTAGATATCCCAACTACAACCAAGAACAATATAAATAGTGTACTAGGTCGATTCAGACTACCAACCACTAGTAACAACCAACTACCAACCAACAAGTAGTTGGGAACTAATCATCCCAATTACAAAACATAATGATATTTATTTAGCTGAGTACATTATTGACTTATGTTGACTACATCAGCCCCCTGCCCTCACCCCCCCCCCCCCCAAAAAAAAGATAGTCATCTTCCAACGATTGAGACAAAACTAGGAGTTTGACACAACAAAACTAAAGAGAAATTACTAAGAAGGGGAAGGGTGAGAAGATGTCCCTATATGCGCAAAGGACATTAGAGTAGAAGCCTGAGAGTGTTGCTACAGACGAAACTTGAGGTGTTGGTTGGACACAAACTCTCTCTCATGGGACTGCCTTCACCATGTAGGAAGCCTCTATCAATTGCTTTTTGAGCTTCCCAAGCTCCTATTCCTTTTTCAACAACTTGCCATCCGTCTTTACTATCTATCATTCCTGATCACCTAGTTGGGTGATCTTTGCCAACTATCTATCCTTCTCTACTAATTGGTTCTCTCCACTATCTTCTCCAATGCCATAACTTAGTTGTGCTCTTAGCTAGTTGCTCTTGGGACTTTTAAATCTGATTCGTCAACTCCTTTCAAGCATCCTTGACTTGGCAAAGGGCTCTATCCCATGAATAGGTAGCTTCCTCCATTGAAGCCACATGCCTACAGCAATGAAGGAAAAGGTCTTTGAGGCATAGTTCCATGTCATGGAGTGCTCTCAATAGTTGGCCATATTTGCCTCTGATTGTTGGCCATGGAGGATTCCAAGTAGCTAGCATCTCTAGTACCTCCATGTGTGGCCACCCTTGGGAAATGAAACACCTAAAGAACACTCCTTGGCACTCCACCTATGTTAAGTTGAGGATCCGCTTGGCCGCATGTGCAACTAGTGGGTCATGGATGATATCCAAGTACCGAGCAATGTCCCCCATTGTATCCATGAACATCGCCATTGCATGCAGTTCTCTAATGTACCACTTGATTGTACTAACAAAATCATATGGATTCAATTGGCCCAACCTAAGAACAATACAATCAATCTCATTGCATGATGACTCTTGTGGCACTATTGTGAGAGTTGTCTCTTCAATTGGTTGGACCTCGTTGGCGGGTGTAGGAGTGGGCTCTAGAAATGGTTGTAGATGTGAATGCACACCATGCACACACTCCACTGGCTTTGGCTCACCTTGAGTGGATTCTACCACTGTAGCTTTCATTGTCTCCTCTATCTTGATATTTTTGGAAAGTAACCTAAGTGGGAATTATTATGTAGCAGTAATGTTATTATTTCCTGTTGTCTTCCTTGAAGATTTGTGGGAATGCCTATTTTATTGTATGACCATGGCTCTCAAATAGGGCTCAAAATCCTAAGCATTAAGGAAGGGTAGCTCCACGACCTTATCTACCTATGCGTGGGTAAGTGCCATCTTGAGCGAATGACTATCTTTGATGTCTTCTACCAAGTGCAACACTCATTCCCACTCAGGCTTTCCCAAGTGATGGTTTTGACAGAAATGTTATAATCTCCTGATCTCTTCCTTGATTGAATACGGGGCAATCTCTTCCCTTTGCTACTACTTGCCATTATCAGAACTCAGAACTTGTATTGTTTGCAATGAATAATAACCCCTCATAAATGCTTGCAATTTATAATGCCTTCTAGAAGCATTTTGATAACTTCCCTTTAGTCTGAGAATAAAGTAGCACCTGAAAATGAACTTACAATTTGAAATTCGTACACTTATATGAGGCCATATGGTGAGGTGTTGTATTTTAAGGCATTGGTGCTCTACAGCTAAGAGTGAGGCAAGCCCTTGGAAAGTTGTGACTGAGAAGCAGGTTTGAAAATTACATCTTTGATACTGTGTCTTGCATTCTTGTAAGCTTCCTTCTCTCGATACTACCTGCATTCACTGTTTGGTTCACAGAGTTATTGTTTATTAAATCCTATCTGGGTTTCATTACTTGGCTCATGTGGACTTCCTTTCTTGGAGACTAGTGTGATATCCCCGTCAAAATAAGATTTATATAATTAAAATATAAATTAATAATTAATAAAAAAAAGAGAGAACAATGTATAAATAATGATATAATATATAATCATATTATAATATCACATAATATATTACATTATAATAATAATGTTAAAGTATGAAATTTAATCAAATGATGAAATGATAAAATATAATATTTTATAATGATTAAAATATATAAATTGAAGTATACATAATATGCATTACATATATAATAATATTAATATTAATAAATAATATAATAATAGTATTAATATTGATAAGAACTAATATGATAAAATTAATTAAATGAAAAAGACACACCTTTTCTCATGACAAGGTATATAGAAAAATATTAACACCAGAAAATGGGATATATAGGGAATTATATTGAACTAGTCTGCAAAAAAATTCTTATCTAGAAATATAATTGGGAAAAATTAAGAAGGTCTAGAAAGGGGACATTACAACTAGATAAGCATAGACATTGGCACGAGCTTCCTTAGAGGAACCCATATTAATAGTTGAAGTATTGACTAGCCCTTCATTACCTACTGATGAACATTAATACTTTTAAGTTTGCCTTGGCTAGTTTCTGTTTGCTATATGATGCTATATTGGTGACCAGATTTTTTGTATATATGTAAATATTTTTGCTTTTTTGTGGTTTATGTTTTTTAACTTTTGTCTTGTGCCATTTAGGTTATATAGAGTTTTATTTTCTGAACCATGTCTGGTTTTACTCATCTTTCCAATGTTCTTTGAGTATATATGCTTCTAAATTGTTCAGGAGTCTGCAGTCAACTAAACGAGATGCTTATCGATGACTTGTTTTGGGGGACATTATCACAGCTATAAATGGGCAGAAGGTTAGCAATGGTAGTGATCTCTATAGGATTATTGATCGGTGCAAGGTAGGAGATAAGGTAAGTTGATGGCTTTTATATTTCATTTTAATCTGTCAGCCTCCAGATTGGGAGGAGTCTGACTTGCATCCATTACACGTGCTTTTAGTCCCAAAGGTTCTAGTAATTTCTTTCAATTTTTGATTGCTGATTTTGTTTCCAGATCTATGTTTTAAAAAGAATGTTGTCCAATGACTAAAAGCACAACATTATCAACTACCTTTTGTTTATGATTATGATCTTTATCAAGTCTGTTGATTAAGTCTCTAAGCTTTTCTATGTACACAAAGCTGGAAACATGAAACCAAACAAAAGGTGGATTATATTTATGTTTATGTTTTTTCTTAGATCAATGGCAACATAATCCCAAAATAAAAATTCAGTTCATTGTATCCAGCTCTACTTTCTTGGTGGCAATTGTATTGCTCATTTTATTCCTAGTCTCTATAATTTTAGCTAGGAAAACTGTCCACTGTATGCTCAAACAGAGAATTAATGCAGAAAATTCGCTCAACAAAACTCATTAAGCTAAGGAGTGCTAGGAGAAATTTGATGATGAGGCATTCAAACCATGGCTTACGTGTCATGCTGATCAGCCTCAATATGTCATTGCGAGATCAATGTTGAGCTCATCAACCAGACTGTGGTAGTGACTATTTTCATTATGTTGTTCATGGCTAAAATATTAAAGCTGAGGTCTAGTATTCTCCAGTTTGATGAGGGACTAGATTGGTTGAGAGACACAACATTTGGGAGAGAGACTGCACCAACACATGTATTTAGATGTTTATTATGTTTGGTGAAATTTTTTTGATCTTTTGGAAACTAAGTCACCTACTATTCCAAACTGTGCATGTGCTGAGCCAACACCATATTGGAACCATGTAAGAGTAGACCCTTTGCATTGTAATATTCAAAGAAAATAAAACAATCTAACTTGATTCCTAAAGAGGGCTGATTAGAAAATTTCAAAAAAAATTCAACAATCACATTGTTCAAAGAGGAAAGACTCGATATAGAAAGTTTTGGAGTAAGCTTAGAAGCGAAGAGGGAAACTAAGTCAATTCAAACATAAGACTAGATTCCTGTTGCAGCCCTGGTGTGACCAAAAAATATACTTAATATATTCTTGCATTGATGCAAGATAAGGTCTGAGAACCCAATTTAAGGCTGCCAAACTGAGCAGCAAAATATTTAACACCTGAAATCATAGAAAACATAGGATTCTAGAATATCGCAGAATATGATACCTGACAAAGGGTGCAAGGCTAAATGAGTTACAGAACAAATCGATCTCTATTCTTGATTTCTAAAATGCTACTTATTCATTGATATATGCCTTTGCAATGCAATTTGGGTTGTACTTGGTGGATGGATCTTCCAAAGATGGGTTTTGGTGGTCAAATACTTTCTGATTTTCTTTTGGAAAGGCTTCAAGTGCTCTCCTCCTTTGCCACAGTGCTTTGTGGAGAAGTTCTGGACAAGGAGCTTCTTGATAGAACATGTTTTAGTGACATATTTATGAGAGTGTTTACAAAACTCAAGTTACATGAATCACTCTACTCTCTTTGGGAATGCAAAATTTTCTTGTCTGGTTCAGAAAATGTTGTTGAGTTTTCTAAGAGATGTTCTAAGGCTCCATCATAATGCATAGGGCTCTCATAGAAGATAACAGGAGTTTGTTCTATGAGGTTGATCCATTAGTTGAAACTTGACTACAAACAATTTATGAAATACAAAGAAGCATTTGAGCATGTATGTATGCTGGGAGAGAATCTGACAAGCCTATGGTTAACCAACAAAGATTTTGTTGATCGAGCCAAACATCGCATTGAAGATGGAAACAAGAGTGAGTGTAGGCATTGATCGACATAATTAAGGAACGCACTGAGAAACATAGTGAGGAAAGTTTTGTATGTCAAACTGATGAAAGTTTCCCACTGACTACTTTAACTGGACACAAAAACTTTTCTGAAGTGAAAATAAAACCCTTAAAAGTAGAAACACAGAATTGTTCCTTCAGCTAGTACAGGCCCACGATTTATAGAGTTCCTCTATCTTGATGCACAATCGGAATCCTTTTCTGCTACAATGACTGTTTCAAAACTCAGAAGCTGATGCGTAGCTCACAAGCCTGGAGGTGGAGGTGGGTGTTGTGCCGGGTGCCCTGTGGATGCCACCCGGAAGTGCATTTGGGGGCCCAAGATGTGCTTTTAGGTGGCAACCACAAGGCATCAAGGTGCATCCTAAGGCATCTCAGGATAAAGTTAACATTTAATGTCATTTTTTTTAGAAACTTTCAAATAAAGAATATTACATTTGGGTATATAGTGTTTAGAACTAAATTATTGAAGCTTTCAGTGATAATTTGTAGCTGCTTACCATGTAGACCTTTTAAAAGCTTCAAGAGTACCTTTTAAAACTCTTCTATAGGTGTTACATTCAACATATTAGTTTCTTTTGATAAATATCCTACCAAGAAAAGAGCCCATCATTTTCAGAAGACAGACCTATCCTAAATGCAAATGTTACCAGAAATTACTGGGTGGTTGCATATTTCTAGGTTGGTGAGTTACAAGAACATGGAGAGTTAATAGCGAACATTCCTGCATAGAATTGAAATTCATCGAGCTATGGAGTCAAGAAAGGGAGGAGAAACTTATGAGAAACTTAAATATTAATTTTCATAGTTTCTATTAAATAGAATCCGCTAGGTTAAGAGTTACATCGATCTTGATTCCTACCAATTTAATGCATACAGAGTTAGTGTCTCGGTCTTACAGTGACAAGGAATTATGTTCGAGTCGTAAAATTTAAGTGTTTCTTTTAGCGCAATGACACTGAGAGTTTACGCAAATAACAACGTGCAGTGCCATAAGTAGTTAGCACTAGCAATAAATTATCATATATTAGATTTACTACACTTCTTTGCATATATCATATATCATATATCACATATAATTATATATATTATATATATACACACGCATCCACACCCGAATTGGTAACTTAGTTTCAAAACAATTGAGTAAACATTTTACTCTACTTTCAATAACTAACACACAACAAAGAAACAAATTAGATAAAGGCTCACAATTTTCTATCATTGTAAATCATGCCAAATTATTCAAATTGTGAGAAAATTTTCCCAAAGCCAATCATTTCAATTTACTCAAGAATATACAAGAGCAAAGAAGTTTTGGGAAGTTTTACAAAAAGCATTGGTTTCGTGGAAAACTTCATTGAAATTTTCTCTCACAATTTAATGAACCAAAATTTTAAAAAAAGCAAACAAACAGTGAAAACATAGAATTCCAAAGAAATGAAATTAGCATATGGAAATGAAATTATGTTTCTTCATTGCTATGTGCATGTTATAGAGAAATTTTCTTTCCATGACACCTCTAAACACAAGTGACCAATATGGCACTGAATCATGATGTTGAATGAAGATGGACGTTATATTCAATAGAGTATACATGTATTTATTCATATTGTATAGAATTGGTGTCAGCAAGAAGGAACTAAACAATGCTCGTAAAAAGAAATGAAACTTCAGTATCTCTTGAGTTGCTAGCCTTGTAATGAATTGAACCCTTCATTGATTGCAATCAGAAATCGACACTTGTGGACTTGCTAAACATAATGTACAATATCAGGCCTACCTCAAGACCTTGCATTTTCTATGTAACATTACTAGTTTAGTACATTTCCATGATAACAAATTAATTGATTTCTGAGTTTGATTCCTTTCCTTCCACACAAGCATCACTATAGCTGCTTTGTACAAATGAGTGTTAGAAAGTAAAGATCCCCAAGATAACTAAGGGGGGGGGGGGGTGAATCAATTATCTGATAATTTATCCATTCAACAGCTTTAAACAATATAATCAATGTACTGATCAACCATAGAAAGATAATCATACACAATTGCACAATAACACAAGATATGTTAACTAGGGAACCTCTTGAAAAGAGTAAACCCCAGTGGGAATGATGCCCAAAAAATGATGCACTAAAATGAAATTTCCTTGTTAGAGGATGGACCCTGTTAGGAGTCTTATGAAATACATTCAGTACATATAAATCCCTATTAGGAGATTTTGAATCCCTGTTAAAAGATTCTAACCCGGTTAAGAGTTTATGGAAGATAGAAGGACCCACTACCCAAATAGCTTCAAGGCAAGATCTCTGAACCCACTGTCCAAAAGATCTTAGAATTATTCAATAGAATAATATGAAATATATTACCTCCTTCACACTGTGCCAAAACTGCACTCTCTGCTACACAAGATCACAATTCCAGATCTATGTACTCACAAGTCTTCCTTCATCACTGAATTAGCTCTTTTCTTCACTTCATGCATATATTCGCATCTCACTCTTCATAGTACACATTACAATAAGGAAAAAATTCCTTCTTATATACCAAACTCAAATAATTACAAATGATTCGGTCCTCAATTACAAAATAATAAATTCTACACGCTACACATAGAATTCACAAAAACTGTCAGCTTCCAGTTACTGTAACTTTCTCCAAACATATCCTTGAAGTTTGTGCTATGAACCACATCATCATTAATGAGTCTCCAACATCCCTTTAACTATGTAAAATCAGATTCCATCCCAGCTAAGAGATATCCTCTATCTTTTGAACATCGCTACACAGAAACACTGTCTAAACACTGCTTTCACCAAAATGCTCATAACTCTTACAAATGAATGAATTTCTTTTTGCACTGTTAACCATAGGTTAATAACACACCAAAGAACATACCATCAATTGCACAAAATCCAATCTACAATACAACATGTGCACAAAACAAAATTGTACCTACTTTCCTGCTAATATCCAGAATATCACTTTGTTGACATCAATGACAATCCAAGTCATGAATGCAACAACAACTTCTACAAAATGACTGCCAAAACACTTTGCATGCATTCCTAACAATCTCCCCCATTGGCATTGATGGCAACATAGATGAAAAACATCCAATGTTCCAAAAATCCAATACTGCAACATCACTGCAAAATATCAAATCAAATCTTGCTTCATTTTCCTATTCAGCTCTCTCATACAATCCACAATATTTTTCATGTATATCTCTCCCCCATTGACATCAATGATAGAAATTCTATCACTAATTCAACAAAAACTTAATGTCAAAAGACACTTTTCAGAAAAAATACAATAACAAGAGTCCTCATGACTCAGCTCATAAACTCCCCCATAGAGGAAGTTCCAACATCCAATCCAGAAGAAAGATAGGGCTCATATACCACTAGACGGATGCAATCATCTACATCAATTCTCAAAAATAGGTTGGGGCATAACCCCAAGCATACCTCTCAGATACACAAATGTATCATTAGGTAAAGGCTTTGTAAATATATCTGCTATCTTCTCCTTTATACTTATGTACTCCAATCTTACTTCTTTTTCTGCAACTTTCTCTCTTACAACATAATACTTGATCTCAATATGTTTAGTCTTAGAATGTAAAACAAGATTTTTTGACATACTCACTATACTGGTGTTATCACAATGTATAACAAAAGGCTCATCAAACTTTATTCCAATATCTTTCAACATCTGCTTCATCCAAATAATCTGATTACAATTATTTGCTGCTGCAACATATTCTGCTTGTGCTATGCTTTGTGAAGTACAATTCTACTTCTTACTTAGCCAAGAGACCAATTTTCCTCCAAGAAAAAAGGCTTCACCACTGGTTCTTTTCTTGTCATCAACGCTGCCTCCCCAATCTACATCAGTATAGGCACATAAGGTAAAATCATCAGAATTTTCATACCATAATCCATAATCCATAATCCATTGTTCCTTTCAGATATCTCAGTATCCTCTTTACTACTGCATAATGTGATTCTCTAGGTTCTTCTTGAAATCTTGCGACAATCCCCACTTAATGTGCTATATCAGGTCTTGTATGTGTCAAGTACTGCAATCCTCCAATCATAGATCTGTACTTTTTCTGCTCAACTGATGGTGTCTCATCTTTGCTAGATAACTTATGTCCAGTTACCATAGGTGTTCCAACAGGTTTAGAATCTTCCATTCCAAATCTTTTCAATAATTCATTTAAATACTTAGTCTGACTTACAAATATACCTTCCTTGCTTTGTGTTATCTGTAATCCCAAAAAATATTTCATTTCTCCAATCATGCTCATCTCAAATTCAGTCTTCATTTCATCTGCAAATTTGTCACTAGCTTCATCTTCTCCTCCAAAGATAATATCATCAACAAATATAACTATAACCAACAAACCATTCTCAATTTATTTTGTGTATAAGTTACTATCTGTTGTTCCTTTTATAAATCCCAATTTCAATAAATACTTATCCAATCTTGCATACCAGGTTCTAGGTGCTTGTTTTAATCCATATAAAGCTTTCTTTAACTTACATACCATATCTCCTTCTTGTGTCAAAGGAAAACCTTCAGGCTGCTTAATGTAGACTTCTTCATCTAATTTACCATTCAAAAATGCTGACTTCACATCCATCTGATACACTTTGAATTTCTTGTAAGTTGCATATGCTAGAAACATTCTCACTACTTCAAGTCTGGCCACAGGTGCAAAATTTTCTTCATATTCAATTCCTTCTTGTTGTGAATTGTTAGGAATAAGGTGTCTCAACCTTGGATAATTCCTATTCTTATTATTTATTTTGTAAATGTATTTTTGGAAAATAATGTATTTAAGTGTGAGTGTACATGTCTAGTTGGCATGTTGATGTGTCACTCCACTTGATGTGTCAGCATCTTGTGCGTAAGGAGATCATGACTGAAATGGTCATGACGGATTCCTATGACACGTAAGAACTATTTAAGGAATGTGCTATGACAGGTGTAAGAGCATCTTATGACTTGGGCCTATTTGGGCACCCAAGAAGAAGTGGTTGGTGTGTGTAAGAGAATATGCCAAAAATAGGTTGGTATGACAGATTCTCTTACACTTCTCTTGTGACCGTTATTTTTGGCAGATTCTATGACAAGCTGTCATAGTCTATTCTAGGGATGGACGCCTATTCTTGGGATTGCATGTAACAACTGTGTACATGTGGCTTTGTGCATGGGTCTTGGTGGTTGTGCCTATTTTTGGGTCCAGAGGAATCTATATATATGTGGCTGCTCCTATGGGAGAGATATAATAGAAATTTAAGTCTTGTTGGCTTTGTCTCTCATTTCCTGAAAGAACTTGCATTGCAAGTGTATTGTAACCTTTGTGTTGAAGATAATACATTGTGCAAGTTTTGGAGTGATGGGGTTTTTTACCGAAAGGTTTTCCCCAAGGTATATCATTGTGTCATTCTCTATTTTTCTATATGTATGGTATGTGGTTGCAATATCTTTGTTAAAGTAGTTAACGAATCTGAAATTGTAAAGATTTATAAGAATTTGCACAATACTCTCCTATAGAGATTAGCGTAGGAAGCTATTTCCGCACCTGAGTTTCCTTACATGAATATCCTTTACATACCAATCTTGCTTTGTTTCTTATCACTTCTCCTTGTTCATTCATCTTGTTTCTGAATACCCACTTTGTTCCAATCACATTCTTGTCTTCAGGTCTAGGGACCAATTCCCATGTCTTGTTTTTTTCAATCTGCTCCAGTTCTTCTTTCATAGCATTGATCCAATGTTCATCTTCACAAGCTTCATTAGTAGTCTTAGGTTCAATTTGAGAAATCAAACATAAATGTACCTTATTTCAAGTCAAAAATCCTCTATCTAAACTTCCAATAACTTGCTCAACAGGGTGATGTCTTGAAGTATACCTGCTAGGTGTCATAGTTACTGATGTTGTTCTGACTATAGATTCTTCTCTATTTTCTTCTCTGTCTTCTTCAGTATGACTTTCATTCAGCAAATCACTATTAGTTTCAAAAAATAATTCTGCATTTTCAATGTTAGGCTGAGGTTGTGCTTCTCCATCAGATTCATAATCAAGCATTCTTTCCTGAATTTTAAACTTCTCATCAACTTTTACATTTGCACTTTCAACAATAGTCTTAGTTCTTATGTTATAACATCTATATGATTTTCTTTTTAAAGAATATCCAAGAAATATTCCTTCATCACTTCTAGGATCAAACTTTCCTATATCATCATCTCTCTTTATATAACATTTACTTCCAAAAATTCTAAAATACTTAACTAAGGGTGTTTGTCCAAACCATAATTCATAAGGTGTCTTGTTTGTATCTACTCTGATTTGTACTCTATTCATAGTGTATACTACTATGTTCACTGCTTCTCTCCAAAAAGTTTTAGCCAAATCATTTTCAAACAACATAGCTCTTGCTACTTCAGTTACTGACCTGTTCCTTCTTTCTGCAATACCATTTTGTTCTGATGTTCTAGGGGCTGAAAGTTATCTTTTAATGCCATTCATTTCACAAAAAGTGTTAAACTCTCTAGATGTAAATTCACCACCTCTGTCAGATCTTAGACACTTAATCTTCATTCCAGATTCATTCTCAATTTTTCTTTTCATGATCTTAAATTTATCAAATGCTTCAGATTTTTCTTTCAAAAATGAAATCCACATCATTCTTGTAAAGTCATCAACAAGAATCATAAAATACCTTTCACCATAGAATCATCTAGTCCTAGTAGGACCACTCAAGTCTGTATGAACAATCTCCAACTTCTCTGCCGATGTGAACTTCTTGTTGGGAAATGAACTCCTTTTTTGATTTTCCATCATACATTCTTTGCAAATCATGTTAGTAGGTTTCATAATTCTAGGTAAATCTCTTACCGCATGTGTAGTGCTCACCTTGACAATATTATCAAAATTTATATGACAAAACCTTTTATGCCATAACCAACTGTCATCAATCCTAGTTATCAAACATGTCATCTCAATAGGATTCAACTAAAATACATAACCTCTGGTTCTGGATCCTTTTCCAATCAGATTTCCATCTTTATCTTTTATCACACAAGTTTTCTCAGAAAACCAAACTTGATAACCATTATCAGCCAATTGTCCAACGCTTAGTAGATTATGTCTTAGTCCATCAACAAAGTAAACATCATCAGTGTTAGTCTTTCCATCAAGAGTAATAGATCCTATACCCTTAATCAAACAAGGTGCATTGTTACCAACCCTAACAATTCCTCCATCATAATTATCTAACTTAACAAACTTTCTTTTATCTCCAGTCATATGATGTGAACAACCACTGTCTATAATCCAATCAGATTTCTTTTCAACTTGTGAAACTAATGCTTTTTTTTCCCTTTTATCAGATTCAGAACTTTCTTCTTTAATTTCTACAAATCCTATTTCCTCAAAGTTATCATTATCACTGTCACTTAAATGTTTTTCAATTCCTGCTTCAAAATCTTCATCATTTGCATAATAACATTCTTTAGATCTCCTAGGTTTAAAGTTGCTTCTATACTTCTTAACTCTTTTAGGACATTTAGATGCAAAATGACCATATTCTTGACAAGTCCAACATTTAAAGATTTTCTTACCATCTGGTTCTCTTTTTACAAGTAATGCAATACCTTCTTCAATCTTCTTATCTTCCTTAGATCTGCTACTGCTGGCATAATCTCCATTCACACTAGTACTTCTTGTAGGTCTAATGCTAAGAGCACTGAATGTTGTTTCCATTCTAGGTAGCTCTCCTAATAATCTCAAGTTCATCTCTGCTGTTTCTAATCTTCCAAGAAGAGTCTCTCTTGAAAAGTTTGATGTACAAGGTATCACTTGTTCAATCATCTGCATTGTCTGCTTGAATACTGGTGTCAAAGTTCTCAAAATTTTCCATATCACTTCATTCTCTGTCTTATCACCTCCACAAGACTTTATTCCTATCACAATCTCATACATCCTACCAATATAACTTCTAATAGATTCATCTTCCATCATTCTGATATCTTCAAATGCACAAATCCAATTATGTAATTTAGCCTTCTTTGCATGTTCATCACCTTCAAAAGTAGAATGTAAAGCTTTCCAAATTGCATGAGATGTTTTCAAACATCTTACCTGACTATATTCATTCTCCAATAGTGCTGATAAAAGTGCTTCTCTTGCAAGTATGTTACACATGAATAGATCTAGTTCATCTTTAGTTCCTGCCTCTAGATTGTCTTCCTCAATGATAGTCTTCTCATTCTTTGTAATCAACCAATAACTTGGTCCTAAACACAATAGATGTGTCTTCATCTTTTCTTTCTAGCTATCAAAATTTACTCCATCAAACTTAGGGCTTTCTTTTCTAAAATTCACCATGGATCTCCTTAAGTTGTTAAACTTTTCTTTCAAGGACCTGCCGCTCTAATACCAATTGTTAGAAAGTAAAGATCCCCAAGATAACTGAGAGGGGGGGGGGGGGGGTGAATCAGTTATCTGATAATTTATCCATTCAATAGCTTTAAACAATATAATCAATGTACTGATCAACCATAGAAAGATAATCATACACAATTGCACAATAACACAAGATATGTTAACCAGGGAACCTCTTGAAAAGAGTAAACCTCGGTGGGAATGATGCCCACAAAATGATGCACTAAAATGAAAGTTCCTTATTAGAGGATGGACCCTATTAGGAGTCTTATCAAATACATTCAGTACATATAAATCCTTGTTAGGAGATTTTGAATCCCTGTTAAAAGATTCTAACCCAGTTAAGAGTTTATGGAAGATAGAAGGACCCACTGCCCAAACAGCTTCAAGGCAAGATCTCTGAACCCATTGTCCAAAAGATCTTAGAATTATTCAATAGAATAATATGAAATATATTACCTCCTTCACACTGTGCCAAAACTGCACTCTCTGCTACACAAGATCACAATTCCAGATCTCTGTACTCACAAGTCTTCCTTCATCACTGAATTAGCTCTTTTCTTCACTTCATGCATATATTCGCATCTCACTCTTCATAGTACACATTACAATAAGGAAAACATTCCTTCTTATATACCAAACTCAAATAATTACAAATGAGTCGGTCCTCAATTACAAAATAATAAATTCTACACACTACACACAGAATTCACAAAAACTATCGGCTTGTAGTTACTATAACTTTCTCCAAACATATCCTCAAAGTTTGCACTATGAACCACGTCATTATTAATGAGTCTCCAACATCCCTTTAACTGTGCAAAATCAGATTCCATCCCAGCTAAGAGATATCCTCTGATTTTCGAACATCACTACACAGAAACACTATCTAAACACTGCTTTCACCAAAATGCTCATAACTCATGAATGAATTTCTTTTTGCTCTGTTAACCATAGGTTAATAACACACCAAATAACATACCATCAACTGCACAAAAGACAATCTACAATATAACATGTGCACAAAACAAAACTGTACCTACTTTCCTACTAATATCCAGAATATCACTGTGTTGACATCAATGACAATCTAAGTCATGAATGCAACAACAACCACTACAGAATGACTGCCAAAACACTTTGCATTCATTCCTAACAATGAGTACCTAATATTCCTTAGTTATCAGTTCCATTCCGTGACTGGGTGACTGATGCATTCAGCATCCACTAGAGAGGAATCTAAGAGATCAATATCAAAGTGCTTGTATGACTCATAATTAATAGGTGTAGAAAAATGAATATCATTTATTTCTTGACCTGCTGAATTTTACTCTTCTACATGGCCCATTTCATAGAGATTTGGTAGCTGTGTAGGCCAACATGGGTTACTAAGCCCACAATCAATCTGAACAATTATGGTGGTGCCCAGTTGATCATTCATGGCTACTTCATAAGAGGGTGCTACTGTTGTCATATCTACACACCAAGCTAACTAAAATCAGGAGTAGGATTGTACTGGGCCAAAAACTATTTGGGTTCCAACCTTCAAAACTCCTCAATGCTAGAAGAAGCCATGGAAGGAGCAGATGTATGTTTAGGCTAGACAAATTTTCTTCCAGATCCATTAGGGATTTGATTGTCATAAGGCAACCCCTTGGATATCATATTAGGAGGAAGCGGATAGGAGGAAATGTGGGAAAGACCCAATCCGAATATGCTATCGATCTCATGTCTACATTCATCAGCATGGGATCATATGTTGATCCAGATACCAAAATTTGATCTCAATGCAGCACAGTTTTGAAATTTTTATCTCAATAAGAGAAATACGTAACACCTAAGCAATAAATATCCAAAAAGCATTGGGCTAAAGGGGAGGGGCAGAGGATGGGACAGATCCATTATTCATTGACAATAGACTTCTAACAGATCGCTTTACAAACTTCCCTTTGGGCCAATTTGGGTGCTGGAATACCAAATGCCAATTCCAGTCAATTCTGGAAGATGCTGCAATTTTGGAAGATACAAATCCTGAAAATGATTTCTGGAATATGGGCTGACCCGTTTGGTTCACTCGGAAGATGACTAAGAAGATGCATAAGGAATTTTAATTTCTTTAAATATGGTGTGTATATGTCTGTGTTAATGTTTAGTAGCTAGATCGGATTCTAGCTCTCATTATTTTAATTAGGAAAATTAAAATGATGAATTAATTATTTTAATTAAGGATTAATTATTTATTTTTGAAGAAACAAATAAATAACTTATTATTTAATTAGGAGAATTAAATAATATATTGAACTGAGAGATTATGTATTTAATCTAGGAATTAAATATATATATTGGAGAATTAATATTATTAATGGATTAATTATTTATTTAATTAGGAAAATTAAATAAATAATTGTGAGTTAAATATATTAAGTTATATCTTTAATTTAACTTAATATATGGAGCTATTGTATTTATAAATACAATAAATTTAATATCTTTACAGGCTGGGCCCTTTTGCCATGTTTAAAATGTTTATGAAGATCTAGATGTTACTTATAGGGCCTGTCCTATATTTGATTATCTCACCTTTGGCGCCAAGATAAATGTAACGTGGGGTTCCAGATCTGGGCCGACTCAGGAGAGAAGATGCCTATATACATGGCATACTTTGTCATTCACAATTAATTCAATTCGGTCAATGCACTTGCGAGTTAAGTCTGCTCAACAGTGAATTTCTTCAGCAAACATCCGATCTTTCCCAGGTGAATGCTGACTTGATCCAACAGCAAATACTTACTGGGATTTGCTCTAAACAGTGATATGCGACCACAGAAAATTCATTTACTCACAAAAAATTGATTCATACACACAACAAGTTGATTCATACACACAGTGAATTGATTTGTACACAACCATCTATCATCTAGCCTTTGATTTGATTGATTAGAGATCAGTACATCTTGGAGATCTTTTGCAGCAGTTATGATATCTCCTTCATTGATGATTTGCTTGGTGATTGCATAGTTTATGTCATTTGATTTGCTTCATTGATCTTCGATCCTCAGCAAATTTGGAATAGTGTTTTCAGTCAAAGGTCTGTAGTTGTAACCTTGTGAAGCAATAATAAAGATCTGAATTTGAATGCTAGGTTTTTCCTCCAAGAGGGAGGTTTCCCAGGGTAACTTCTCTGTGTTCTTGTGTCAATTTTGATTTGTTATTTATTTAATCACTCTAACTTAATTGTTCATTAGATCTGATCACTAAATTTAACAGTCTATATATATACACACATACATGTGTATATATACACATATGCACACATGTGTATATATACACATACACATATGCACACGTGTATACTAAGTCACAAGGTTCGAGTTCGAGTTCGGCAACAATAAAATTCGGATGGAATCCGACAAGGACAAAAAATTCAAAAAAAAAATTGACATTAAATTCATCTTATATATATTTAATTTTTAAAAAATATAAATACTAATATATATATCCACAAAACTAACATTGCTAAATAAAAATGATAAATTTTATTTATAAATTAATATTAATAATTTTATTTATATAGTAAACTTTATTGTTACCATTAAAAAATTTATTACCAAAAAACAAAATAAAACAATCATTATATTCTATTTAAAACACATTCAAACAATTATATATTATTTTTTGACAGAAAAAATAAAATTAAAATACTAAATTCTCTTTTTAAAACATAAAAATAAAAACCATGAAAATGAAATAAAAAATTTTATTTTTTAAAGCATAAATAAAATATTATATTTTTTAATTTAAAAAAATAAAAAATACTATATTTTATTCTATTTAAGAAACATATGATTATATAAATTAAATATTACATGATAAAATCGTTGTTTACAATTCTTAAAAATATAAAAGCATAATGGAAAACCTTACGAAAAAACTGAAAGTTAATCTACAAATGTTCTCGTGACCTATTTTGGAGACTCAAAGCGAGCACAGGTTGCCTTAGAAATTTCGTAATGCAGATTCGTGGAGAGCATGCGATGTAGGTTTCTTCCCGTGAAAGAGAAACTGGAAATGTTGCAGCGCTGAATACAATTTTTCGTGCCCTCTGCCCAGGTTTTCCAACCATTGTTGTTGCGAAATGCAAACTACCTTCAAACCTCAGTCCTTTATTACGTAAACAAAAGATTTTCTTTGTGGCACTGATAAAAAATCTGTCTTAAATAAACATACTATGACTCGTGCAGTCGTGAAGCCCTAAAAACCATTTTTAGAAAATATCTTTTAATAAAACTAAGGTGGTCCTTTCCGTATGATTTTTTTGCTGAATTTTAATGAACTTCAAGCATTTTTTATAGGTTCAATGAATTTTGAATTTGAAACTGAAAATTCGGCGAACCTTGTGATATAGCGTGTATATATACACACATACACATGTATGTACATGTGTGTATACACACATACACACACGTGTGTTTATATATACACGCATGTGTACATATACACATACGTGTCTGTATATATACACACATGTATACACATATACACACATGTGTATATATATACACAAACACACACATGTGTGTATATACATATACACACATTTGTGTATATACTATATATACACATATACACACATGTGTGTGTATATACACACATGTGTATATTACACATATGTATATATACATCCTTATAGCAATATAATATACATCCTTATAGTCACGGATCCCACAAAATATTAAATTTGGTTTTATGAAAATTGGAATTGGAATTTGAAATTCCAATTCCACCTATTTGAGTGGAAGATGAAATGCCCATTTAGGGGGGCAAAATTAGAATTTCGAAATTCCAATTCCAATTTTTTGGATGGACGCAAACATGGAATTGACATAATCTGGAAATCTAATTCCGGAATATGGGCTCTAATTCCAGCACCCAAACGGGCCCTTTCAGAACCCTAAAGGGACAATACAAAATCAAACCAACACTAAAATCACTCCAAACCATACAATATAGGCAAAAGAAAATTCTTATTAACAATAGGAAAGATGAAGGCATCAAAATTTCAAACTGCAATAAATGCTTGACTACAATAAAAATTTGAAAATCTAGGCAAATTTTCAGATATCTATGAGTAAGGACAAAAAAATACACCAAAACCTCTAGTCTTCAAAACTAGATAGAATAAATATATTTTTCAAATCCTGAGCAAAATGCTACTAAGTTGGCCTTACCCGTTGTTTGATTTTTAAATATTTGAATTCCTTATTTTTTTAAAACAGAGGGTAAACGGGCATGGATTATTGAATTAGAAGTCCCAGTTAAAGAAAATGCTATCCATGTTTGAATGTGTGGGAGAATAACTCATAAACTCTGAAAAGTTGTGGGGATGCTGCAGTCTATTTTGATCAACAAAATTTGAGGTGGGTTTTTCTCCGGGGTTAGAATTTTTGGAGTAATTTCACGACAGTTTTTTCTTCTTAAGAGATTATTTTGTTTATACTACGTCGAATTGAATTTTCATTGACCAATAAATGGTCCCTGTAATTTTTAATTTTAATGTTTTCAAGCCTTCACTCATTGAATTGC
>BSBK01006803.1:307500-325000 GCA_027943335.1 Chamaecyparis obtusa
TCAAATTCTATGGCAGATTGGAATGGAACAAATGTAGCAGTTGTCATCACTGCGTGTTCAACTTGTGTTTATCGTAGCTCACAAGCATTTGATATGCTGCTCACTTCGACAATCGTGGTGATGATTCGACCTATATGGAATTAAAATTTATCGCCACCTTAAAAAAATCTGTCACTATAAAAAGTGGTAATTTTCATGTGTCATAGGTTTGATTCTTTTTAAATATAATTTTGTTTCTTTCTTTAAATTGCAAACATATGTTTGTCAAAGGATTTTAGCCATCTTTTTCCAGCCATAATATGATGAATTAATTGTTTTATAATAAATCAATAAAAAATGTAATATAGTTCAAAAATGTTAATATAATATAAATAACAATATATAAATTTTAAATTAAAATATCAATAGAATTATATAAATATAATATTATTATAATATAATATTATAAAATTAAAAAAGTTATAATATACTATAAATAATTTTTAAAATAGTTTAAATAACAATACATTAATATTATATTATTTATGTTATAGTTTAGTAATAATATAATATAAATATAAAAATAAATTGAATATGAATGACTATATTAGTTTTATTAATAATTAATTTTAGATTATGTTAATTTTTAAAAATTATTACTGGTTGAACATTAAAATATTATTTAAAAAATTAATATATAAAAGTTTAGGGGAGATTTATAATGCATTTATTATTTTTATTATATAATTATTTTATATTGAATAATTATAAAAAGATATTCATATTAAAATAATACATATATCTAGTAAATTATTATTATTTGTTATGGTGAAATTTACATATTCATATTCATACCACTTTTAAAAATTTGTGTGTCGTCTTCATCTTCTTCTTCTTCTTCTTCTTCTTCTTCTTCTTTTTCCTCCTCCTCCTCTTCTTCTTCCTCCTCCATCTCCTATTCTTCTTCCTCATGTCTTCTTCTTCTTCTTCCTCATGTTCCTCCTCCTCCTCCTCCTCCCCCTCTCTCTCCCTCTCCCTCTTCCCCTTCCTCTTCCCCTTCCCTTTCTCCTTCTTTCCCTTCCCCTTCTTCTTTGTTCCTCCTCCTCCTGCTCCTTCTTCAAATGAACTTAAAAGCATAAATATGATGTAAAGGATAACAAACTAAAAGGACCATTCAAAAGAAAGTATGTCACCATCCTCATGCCCATCCCCATGCCCCCAAATGGAGAGGCATCTAAATAGCCTCAAGGATGCCACACTAGGGTCCAGTGGTCAAACTCAATAAATCCAGTCATCTTAAAGTTAGATTTTAAGAGTACACGCGGTAATAATTTTCAATGATCCTTCATATTTTGATTATTATTCATGCAACCTTATTGGAGTGCATGAGTAGAAGGAAACATGCAAACTTAGTCATGGTAGATTTGTTGAGTTGATGGGGCACTCCTTTCAAGACAAATCAACTCTGCTTATTCTAGATCTCATGTAATATTTGCATCTAAGGTTGGGGAACTAAAACCCTTTATTAATTTTTCTTTAAATCTTGTGCAATTATATAATCTTTGCATCCTTTAAAAATGTATTAGGTTGAGGACAAGATCACTTTTAATTCACTTGAGGTCAAAGTCAAGGCCTCTTTATAATTCGCAAGAGTTGAGTTGTTAAATTAATTGCCTTGTCTGAGAGAGAGAGAGAGGGGGGGGGGGGGTAATGTGTGTGTAATATTATAATTTGAAGCTATCACTTCTCAATTGAGACCTTTGTTGAATAAACAACATCATCTTCTATTTAACAACCTTCCATTTGACCTCATGTACTTCATTAATGTATGCAAAAAATGGACCAAAACTTTCCCTAACTAACCTACCACACCTCTTTGGCGTACCCATTGCACACATAGGGTGTGATTGCTAGTTTGAAAGTGAGGAGCTAAAATTTGCATCCAATGGTAGGAAATTGTGTAGATAAAATGAATACCATTGAAGCGTAGATCAATTTTTTTCATTCTGACCAGATTGAAAAGATAGGTTACATTGTCGTCACTGTTGGGCTATCTATCTGATTATCAGTTATCGACAAGTCACATACACAGAGGAAAACAAGAGTATGGCATTTCGACACTGATCTCGAGGCCAGATGTTGCCCCTTTTCTCCACCTTTCAAATTCTATGGCGGATTGGAATGGAACAAAAGCAGCAATTGTTGTCACTTTGCGTTCAACTTGTGTTTACCGTAACTCACAAGCATTTGATATGCTGCTCACTTCGACAATCGTGGTGATGATTTGACCTATATGGAATTAAAATTTATCGCCGCCTTAAAAAAATATGTCACTATAAAAAGTGGTAATTTTCATGTGTCGTAGTTTGATTCTTTTTAAATATAAGTTTGTTATTTCTTTAAATTACAAATGTAGGTTTGTCAAAGGATTTTAGCCATCTTTTTCCAGCCATAATATGATGAATTAATTGATTTATATAAATTAATAAAAAAATGTAATATAGTTCAAAAATGTTAATATAAATATCAATAACAATATATAAATTTTAAATTAAAATATCAACATAATCATATAAATATAATAATATTATATAATATTATAAAATAAAAAAAAGTTATAATATATTATAAATAATTTTTAAAATAGTTTAGATAACAATACATTAATATTATATTATTTATGTTATAGTTTAGTAATAATATAATATAAAAATAAAAATAAATAGAATATGAATGATTATATTAGTTTTATTAATAATTAATTTTAGATTATATTAATTTTTAAAAATTATTACTGGTTGAACATTAAAATATTATTTAAAAAATTAATATATAAAAGTTTAGGGGAGATTTATAATGCATTTATATTATTTATTATATAATTATTTTATCTTGAATAATTATAAAAAGATATCATATTAAAATAATACATATATATCTAGTAAATTATTATTTTTTGTAATGGTGAAATTTGCATATTCATATTCATACCATTTTTAAAAATTTGTGTGTCGTTTCCATCTTTTTCTTCATTTTGCTCCTCATACACCTCCTCCTCCTCCTCTCTCTTCTTCTTCCTCTTCACCTCCTCTTCTTCCTTCTCCTCCTCCTCCTCTTCTTCCTCCTCCATTTCCCCTTCTTCTTCCTCATGTTCTTCTTCTTCTTCCTCTTGTTCCTCTCCTCCTCCTCCTCCTCCTCCTCCCCATCTCCCTCTCCCTCTTCCCCTTCCTCTTCCCTTCCCTTTCTCCTTCTTTCCCTTCCCCTTCTTCTTCGTTCCTCCTCCTCCTCCTTCTTCTTCAAATGAACTAAAAGCATAAATATGATGTGAAGGATAATAAACTAAAAGGACCATTCAAAAGAAAGTATGTCACCATCCCCATGCCCATCCCCATGCTCCCAAATCGAGAGGCATCTAAATAGCCTCAAGGATGCCACAATAGGGTCTAGTGGTCAAACTCAATAAATCCAGTCATCTTAAAGTTAGATTTTAAGAGTACACACGGTAATGATTTTCAATGATCCTTCATAGTTTGATTATTATTCATGCAACCTATTGGAGTGTATGAGTAGAAGGAAACATGCAAACTTAGTCATGGTAGATTTTTGAGTTGATGGGGCACTCCTTTCAAGACAAATCAACTCTACTTGTTCTAGATCTCCTGTAATATTTGCATCTGAGGTTGGGGAACTAAAACCCTTTTATTAATTTTTCTTTAAATCTTGTGCAATTATATAATCTTTGCATCCTTTAAAAATGTATTAGGTTGAGGACAAGATCACTTTTAATTCATTGAGGTCAAAGTCAAGGCCTCTTATAATTCACAAGAGTTGAGTTGTTAAATTAAATTGCCTTGTCTAAGGAGAGAGAGAGAGAGAGAGGTGAAGCATGTGTGTGTAATATTATAATTTGAAGCTATCACTTCTCAATTGAGACCTTTGTTGAATAAACAACATCATCTTCTATTTAACAACCTTCCATTTGATCTCATGTACTTCATTAATGTATGTAAAAAAATGGACCAAAACTTTCCCTAACTAACCTACCACACCTCTTCGGTGTACCCATTGCACACATAGGTGTGATTGCTAGTTTGAAAGTAAGGAGCTAAATTTGCGTCCAACGGTGGGAAATCATGAAGATAAAATGAATACCATTGCAACGTAGATTGCTTTTTCTCGTTCTAACCAGATTGAAAAGATAGGTTACATCATCATCACTGTTGGGCTACCTGTTCGGTTAGCAGTTATTGAAAAGTCACATACTACGGAGGAAAATAAGAGTATGGCATTTCGATGCCAATCTTGAGGCCCAGACGTTTGCCCCTTTTCTCCACCTTTCAAATTCTATCACGGATTGGAATGGAACAAAAGTGACAGTTGTCGTCACTGCGCGTTCAACTTGTGTTTAGCGTAGCTCACAAGCATTTTGATATGTTGCTCACTTCGACAATCATGTGATGATTTGACCTATATGGAATTAAAATTTATCACTGCCTTAAAAAAATTTGTCACTATAAAAAGTGGTAATTTTCATGTGTCGTAGGTTTGATTCTTTTTAAATATAAGTTTGTTTTTTTTAAAATTACAAACATAGGTTTGTCAAAGGATTTTAGCCATCTTTTTCCAACCATAATATATGAATTAATTGTTTTATAATAAATTAATAAAAAAATGTAAGATAGTTCAAAAATGTTAATATAATATAAATAATAATATATAAATTTTAAATTAAAATATCAACATAATTATATAAATATAATAATATTATAATATAATATTATAAAATTACAAAAAGTTATAATATATTATAAATAATTTTAAAAATAGTTTAAATGACCATACATTAATATATATTATTTATGTTATAGTTTAGTAATAATATAATTATAAAATATAAAAATAAATAGAATATGACTGATTATATTAGTTTTATTAATAATTAATTTTAGATTATATTAATTTTTAAAAATTATTACTGGTTGAACATTTAAAATATTAATATATAAAAGTTTAGGGGAGAATTATAATGCATTTATTATTTTTATTATATAATTATTTTATACTTGGAATAATTATAAAAAGATATTCATATTAAAATAATACATATATATCTAGTAAATTATTATTATTTGTAATGGTGAAATTTGCATATTCATACCATTTTTAAAAATTTGTGTGTCGTCTTTGTCTACTTCTTCTTTTTGCTCCTCCTCCTCCTCCCTCATCCTCATCCTCATCCTCATCCTCTCTTCTTCTTCTTCCTCTTCCTCCTCCTCCTCTTCTTCTTCTTCCTCCTCCATCCCCTCTTCTTCTTCTTCATGTTCTTCTTCTTCTTCTTCTTCTCTTGTTCCTCCTCCTCCTCCTCCCCCTCTCTCTCCCTCTCCCTCTTCCCTTCCCTTTCTCCTTCTTTCCCTTCCCCTTCTTCTTCATTCCTCCTCCTCCCCCTCCTTCTTCTTCTTCTTCAAATGAACTTAAAAGCATAAATATGATGTAAAGGATAATAAACTAAAAAGACCATTCAAAAGAAATTATTTCACCATCCCCATGCCTGTCCCGATGCACCCAAATGGAGGGGCATCTAAATAGCCTCAAGGGATGCCACACTAGGGTCTAGTGGTCAAACTCAATAATCTAGTCAGCTTAAAGTGAGATTTTAAGAGTACATGCGGTAATGATTTTCAATGATTCTTCATATTTTGATTATTATTCATGCAACCACATAAATTAAACAAAATCAAATGTAGCTTCTAAGAGGTCTTAACCTCTCTTAAAACTCCCACAAAAAATCAAACTAGGAAGGTGCAAATTAAAACCAAAAATCTTTATGCTCTATTCTGTTAAGCTCATAGTGCATGCTCATTGCCTGGTACAAGATTTCCCATAAGAAAAACTTACAAAGCTTTAACCCCCCTCTTGTACTCATCATTTGGTTAATAAACCTTATCGTACTTTCAACAACTATGTAGATGCCTTCAGATATAACATGTGGGTGACTGTTTACAAGTGAGGAGGTATGAGACACCAACATCTACCAACATATTAAAGATGTTGAACATAACGGGTCAATACATTACCATGGAAGTCATAAATAAGAGAACTTGGCAAAAGATGTTACTTTACCTATCTATATAAATGAGAATTACTATGCATCTAGAATTAAGTGTTTAAGGTTTACATCGAATATTTAACAACACTCTCAAAAAAAATTAATGGCATGGATTATTCTGTACAAGCATTACAACTTTGCAAAAAAGCATTAATCAAAACTCTTAAATGACATGATAGAATAAGTTTGAAATTCACTCGAGTCATATAATAGAGACTCGGTGCAACCAACATAAGGGATCATTTTTATGAAGCAATCAGAGTCAACAATGGATGCCTCACAACCAAATATTTGTATTGCCTCCAGAAACATTCATTATGAAGCTTTACATCTTAAGAATTAGTTTTTTTATGCAATTCCTAAAGCCCAAAGACTAGTGTATATCAATAGTAATAAAACTTTGAGAAAAAACATAGCAAACAAAATGAATCTGCTACATCAATTGGATGACTCCAATTCTTTCTAGACATGCAACTTCTAATGATAAAAAAAATGGGTTCATTTGAAAAAAATTGAATATCAAAATCATCTACCACCTATCGAGATAGTCAAATGTGTGACATACTATGTAGATTTAGTATAGGCAAACAACTAACGAGCTATTATAATCTTGTAAAAATGGCATTTAAATAAACAATAATGCTCATGTTGACATTTGTCTCTAAAATCTCAATGAAATATTTCATAGATTCCATTGTAATATCACATAATGGTATTTACAAACCACATGCATGTATATACTCTTAAATTTACAAACCTAAACATAACAATCAGATTCTGCAATTTTAGCAAGTAGATAGAGGATGTGATACATCATGAATAACTCGGTAGTATTGGAGGCTACAAAGTGGTAGATTAGATTTTTTTGTCTCTATATTTGTATGTATTGTAGCATAGCGGTCATGTACATTTCTCACGAGCAAGAGGATACCTACATAATAGAAAAAGGTGAACAAAAAAAATGATCAGTCATCTTTCAACCAACTTAACATGTTTTGCTAAAGAGAAATTTATGTACTAATCACTAAAATTCCCTAAAGAGACTAAAATAACCGCTCAACAACATTTTGTACATGCACTCCAAATTCTCTGGAATGTATGTACACCTTACATTGTCTGGCTATTGGAAACACTTTAGTCATTCTCATAATAATTGTCCCTAAGTAATTCAATGACATACAAAGACTGCATGATGTCCAATGCAAAAATAAATACTACCAAAAGTAACTAAATTCTAAATTTTCAAGGGGCATAATTGAATATGCTTGGAAGACCTGCATCTTGAGGAGATGATACAACTATACCAAAAAGCCCATTACCCATCTCACACTATTTGGAGCAAGTATCATAGCACCTTGTAGACTTCTCCAATAGAGAAAAAAACAAATGTCATAACTAAAAGATCAAGAATAATACTCACAAATTTTTTCAAATCCACAACTCACTTATTCCTTCTCATCTCTCTATTTGTGTAGCTTGTCTTCTTTTCTCTTTCTCGTAGAATCAATACCTAGAATTTTCTTGATTGCCTTAGCCTAGGACACAAAAACAAGAAGATTGGATTATAGAAACATATATTTTTTTCTAGATATAAATCCATCATTAAGTAGGACCAAACTCACACCCATTAAGCATTAACAACCCTTTCTACTTGTTGATTGCATCTTTGTGCAATCTATGCTTTCTTCAATTGTTGCTCTACCTTAGAAAAGTTTTCCCTTTGTCCGATTAAATAAGATAAAAGTTAATAAATCTATATAAGGTGCCTCTATTATTAGTAACCAAAAGAACTTCAAGACATTGCACAAGAACAAACTTTTAACAATACAAGAACAATCTGAAATTTGCTTTAAAGCATCACTTATTCAAAATAAAACAATGCTTACAAAGTCAAACTAAAAATAGCATTTAGTATATCTATCAAATTTCATCCATCCACACCAACCAAAAACCAAATAAATTTTCCAAATTTTATCATAATAAACCTTTGTTAATGGAATCAACACAAATAGTAAAATAGTGTGTCTTTCACAATAAACCCTAAAATTCCAAGGGGATGCCCCTAGGTAAAAATAACATAAGATAAATAAGTTATGCAAACCCTAGTGTTAGATCAAACATAGCAAAAAGATCAAATGATCACCAAACAAAAAATCATATCCTAACAAGATCCCCAAGAAAAAATGAGCATCAACTCCAAAGCATATCCTAACAAGTTCTCTAATT
Source organism: Chamaecyparis obtusa (assembly GCA_027943335.1). NCBI lineage: Eukaryota > Viridiplantae > Streptophyta > Pinopsida > Cupressales > Cupressaceae > Chamaecyparis > Chamaecyparis obtusa. The sequence goes on from BSBK01006803.1 coordinate 315,812, forward strand.
CTTTCTGGACATGCCAACTTCTAACGATAAAAAAAAAGGGTTCATTTGAAAACATTTGAATATCAAAATCATCTACACCTGTCGAGACAGTCAAATGTGTGACATACTATGAAAATTTAGTATAGGCCAACAACTAATGAGTTGTTATAATCTTGTAAAAATGGCATTTGAATAAACAACAATGCTCAACATTTGGCTCTAAAATATCAATGAAATCTTTCATAGTGTTAGTGAACAAATTTTTCTTTCTTTGCAAATACCTTTTACTCATGAACTAACTCAATGGCCCACACATGAAATCCAAATAATCACAACAAGTGGGTAAGCATGCGATGATTACGTCCCTCTAAATTTTCTCTTAGTTACAGCTCCCTATCAGATTTCCAATGAATATCCTAACTTACAAATTATGTAGCTTTTAACCCAAAATATTTGAAGGCTACTACAATCACTCTTTGGCTATGAGCTCAAATAATAAAAGAAATTAAAACTACAAGGATTTTAAATGCAAGAGAAACATAGTTCCTTCAGTAATACTTCCCAAGAACTTTGAAATAGAACTGAAATTAACATTAAGCTAAAGAAAGATCATCAAGAAACCATTTGAGATAACATACAGAATTAATTAACACTCACAAAAAAATGTATCATCCATTCATTCCAAAACAACATAGATTCAGAATAGCTTTGTAAGCTTAGATCATATTCATACAACATAGGCAAAATTACAGTTCTACAAATTATGCAGGCATCTAACACTAAATTTGTAGGAAAATAAAATTATATTCTATATCTTCTTTAATCCTAAACTTTCTAACCCCTTAAACCATTTTACTTAGCATCATTTATAGTTTAGGTAACCAAGAGGTCTCCCTAAAAACCTGACCTCTTGGTTCCATCAGTTATAAAAAGAAGAAACAGTTACTGGACACATGTCCCATCTGAGTTCAACATTAAAAAGGAAATATAGGAAATGGTTACATCTCCAGATCAAATTCCTTGTCAGCGCCATATTTGTCTTCATCAGCATTTCCATCTTCTTCTTCTATGGTGACACGTGCAACTTTCCACTCCTTATACACCTCTATGAATTCCTTCAACTACTAGGAGATGTGGGACTTTGAAATTTAGGATCCAAGCCTTCAATGCCTCTTTCTCTCACATCAGCTTCTTAATCTTTCTCATCTTGGCTAGGAAGCTAGTCCATGTAGAGGTACAACAATGATTCAATCCTTGCTACTTGGTGATATTTGCCACTTTCAGATCTGGCTTCTCTTTGATGGTGTACATTGCTTTCTCAAATGTTTTCAAGGTGCTATCTAATCCTCGATCATTGAGCTTTTCTAAATAGGGGTGAGAGAAATTAATCACCTTAAGTTCATTGATCATGGACCCTCTACATTTCTTTGGCTTCATTCTCCCCATTGCTTCATGTCCTTTGCGACAACCCTCAGGGGTAGATATTCGCTAGCTAACGTTCCTCCTTGTGATTAAGAAGATAGACTCAAGTAGAACTTGAAAACCCTTGTTTTTCAATGTGCAAAAATTAGGTCATAGTTGTAACCCATTTATGTTCTTCTTTTTCCCAGACCTGAAGTTGAATCTGCAATTCTCCACTGAGAGCTTTTGCGTCCTAACATAACACCTAGGAATCCTTGATGTACTTGTTACCAGCCTTGATTATGTTATCAATCCATTCATCAATAGAGGAGATTAGGGATTTACCCCTCTGTATTTGGTTCAACAGACTTTTACCTTCAAGTGAATTTAGGTCAAAAGACTGAGGGGATTGTGCTATGGGAGGACCACTAAAGCTACAAAGAGAATTGATGAAATGCACCATATCAAGGATAGTTTGCTTCATTTCCTTCTTATCCTTGCTGTCTTTCAAGGAATTAAATAATATATGTTGGGCAGACTCCTTGAACAAGTGATTACGACCTGTGTGATCCATCATTCCTAGTTCAATCTTGTTACTTTGAAATCCTCAATTGCCAAATCCTGCTCTCCTTCTCTTGGCTTGTACGTGGCTACCCTCTCCGGACTATTCCCCATTTTTGGCATCTGTGAATACTCTAGACATAGTCTTTTCTTTCTTGACCTCAGGGACCTTTTGTACATACTTACTCACTACATCCTGGATAGGCACTGAGACGGGAACCAAGCTACACTTTCGGTTCACTGAAGAAGTTACCCATTTTGGCTTACTTCAATCGTGGGTACAATCTCGGGTATCTTTTTAGGAGTCTCCATGATCTCCAGAGTAACATATTCTATCTCAAAGAGGTCTTTCCCCAATTGTTCATCCTCTTCTATGTTGAGATCTACTTCTCCTGACCTATCCCCTTCGAGGTCCACAATCTCTGTGTTAGGAGCAACCATTTGGTTAGATTTCTTGGACTTTATTCTCGACCTTGTATGTCGGGGGATGTGAACATCAACAACAGGTTTGACCTTACTTTTTATTGTGGGGTTTTCTGATGCTCTATTTCTGCTTTGAACCTTCTTGCCCACAAAAATCCTCTGCAAATTCCTTAGCTTTCTATGACCTTACCTCTGTCTCCAGCTTTTAAGCATCACAGAATGTGGAAAATTCTTAAGGAAACTTGATTTTAAAAAGAAAAAAGGAAATCCATTTACCCATTTAATGTAAATCCTGCGGCGTGGTTTCACCTTAGATTTGATTAGATGTTCTCACACTTCACTTAATGATTTTATTTTAGCCTGATTTTAGAAACCATAACTTACCATCATTACATAACCACCTCAATTTCTATCACCTCATCCTACCATGACTGCCATTCAATGCATGTCTTATCAAGACCCCACCGCTGAGCTATACCATGATCTTCCTTCTTTCTATGGGATTTCGTATATACCTTAAACCTTGATGAATGGGGGAGAACATGTTTCAAATAGGTTCAAAGGAATTTCATAGCCAAAATCTGATCCCACATCTTGCCAACTCAAGAAAAAAGGTATAAAAAATAGAACCATTCACTTTCCTCAAGCTCTTCAGGTGTGCCAAACAATTGCATGCCATCTGTCACTTGTCCTTCACATCAAACTATCTTCTTCCTTAGCTGCATTGAACTTCCTTGAATCACTTTGAACTGCCTTGAACTAGGTTCAAGGATGTTCAAGGGTGTTCAAACATAACATGAATATGCAGAGACTTGACACTTAGGCAGAACATAGAAGCTAAACAAAGGCCAAGGTCACAAATTTTAAGCTTGATTTTGACAAAGGAAAGACATATAAAAAGGGTGATCTTAGGAAATCATCAATTTGGTAGATAGCTTGGACATGGGAAGTGTACGAATGAACAAAGATGACTCCAAAATAAATAGGAAGACCAGGTTGAAAATAGGGCTAACATTGTCTCCGACTGAGGACTGCATTTTTACCAAAACGCAGAGAACTCAAAATCTTTGGTTTCACAAAATGGAAAAAGGAGGGAGAGACAAAACACAACAAAACAAAACCGAACTACCCTACCGAAAAATAGGGAGACCTACTATACACAAAAGACTAACCTTTAGGACTTTAGAATATGAACAATTTCAAGTCTTGTCTGTATAAGAAAATGGTAAGACTGCACCATCCGGATATGCCAGCCTGAAAGCATTCGGTCCATCTCCTCTATGATGCAGAAAGGACCTTTCCATAGAGACTTGAACTTTCTATGAGAGCCTTTGGGATCTTTTCTGTCCTCCCCCTCGCTACCCAAAAAAATGAAAAATAAAGAAAAGATCTACAAAAGGAAAAAAACTTTCAAAAGACAAAGAAGCAATGGTTTTCAGATTTTCTCGACTTTTTCCCCGCTCTCCTAACATTCAAAATTTGCCAGATATTTTTTGGCTTTTCCGGCTTCTGAAGATATTTGAATTTGAAATGTAACATGGTTACAGACGGGATTTATTTGACAAGCAATATAGTTTTTAATAATTAGTTTTAGATTGTATTAATTTTTAAAAATTATTACTGGTTGAATATTAAAATATTATTTAAAAAAATTATATGTAAAAGTTTATGGGAGATTTATAATACATTTATTATTTTTATTATACAATTATTTTATCTTGAATGATTATAAAAAGATATCCATATTAAAATAATACATATATATCTAGTAATTATTATTATTTGTAATGGTGAGATTTGCGTATTTACACCGAAGGCATTTCCTATATGAGATGCACGAGTTAAATTGAGCAATCAATGGTTGATATCAAATATAGAGAGTGGACGACCATCCAAAATATATTAGCCGTCCATTTTTTTTTTTACTCTTGCAATCTTCTTTCAATTTGTATCTTCACTTTTTCACCGTCATTTTGTTCGACAAGGTGATTCCTTTTTTGTTAGCTAACACATTTCTGTTTCACAAAAAGTGAGGTCAGAGGGAAATGCAAATATTTTGGCATTTCACTTTTCATTTATTATTTTACGTCTATTATTTTACCATTCCCAAAGCAACGCAGTTTTTGCTGGTGGAAGCACATCCTCACAGAATATATGCCACATTGTAAATTCTTATTAAATTATTAACAAAATAAATTGCAGCATTCCAAGTTTCTATCTCCATAAAGAAATGGTTAAAATAAATTGCACGTACACAAATTTTTTTCCACGTTTAGGGTTAACGTGGTAGCTTCGTGACAGAAGAAATTGGATTAACTATGATTTGTTTTTCCTCTTTATTGACCGCTATGACGAGAAATTGCCTTATCTTTTCATAGGGCCATTCTTCTCACTGATAGGATAGGCATAAAAAGACATTCCCTCTACCTCTCGATACACCTCAATATTGTATGAAAATATGGGACTTATAGAGATTATGATGCATATTTGGTATTTTATATTTATGTAGATTTATTTTACCTTGTTGGAAATTCATTTATACTCATTACTACTATATTTCTTATATTTATGCATATTTCTTTTACCCTTCTATAAATATATTTTTACTCTTTATAACTACACTTTTTCCTCTGATGGTGTTTACCTACCATATTGATTTCTCGCATTCCAAATGTTTGGAATCGAAAAGTATCAAACCCAAGCTGCGAGAACAACAAACAAATGAAAGGAAAAATAAAAGAAAACAACCCATCTCAATGTCGAAAGTCTCTATTAATATAGGCACAATCTTTAATCAAAAACCCCTCACCATTTTGGACATGTTTGACCTAACGCTAACTTTTGTGGGTAAGGAGATTAAATGCATTTAATATTATTTTCTCATTTTATAAATTTTTGCGTGTTCATTTCATACTGAATTCTATTCATTCCATTCCATTATTTTTTGTCCTCCGTTTTACTTCTCAGGCTATACAATGAAATTAGAAAAATACATCAGGCTTCAAAGATTTTTCTTAACCTTCTTAAGGCCCCAAAATCTATTGTTTGTGGAGCTGCTAGCATGTCTCCTTTATTTGTATCTCAACATTGTCAACTAAGCCTAGAAACACCTCAGTGCGGCTCAAGCTGGACTTGAACCTGTGACCTCCTCATCACCATTTTCGGCTATTGCATCTGCATTACTACTTTTTATTTCACAAAAATGTATTAAAGAAACATCAAATGTAGCGAATATATATATTCATATACGTATTAACAAGATGCCTTTATAATATTTGTGTTTCAATATAAAGTTGCATCGATGGCTCTATTCAGTCTCCACAGTTTAGAAATACAAAGGAAATGGCCACTTGTACAACATCTACCACCATGATGCCTTCCCTTCAGATAATCAGAGAACTAATGAAGTTATTTTGCATTTCATATAGTGATTACTTATTAGTATGTTAGTGTTAGATTTTTGTGTAAAGAGAATTTTTTTTACATCCATGAAAGCATATAAAAACATTGGAAGACCAAAACCTACAACTAAAAAATGGGCATGCAACTGCCACAAAAGAGCAATGTTCCCACATGTATCAATATGGGACTAAACAAAATGAATAGAGGGTGTCAAAAGCACCATTCCCACCATAGTTCCTACCAATGTGAGCCCAACCAAGAACAACCAAATTAAACCAGATATAAAAGTGTTACAAAATCCAAAACCTCAATGGACTTGGTTGCATTCTCCTTGATTCTACCCATTACTCTTTAATATCATTTAGCCATTTGAAACCCTTAAAGCTCAAAAAGCATAAAAACCCAAATATTCCCTTAGCTCAAACAAACCCAATATGTGTACACAAATCCCTTGAATCAAAATTGGAGTTTATACAAGTAGGATGGGATCCCAAGGGTCACACAAATCCCTTGGAATCGAAATGAAGAGTCATCATAATGTTTATTACAAATAAACTATTAAAACTATCAAAATTTTATCAAAAAACTATATATAAAATTTAGGTCCACTTGGAGAAGGCATAACTTTCTCATCCTAGCTCCGAGTTACGAACTGTTTGATGCATTGGAAAGGTATTCAAATAATCTTGAATCAAATTTTACACCATCCAAGCCTATAAATGCACTGAAGACCCTCAAAATTGCAATTTACTAAAACATAGGAAATTTTGAAAAATTAGATTTCAGTATTTTCCCAATTTAATCCTGATCAATGCCCTAAGCTAATTAAACTAATAATAAGAATGATTTGGGCATTAAAAACCATGAATAAAATCTCTCTAGCTATAGGATTATTGAATTAGCTTAGAGATAGATATGCCCATACATGCTATTGTGAATATATTGTTAGCTTTTGTGAGGCACTATACAAGAGTGATGGGTAAGTGTGGTAGGATGAGAAGAATGGAGTCCATGCAGATCAACACAATATGAAACACTCGATTGGCATTTGGGTTTCTATTTTACATGTATTGATTTATGAAGGTCATCACTTGGTAGACAAATGGATCTAGAAGATCATAAACAAGTGGAGAATCCCATCAGGGAGGGGATGTGCACGAGTAGAGGGAAACATGCAAACTTAGTCAAGGTATATTTTTTGAGTTGATGGGGCACTCCTTTCCAGACAATTCAACTCTATCTATTCTAGATCTCCTGTAATATTTGCATCTGAGGTTGGGGAACTAAAACCCTCTTATTAATTTTTCTTTAAATCTTATGCAATTATATAATCTTTGCATCCTTTAAAAAATGTATTAGGCTGAGGACAAGATCACTTTTAATTAACTTGAGGTCAAAGTCAAGGCCCTCTTGATAATTCACAAGACTTGAGTTGTTAAATTAAATTGCCTTGTCTGTGATTTATATTATTTTTTAAATATTTTATGCAATTGGTTATGTTAAATTAAATTGCCTCATTTGTGTGTGTGTGTGTGTGAGAGAGAGAGAGAGGGGTGAAGCATGTGTGTGTGTAATATTATAATTTGAAGCTATCACTTCTCAATTGATACCTTTGTTGAATAAACAACACCATCTTCTATTTAAAAACCTTCCATTTAACCTCATGTACTTCATTAATGTATGCAAAAAATGGACCAAACTTTCCCTAACTAACCTACCACACCTCTTCAGCATACTCATTGCACATATAGGTGCGATTGCTTGTTTGAAAACTTAGGAGCTAAATTTGCATCCAATGGTGGGAAATCGTGTAGACATAATGACTACCATTGAAGAGATTTGAAGTGTAGATCGCCTGTTGTCGTTCTGACTAGATGAAAAGATAGGTTACATCGTCATCACTATTGGGCTACCTATCCAATTATCGGGTAGGTCACGTACTACAAGGAAAACAAGAGTATGGTAGTTCAACATCGATCTCGAGGCCCAGACGTTGTCCCTTTTCCACAACTTTCAAATTCTATGGTGGATTGGAATGGACCAAAAGCAGCAGTTATCATCACTGCACATTCCACTTGTGTTTACGTAGCTCATAGGGATTCAATATGTTGCTCACTTTGACAATCGTGGTGATGATTTGACCTATTTGGAATTAAAATTTATTGCCGCCTTAAAAAAATGTCACTATAAAATGTGGTAATTTTCATGTGTCGTAGGTTTGAATCTTTTTAAATTTAAGTTTTTTTTCTTTAAATATAAACATAGGTTTGCCAAAGGATTTTAGCCATCTTTTTCTAGCCATAATGTGATGAAATTAATTATTTTACACTAGTACATTTGACCTTATTTTTCCACCAAAATTTTTGACCAACAAATAAAAAGGTTTTGGTTGGTTGGATTATAGAAGGAAAACTTTGATTTTTTTTTAAATTCCTGCCCATGTTGGTCAAAATTTCAACCAATATGAGCATAACTTAAAACAAAAGTTACATTTATCACTTCATTACTCCCCATGGCGAAGAAGGGTAGCGCGCTAAGGGGGATTATCTGCATAAAAATTTGGACCACATTATCTCTTCATTATTCCCCACAGTGAAGAAGGGTTGCGCGTGAAGGAGGATTATCTGCATTTTCATTTGGACTGCATTATTTGCATTGTAAGGATTTTCATTTTGGTTTTATCTATAATTTATGGCAATCTCATTATCGTATACTTGTATTACAAGATCTTTTTGATGAATGGGAGGGCATGATTCAAATTTTTTACTTGGATGAGTCAAGGGGCATTTTCATAGTTTTATCTTGCACCCATAGCTATGATCTTGTATGAAGTGTTAAGAAAATTCATGAAGTTAGGGCACATAAACATTGGAAATCCCTCCTTAATATAGGGCTGAAGCACATGGTAGAACTTCATGAGAAAGTTGTTCATCCCTAGGCCCTTATCCAAAGTAAACTTGTGTAGTCCCTAGGGGATGGTGCAAGGAGTGGAGTACAAATCTGTCCAATAACAAACAAAATTGACTCATGGGAAGAATATATGGCGATCTTTGGGTTCAATTAGAGATAGGATAGATCCAAAATTTTCATACTTGAGTTCACAATCATAAGAAAAAGGACCAATGAGATAGTTGTGAATTTGGACAATAGGTTTATTAAGAATATGAGGAAGGTGCAATTTAATTTAGGGCCCAACAAATCTATGTGCCTAGTGTTGAATTATTTTTCTTTTGATGCAAAGTTGGGGTATCTCCTTGGACATGAGAATCCTAAAACTCTAAGCAAAACCTATACCATAACTATCAACATTGAAAACAACATGGGAGCATCTAGTAAGTAGATCAAAATGATTGATGTTAGGATTTCCTAACAAAATAAAGGTGCCCCAAGTAAACTCTAATAGCTAATGACAAACTTGAGCTT
>BSBK01006803.1:330000-335278 GCA_027943335.1 Chamaecyparis obtusa
ACAGAAACACCCACATCCATATCGGATTGCCTAGGTGCAGGATGACCACAAGGTCATGGTCAGTGAATAGTGCCTAGTAAAGTTCAAGATCGGCAGGTACCAAGATGAGGTACTATGTGATATAATATCTATGGATGTATGTCATATGTTGTTGGATAGACCATAGCAGTTTGACAGATGTGCTCGTACATGATGGTCGTGCGAATACCTATTCCTTGACAAAGGATGGAGTGCAACATAAGCTAAAGCCATTGAAGGAGACCGAAGAAAAGGTATGTGGTAATGCAAGAATAACATTTGTTGATGGAAGAAAATTCTTAGATGGTATGAGGCATGAGCATGTGTGTTTTGCTTTATTCCAAAAGCTAGTAAAGAAGAAGTAGAGGGTTGCAAATTTGTTGAATGAGTTTTAGGATATTGTATCTGATAATGTACCTGATGGATTACCACCAGTAAGGAAGATTAGTCATCAGATGGATTTGATTCCAGGAGCCAGTTTGCCAAACAAGGCAGCACACAGAATGACACCAGCAGAAAGTGAAGAGTTGAATAGACAAGTACATGAGTTGTTACAAAAGGATTGATTCGGGAGAGCTGAGTCCATGTGTTGTACAGCAGTATTAGCACCAAAGAAGAATGGAGAATGGAGGATGTGTACAGATTCTAGAGCAATAAACAAGATCACAATCAAGTATAGGTTTCCATTGCCACGAATGGATGATATTATGGACTGTTTGAGTGGAGCTGTGTATTTCTCAAAGATAGATCTAAAGAGTGGATATCACCAGATTTGGATCAGAGAAGGAGATGAATGGAAGACTCCCTTCAAGACAAAGGAAGGACTGTATGAGTGGTTAGTCCATGCCTTTTGGGTTAAACCAATGCACCGAGCACTTTCATGCGGCTCATGAATGAGGTTCTAAAAGAATTTCTGGGTAAGTTGTCATTGTTTACCTAGATGATATTTTGATTTTTAGCAAGACATTGGAGGAACATATGATGCATATTCGTATGGTGTTTGAGAAGTTGAGAGATGAGAAATTGTTGATTAATTTGAAGAAGTGCAGTTTTGTGAAGAAAGAGTTAGTGTATTTGGGATTTGTAGTTTCAGCAGAAGGTCTAAAAATGGACTCAGAGAAGGTACAAGCTATCCTTGAATGGCCTACTCCAAGGAGTGCTACTGAGGTAAGATCTTTTCATGGTTTGGCTAGCTTTTATAGAAATTTTATCAAAAATTTTAGTAGTATTTGTGGACCCTTGACTGAAAACAATGAGAGGGGATAGAAAAGAGTTTAAGTGGACTAATGGGACAGAAAAGAGTTTTCAATTATTGAAACAAAAAGTTACAGAACAACCTATTTTAGCACTTCTATATTTTAATAAGGTGTTTCAAATAGATTGTGATGCTAGTGGTACTGCAATAGGAGCTATTATGAGCCAAGAAGGTAAACCTATTGCTTATTTCAGTGAGAAGTTAAATGATGCCAAGAGGAAGTATTCTTTTTATGATCAGGAATTTATGCTATAGTTCAGGCATTAAAAAAGTGGAGACATTATCTGCTTCCTAAAGAGTTTGTCTTTTATACTAATCATCAAGCTTTGCAATATTGAATAGTCAAGGAAAGTTGAATCAGAGGCATTTGAAATGGGTTGAGTTTTTGCAGAGTTATACATTTGTTTTGAAACACAGAAGTGGAAAGTCTAACAGGGTTGCAGATGCTCTTTGTAGAAGTCAACTATTGTTGATAGAGATGCAGATTGAGGTGGTTGGGTTCAAAGAACTCAAGAATTTATATCCAGAGGATCCTAATTTTGGTGGAGCTTGGAAAGCTTGTAAAGAACCTATTACTCTAGATAGGATGAAGTGGCTGGATTTTAATCATCCAGGATGATATGCTATTCAGAGGAGTCAGTTGTGCATTCCAAGAAGTTCTATGAGGGAGAATCTCATCAAAGAGAAGCATAGTGGAGGATTGGCTGGACATTTTGGTCGTGATAAAACCCTTGCCTTGGTTAGTGAAAATTATTATTGGCCACAATTACAGCAAGAATGTGAAGAAGTTTGTATAGTAGTTGTGTGGCATAAGCAGAATTGCCCACTAGTGACAACACTTATTTGCATTCTGAGTACAAACGAGCAGAACAGTGCAAACCGAGCAGAACAGTGCAAACCGAGTAGAACAGTGCAAATCGAGCAGAACAATGCAAACCGAGCATGAACAGTGCAAACCGAGTAGAATAGTGGCAAATCGAGCAGAACAGTGCAAACCGAGCAGATATAGAGCAAACTGAGCAAGATAGTGCAAACGATCAAGATAATGCAAACCAAGCAGGACAGTGTAAACCGAGTTAACATTATGTCTACCGAGTCCACCAGTATTTACCGAGTTCAAAACCTACCGAGTGGTTAGTATGAACCGTGCCTTCACTTCTACCGAGTGCATGACGATGGCCAAGGGTAATGCAGTGGACGCCGAGGTATCAGAAAGTCACCGAGTTAGTTTGTAGGAACCGGTGTAACCATACTTGGGCTGACTTAGTGGCACTTATGTTTATTTGTCAAGCCGACTTTGTAATTGTAATTAATTGTTTAGACTTTGTATATTAAACAATGTTGTAAAAATTTCAAGAAGGAATAATATGAGTATGTATGTGAATAAAAAGAAAAGGCAGAGATAAGAGAATTACAAAGGGCTACAGCAGTATAGGGAACACAAAGACAAATTCATCACAGAAGGTGATCAGTACATTCAGCGAATCTCAATCAGCAATCCAGTTGCAAAGCAAGAGATCTACTGTCTCATCCTAATAGGTGAATCGGTACTAAAATCCTTTAACCAGGTAGACTTAACAGTCTGTTGTAAAATCTCTTTACCGAGTGCATACTTCATTGTATGTTTGTAAATCCTTTAACAAGTGGATCTAGCAATCCTTATTGCTCCTAACAGGGCAGATCATCAGAAGTGATCAAATTGTAAGGCCTTAACTGGCCAAATTTATTCTGCAGTACTAAAGCTTTGTGGTTTCATCCCCACCCCAGTTTTACTTTCTTTTTGGAAGGGTTTCTGGGTAACCATAATCTATGTGTCATTGTTGTGAATGCTTCTAAGTTTCATGCTTTCTATATGCATAAAGAAAAAGTGAACTATATGTTAATACATCTGTAATTGTAAGAAAATTTGAAGTTACTGATTCACCCCTCCCCTCGCAATAACTCGGTTAATCCCCTGAATATTTCCAACAATTGTATCAAAGATTTGTTGGTTCTCAAGATAAAGCTTAACTAGCTTGAGCAAAGATCCAAGACAATGGAGGTATTCAAACTGAACAAGGTGATGAAAATGAAAAGCTAGATCTGGAAATGGCCATAGCTAAACTCAAGGAAGCAAAAGAACATCTTTCCCAATCCCTAAGAAGAAGGAAGGAACTTGCAAATCAGATGAATGATCAGAATTACATTGAAGAAAAGGTTGAAGATCTTTTTCCCTCAAATAGCTCAGATAAAGCAAACAATGCTGTCAAAGAACTCCTAAAAAAGAATGGGTCTCTGCAGGAAGAAGTGAGAAAATTAAAAAGAGAACAAGAACTACACTCAACAAGATTTTGTGAGATCTAAAACAAAGAAACAAGTTGAAAGATGAATTAGATGGAAGGAACAATGAAGTTCAAAATAAAACCCTTCAGCTAGAAAACTTAATTGATCAGATCTCCCATGCAAAGTGAGGGAAATTTTGAATCTTAGATCAGAAATAGAAAATACAAGAGAAGAACTAAGATCTGAAAAGGAAATCAATCTAAGATTGGTGGATGACCTAAATCGCCGAAAAACAAATTAATGAAGGAATGCTGAAAAGCCAAGAAGACTTGAATCAGCTGTATGAGCGAAATCTGCATAGGCAGAAAGGAAAAGCAGGACTTGGATACAAAGGAGAAGGTGAATCTTCTAAGTAAGGTACTCAAAGAAATCAAAAACCTACTTTTATCATTGTGGTAAAATAGGACATACTTCAAATAAATGTTGGAACAATGAAAAAGCAGAATTCAAATGGAAAATGCTACAACTGCAATCAACATGGTCACAAAGCAAATGAATGCAGGGAAAAACCAAGATTCAGAGTAATTATCACAAGTGCAACAAACAAGGTCACAAAGCATCTGAGTGCAGATCCAAGACATTCAATCCAGCAGAACAAATTATGAAAGCAATGTTTGGATGGGACTACAACACCTTGTGTAGATGTCATTACTGTGGAGAATATGGACACATTGGCATGAACTACATAAAACATCATCTAAGGAAAAGAGGATAGTACCGTAAGATGCTTCAAATGCACTAAACTCGGTCACATAGCCAGAAACTGCATGAATGCTAGTGAAGTTGAAGATGGAAAGAAGAATGAAGCAACTAAGTCAGGAAACAGGTGAGACAAAAGGTGGATTCCTAAATCTACCGAGAAAACCAGTCCAAGTAATGGAATGGGTGGCTCTACCGACTCAAAACTAAATTTGCAAGAAAGCACTGGAACTGTATTCTCCTAGACAAACTTCAAGCAGTTCCAGAACCGAATTAAAAGAAAGATCTAAATCAGCATACAAGATGTAGTAAGATCACAGGAAGGTCGGTACCAGTCTTAACCGAACAAGGTCGGTATTAGTCTTTACCGAGCGAGGTCGGAGCAATATGAATTCTCGAGTTTACCGAGTTGCGAAGTCTTCACCGAGAAATTAATTCTTAGTGGGTGACAGTCTGTCAGAATTCATACCCTAATTTGTACTGAGCATTAATGACAGAGTTGTAAACAAAAGGTAAGAAATCAAACTCATTTCTCACCATGAATTTTAGCACTTTGAGAGCAGAAAACTTCAAGAGCAATCAACGACTCAAATACCTTTTGCAAAAGAATTTTCTGTGAGCTACCATGGCATCATCCAGCACTTCAGCGAAGAAAGGATCTGATATGTTAAGTCCAAGGGGAATGGAAAGCACCAGATTTTCAAGATCATGCCCGCAATTGCAGCAAGCCCTAGACCCGAACGGAGCTCAATCTTAGATTCCTCCTAAGGTACTACTTATTAAACAATATTCGCAATCATTTCAACTGTGCAATTCATGAAATGGGAAACCCTAGAACTAGATATTGTGCGTGAAGAACTGTGTGTGGATGGTACTCTAAAACCCAAGCACAAACATCTGGAAGATAAGGGATTAGTTCACATTGCACATTTGCCTCGAAACTTTCAGGAAAAATGGGTTAGATACATTCTCAGTCGTATACAT